>CM031235.1:301519142-301721649 GCA_018340775.1 Taxus wallichiana var. yunnanensis
TTTGAGATGGATGTTGTTCATTGCATTGGGCCACAATTTTGTTAGACAACATCATACATATCCAAGTTTGCCAAATTTTCAATAACAATAGAAGAATGTCTCTGGAACCCAAGCTATTTAAAATACAACTACTATTTCTTGCATTAGTTAATTGGTGATATCCAAAAACCATAAGAAACAAAACTGAATTGGTATGTAGAGAAATTTTTGTTTATATCTACAACTGTATGGAGGAAAACATGAAAAGTTTTAATGACAGGAAATTTCCCAGGAAAATTGTTGTAGGAGAGGTATTTGTAAAAGAAATAAAGCTATTTACAGTATCTTATATTATTATTGCAAGAGAATTGAATTTATTCCTTTCTCAAAGACCTCCATAGCTTTTGAAAGTGAAGACCTCCAGTTTCCACAATGATGTAGTGTAACTCGATTTTTTTAAAGTGATAGGAAGATAGCTATCAATCCACTATTAGCTCCTCTATCCTAAAGCTACATAAATTGTTTTTTTACATTGACGAAAGATATTTAATAATATATTGATGCTATCATTATTCTAGTATTCACTTCAGCAATGAATTGACATCTTCAAACAAACCAAATTTAATAGCGATTAATTGTTGAAATTGCATAGTGCAACGCACAACAAAATTTTATTAATGATTTCTTGATTTTTATAATGAAGGAGGGTTGAAGGGTCCCTTTCCCTTTACATTATAGATACAATGAGAGGATCAATCTAAAAACCCAAATGATCCAACAATACTTTGGTGAAAAATGCTTAAGGGCCTATGCCAAAAACACAAGTGATTGGGAATACAAAAAAAAAACCAAACAGAAGATAGAAAAGATGATTTTGTAACAATGTAACCGGTAAGGCTATATAAAAATCAAAAAAAAGTTACAGCTTGACATATTTTAGAAGCACTTATTTATTTGAATCAAATGACACCTCTGTAACCTCCACCTTAATGGGCCTGAAAATAGTTTTCTGACAAGCGGTTTTGGAAAAAGATGCTCTTTTCCAACATTAGCCCAACTCTTTAACTAATTATATGCCTCGTGACCTTCCCAATAAAGAATATCACACCATGTCAGCTTCATCTTGTAGCAGAGAAAACATATCATCCAAGTTATTAAAGGACAGCAAACTATCTCCCGCCCTTGGTGTCTCACCCCATTTGGACATGTCAGACACAAATATCATTAAGAAGTCAAACCATTTGTACAACTCTAAAAAGATGGCCACATCTAAACTAACTTCCTTCTTATAATGAACCTTAGATAGTAAGGGCCACAACGCACTCGTATTTTTTCCATTTCTACTTCCATGCCAACCCTATACACTGGCTTGATCTAGTGACGACCCGTCTTTAAAGCCCAATCCTTCATCGGGTGTATGATAAGAAGATGACAAAAGAATGTCGAAGTAAATTTTGTATTTACCCTCGGACATCCCTCTAGAAAAATATAATCATCTCCAATAGAAACTTGGTCTTTCTTTGTTTCACTTCGAAAAATGGATTTCAAATGGTGACATAAAATTTTGGTATAAAATGTCATTTCACACACCAACACGGAAAATTACATGAAAGGCAACATTCGAACGGCCATGATAGACAAAATGAAAGCCAGTGAAATAGAGATGAAAGGTGTGAAAATAATGAGGAGAGCCTCAATAAATATGTGGAGTGACTATGCCGTCGCATGTTTGTAATTAATACAAGTTTGTTAGGGGCTTTAATATCAACCTATATTGGAAAAGGTGATGAGTTCGGAGATCAACATATTTATTTCCAATCTTATCATGCAATTTTCTATAAAATCCACCTTTTTAGTAGCCTCCCCATACATAAAATTTAAGGTCTAATTTGTACTTAATTAAATAGTACAAAAGTATTTTTATTCACACAAGTTTTTTTATGGCGACATTAGCAATAATATGAGAGTCGCCTCCAATAATTAATTCATTACTATTCAATTCAATAACGCAACAGACCAAAAATGTTCCAACACTTAAATTTATTGATTCATACATTTATTAATTTACATAGGTGGCATTAGGGTCCATAAGCTATAGTCGGGGACACCCCCAGTAATCAATATCATGATACTGCACAATTTAATCTTCAAACTATTAATAATCATTAAAAATTAAAAATTCTATATTTGGTATTGTTAATTTACTAATTTGGGATTGATGGTGTGTTTTATTTATGAATAACATCTTATATTCTATTAACAAGTAAAATGATATAAGAATATTCACCCAAAAATTTGGCGGTATAAAGCACGTCCCAAAGCCACAAGTTCAAACTAAAGGACAAAAATCCTAGGAGTACATCCGATTACAAAACATCACAAGACATAAAAGAAAAAAATTTAAGCATCAACTATGAATTACTAACCAAGCGGTGCGTAGATCTTGATCATCCATCAAGAGCCAGAGAATTCTCAAGGATAGACAATTCCCTTCTATTGCTTTTCTTCAAAATAACAAATATCGGTGTGGTCTTGAACAAAAAAAACTCATTACATCAAATTTAATGAAAGTAGTCTAAAACTTCCATAATTCATCTTATTTCATGATATAAATAATATTTCTGGGCAATACGAAACAATATATTGGAAAAAATTGATCGATACAATATTATATCGATAGGGTTGGTTAAAGACAATTCCTTCTACACAAATTATACACAACATGCTTTCCACTAACATTCTTTTCTCAATATCCTCTTCAACATTCTCTGTAATAACACCTTCCACATTTGTGAAACGACTTCTCAAAATTTACTACATATTTGCATAACCACACTTCTCTTACATCAATCAACATTATCAACTTCTATCAATCCAACAAACACATTCCAATAAAAATTCTAGTCATTTGTCATGTTATTTATTATATGATTAGAATCTGGAAGTAGGCCACTCTTTTGCAGCCATATTGCCAAACTAGCTTCGAGGATTGAAGAGAGTCTAACACGCTCATATAGAACTAAGGCCCAATTTTTTAATTTTCCTTGGCCTACAAAAGTTTTTTTATTTTATCAAAAACACCATTTGACATAATATATCAAAAATATTTGATCAATGCAATAGAAGTTCATCATTTAATACTACACCAAAATCTTGTTCACCTTCGCCTTGTAGATGTGGTTGATCCTTTAGGTATAGATTATTTGAAGGATGATTTTAGGAAAATATGTAAGTCTAAGATGGACGAAACATGTATTCAGGTTTAAATGATGTACATCTCATTCTAATGATCTAACATTGCCACACTATGTGGCTATGTTAAGTATAAGAAATTTTCGATCGTAGCTAATAGCAAAGCCTTTCCTTTCACTAACTAACGACATTTATCGGTTGTAGAAATTCTAGTCGTTGTCATCCTTCTCGAAGGTTTGTATTCAGACTTAGCTCTACCAATAATATTCCATCGAATATAATATAATTACAAATAATGACTTCAAACTGTTGAGATTGTTTTTTGCATGGTTAAAATAGATTCGCCGACAATATATATGATAAGATGATTACTAAAAATGTTTTTCTTTTATGCTCATATAACACCATAAAAATGCCTTGGCACACACCTTTGCATATTTTATTTTTTAACACATTGGTGTGCATCAATGAAAATGATTATTGACTGCTAAGCTCCGCTACTTGTCAGGAGGAGTAGATTAGCGGCCACTAGGCTCAACTGATTTTTTATTTTGAATATAGAGATCAAACAACAATTTGTATTAAAACAAATGCTTAACGACCACTAAACTGGATTACTTTCAGGAAGGAATGATTTTTAGTAGCTCAGCTAAATAATATCTTATTTCGAACATAGCGCTCTAATAACATATCATAGTAATAGATATTATTGGGCGCTAGGAATTTTTTTGAAAATTTTAGATGCAAAATATGTTAGATATAAAAATTGTAAACTGTCAAAAGCTATGGAGGTCTTTTGAGAAAGTAATAGATTAACAGCCTCAAGGCTAAACTTTTTATTAATTTCAAAAATAGAGATAAAAAATAATTCATATAAAATAAATGCCCATCGACAACTAAGCTCAAATACTTACAGAACATAGCGCTCTACGCTTATTGTTTATTGTTAAATGAGAAAGGAATAAATTATTTGCCTATAGGCTAAGTTGTTTCTTAATTAAGAAAATATAAATTAAAAAAGTTCATATTACAAAAATGCTTAGTGACCGCTAAGCTATGATAATTACAAAACATATCGCTTGGATAACAAATCATATGAATGAATGAAATGGTGTCACAAGGCATTTTTCATGTTGGTTTGTATCAAAGAAAATACATAGCGACTGCTAACCTATATTACTTAATGAAAGGAGTGGCTTTGCGCTCACTAGGCTCGACTGTTTCTATTTTAAAAATATCGAAAGCTAATAAAATTCATTTTTTTCTTTTGCAAACGAAGATAAGAGTTAGAGAATAATAATTGAAGTACATATTTTAAACATGAAGATGTATCTTGATCATCTTGGCCTTGCATATTTCAAGAAATAACCCATTAAACAAAATAGTCCTAACAATTTTATTAAAAATTTGAGGCAAAGATGAACATGGGTCTTGCTCAAGAATGATTGATCCGAGTCTGTGAAAATCAATGCATGTTTTATGTTTGTCAATTATTTATTGATGAGAAGGCTATCGATGTTATCATATATATTGTCGACGAATCTATTTTAACCATGCAAAAACAATCTCAACAGGTTTGAAGTCATTATTTGTAATTATATTATATTCGATGGAATATTATTGGCAGAGCTAAGTCCTTGAATACAAACCTTCGAGAAGGATGACTAACGACTAGAATTTTTACAACCGATAAGTGTCGTTAGTTAGTGAAAGGGAAGGCTTTGCTATTGCTACGATCGAAAATTTCTTGTACTTAACATAGCCACATAGTGTGGCAATGTTAGATCATCGTAATAGATGTACATCATTTAAACCTGAATACATGTTCTGTCCATCTTGGACTTGCATATTTTCCTAAAATCATCCTTCAAATAATATATACCTAAAGGATCAACCACATCTACAAGGCGAAGGTGAACAAGATTTTGGTGTAGTATTAAATGATGGACTTCTATTGCATTGATCAAATATTTTTGATATATTATGCCAAATGGTGTGTTTGATAAAATAAAAAAACTTTTGTAGGCCAAGGAAAATAAAAAAATTGGGCCTAAGTGCTATATGAGCGTGTTAGACTCTCTCCAATCCTCGAAGCTAGTTTGGCAATATAGCTGCAAAAGAGTGACCTTCTTCCAGATTCTAATCATATAATAAATAACATGACAAATGACTAGAATTTTTATTGGAATGTTTTGTTGGATTGATAGAAGTTGATAATGTTGATTGATGTAAGAGAAGTGTGGTTATGCAGATATGTAGTAAATTTTGAGAAGTCGTTTCACAAATGTGGAAGGTGTTATTACAAGAGAATGTTGAAGAGGATATTGAGAAAATAATGTTAGTGGAAAGCATGATGTGTATAATTTGTGTAGAAGGAATTGTCTTTAACGAACCCTATCGATATAATATTGTATCGATCAATTTTTTTCCAATATATTGTTTCGTATTGCCCAAATATATGATTTGTATCATGAAATAAGATGAAGTATGGAAGTTTTAGACTACTTTCATTAAATTTGATGTAATGAGTTTTTTTGTTCAAGACCACACCGATATTTGTTATTTTGAAGAAAAGCAACAGAAGGGAATTATCTATCCTTGAGAATTCTCTGGCTCTTGATGGATGATCAAGATCTACGCACTATGTTGGTTAGTAATTCATAATTGATGCTTAAATTTTTTGCTTTTCTGTCTTGTGATGTTTTGTAATCGGATGTACTCCTAGGATTTTTGTTTGCCTAGTTTGAACTTGTGGCTTTGGGACGTGCTTCTATACCGCCAAATTTTTGGGTGAATATTCTTATATCATTTTACTTATTAATAGAATATAAGATGTTATTCATAAATAAAACACACCATCAATCCCAAATTAGTAAATTAACAATACCAAATATAGAATTTTTAATTTTTAATGATTATTAATAGTTTGAAGATTAAATTGTGCGAAAGATCATGATATTGATTCTTTGGGGTGTTCCCGATATAGCTTATGGACCCTAATGCCACCTATGTAAATTAATAAATGTATGAATCAATAAATTTAAGTGTTGGAACATTTTTGGTCTGTTGCTATTGAATTGAATAGTAATGAATTAATTATTGAGGCGACTCTCATATTATTGCTAACGTGTCGTCATAAAAAAACTTGTGTGAATAAAAATACTTTTGTACTCTTTCATTAATTACAGATTGGACCTTAAATGTTATATATGGGGAGGCTACTAAAAAGGTGGATTTTATAGAAAATCATGTGATAAGATTGGAAATAAATATGTTGATCTCCGAACTCATCACCTTTTCCAATAAAGGTTGATATTAAAGCCCCTAACAAGCTTGTATTAATTACAAACATGCGATGGCATAGTCACTCCACATATTTATTGAGGCTCTCCTCATTATTTTCACACCTTTCATCTTTATTTCACTAGCTTTCATTTTTCTATCATGGCCGTTCGAATGTTGCCTTTCATGTAATTTTCCGTGTTGGTGCGTGAAATGACATTTTATACAAAAATTTTGCGTCACCATTTGAAATCCATTTTTCGAATTGAAACAAAGCAAGACCAAGTTTCTCTTGGAGATGATTATCTTTCTCTAGAGGGATGTCCGAGGGTAAATACAAAATTTACTTCGACATTCTTTTGTCATCTTCTTATCATACACCCGATGAAGGATTGGGCTTTAAAGATGGGTCGTCACTAGATCAAGCCAGTGTATAAGGTTGGCATGGGAGTAGAAATGGACAAAACTACGAGTGTGTTGTGGCCCTTACTATCTAAGGTTCATTATAAACAGGACAGTTTTTAGATGTGGCCATCTTTTTAGAGTTGTACAAATGGTTTGACTTCCTAATGAGATTTGTGTCTGACATGTCCAAATGGGGTGAGACACCAAGGGCGGGAGATAGTTTGCTCCCCTTTCCTAACTTGGATGATATGTTTTCTCTGCTACAAGAGGAATTGACACGTTGTGATCTTCTTTGTCGGGAAGGTCACGAGGCATATGATTGGTTAAAGAGTTGGGCTACTGTTGGAAAAGAGCATCTTTTTCCAGAACCGCTTGTGAAAACTATTTTCAGGCCCATTAAGGTGGAGGTTACAGAGGTGTCATTTGATTCAAATAAATAAGTGCTTCTAAAATATGTCAGGTTGTAACTTTGTTTTGGTTTTTATATAGCCTTACCAGTTACATTGTTACAAAATCATCTTGTCTATCTTACTTGGTTTAGGTTTTTTTTGTATTCCCAATCACTTGTGTTTTTGGCATATGCCCTTAAGCATTTTTCACCAAAGTATTGTTGGATCATTTGGGTTTTTAGATTGATCCTCTCATTATATCTATAATGTAAAGGGAAAGGGACCCTTCAACCCTCCTTCAGTTATAAAAATTAAGAAATCATTAATAAAATTTTGTTGTGCGTTGCACTATGCAATTTTAACAATTAATCATTATTAAATTTGGTTTGTTTGAAGATATCAATTCATTGCTAGAAGTGAATACTAGCGACTGATAGCATCAATATATTATAAAATATCTTTTTGTCAATGTAAAAAAACAATTTGTGTAGCTTTAGGATAGAGGAGCTAATAGTGGATTGATAGCTATCTTCCTATCACTTTAAAAAAATCGAGTTACACTACATCATTGTGGAAACCTAGAGGTCTTCAATTTCGAAAGCTATGGAGGTCTTTGAGAAAGGAATAAATTCAATTCTCTTGCAATAATAATAGAAGATACTGTAAATATATCTATTTCTTTTACAAAACCTCTCCTACAACAATTTGTCTGGGAAATTCCCTGTCATTAAAAACTTTTCATGTTTTCCTCCATACAGTTGTAGATATAAACAAAAAATTTCTCTACATACCAATTCAGTTTTGTTTCTTATGGTTTTTGGATATCACCAACTAACTAATGCAAGAAATAGTAGATGTATTTTAAATAGCTTGGGTTCCAAGAGACATTCTTCTATTGTTATTGAAAATTTGGCAAAATTGATATGTATGATGTTGTCTAACAAAATTGTGGCCTACTGCAATAAACAACATCCATCTCAAAAATGGAAATTAATTGCATATGTTAGGGTTCAGTACTACTATTGTGCATAATTATAGCTTTGTACCATTCAAATCATCCAAAGGTATTTACAAAAGGCTTTACAAACAACATGGAGCAAGGTGTTAAAACTAACATGACAAGACATGATTTCATATTATATAGATTATCAAATGACGAATTAGAAAGCAATATCATATCAAAATTTCTTTATTGACACATCTATTTGTTACATTTAGGTTCTCTAAGGTTGGTCATACTACACATGAACATGGCTCTTTACATGTACAACAACATAATGACAATCACAAAAATCTTAAAGATAAATATGTAATTGGCTATGGTGCTACAAGAAATCTTTATAAATGTGATCTAAAGAATTCTAAGCCAATTTCTATAAAGAGAATGTACAGTCGTTACCCACTAAGCTTGCTTGCATTTGAAATTGATGTGGAAACAATTAGAAGCATCAAGCATCGAAATCTTGAGAGTCTGCATGGATGTTCACTTTCTCCACTTGGAAACCTAATGTTTTATGATTACATGGTAAACAAAAGTCTGTGAGACATCCTACATGGTGAGTAAAATGATTATGTTATGAAGAAAAATGAATCTATACATTGTAGATTAAATTTTTGAAATAGAAGTGTCCAATCAACCTCTAACCTTCATAGTAAAATGGATATTTGGAAAATCTAATAATTGTTTTATTAATTTTTATTTTCATATAGGATCATCAAAGAAGATTAAGCTAGACTAGAATGATTGGCTAAAGATTACTCATGGTGCTAAAGAAGGATAGCCATATCTTCATTATGACTGTAACCCACACATTGTTTACAGGGATGTGAAGACTTATAACATTCTTTTGGATTATAATTTCATGAAAATTTGTCATACTTTGGCATTTCCAATTGCATTTCCTCGGCCAAACACCACACATCTACCTATGTTATGGGTAACATTTGTTACATTGAGCCAAAATATGCAAGAACATCAAGGTTGAATAAGAAATCTATAGTACACTCTTCTGCTGCTGCGTGCTCATAAATATTAGTCTCTACTTTGATAACAACTCTAATGCTACTTTACTCAACACTACTTGTATCCAAAACGACAGTCTCATTCTAAAGGCAACAAATGTATTCATGTTTTATGCAAATAAAATTGTCCACAAAAGGCGACGACTCCTCACATAATATTTACAACTGTATATGTATGAATTTGTAACAAATTTAAAATGTACAAATAGAACCTTTCAATGTAAAGATGATGATAGATCAATTTTGTTATTTCTTGACTCAAAAAAATACAATTGTGGCACAATGAGTGCTTTGATTGATGTAAACTATAAAATAATGGTTCATTGTATCTCCGAGGGTGTAAGATAGCGTTTTCACAAACATTTTGTTTGCATTGTTTCAAGTATTATTTCATTTTCTTACCCATGGAAGTGACTCCTTGTTTATACGGAAAATGGAACAATTTACAAGGATAAATTATACTATCTTTCAGAGTAATAGAATTTGTGATATAAATAAACTCCCAAATTCTCTATTTAATTTTAATGATTACTTATAGATATAGTTTATAATAATAAACACTAGTGAACTTTTACAATCTAAAAACAATACTTGAGTTGTTACAAGGTATATTTTGGGGTAAGAACGTAATTTTATTGTGAGTTCCACCAGAAGTCAAAATAACACCACTAGAATTTATGACCCGTGTTAAATTTAAGGATATGTGCATACTAAACATTGAAAGTGTGTGCCTCGTACTTTCAAAGTTTGAGATTCGCACTCTGAAAGTGCGAGTGTGATACTTCACACTTTCATTGGTGCGAATCTAAAACTTTGAAAGTGTGGGGCTTGCACTTTTAGAGGGTGAGGCTCACACTTTTAGAGTGTGAGGCTTGGATTCTTTAGAGTGAGGGGATATCACTTCGAAACAGCGAGGCTTGAAATTTTCATAGTGTGGGCTCACACTTAGAAATTTGAGGGGCTCTCAAAATTTTAAGAGTATGGGGTTCACACTTTGAAACTGCAAGGCTCTCGGACTTTATAAGTGTGAGCCCTACACTTTCAGAGTGTGAGGATCATACTTTCAGAGTACATGGATCACACTTAAATACAACAAGATTATGACTTATAATAGTTACCAAAGCTAACCTTACATTGAGGATTTTTCACTTTAATTTAATACAATGGGCTCATGACTTATAAGAGTTAGTGACCACTCACCTTAGATTGATGTGCATGACTTATAAGAGTTAGTGACTACTCACCTTATATCGAGGCTCATGACTTATAAGAGTTAGCGACCGCTCACCTTACATCGAGGCTCATGACTTATAATAGTTAACGACCATTCACCTTAATACAATAGGATCAAAAAATAATAGTTAGCGTCCACTCATGACTTTGAACTGGATTTTGTAGGAAGTTATTGTTAATTTTTTATTTTTATGTATCCAATAGGATCATGCCTTATAATAGTTAGTAGTTGCTATCCTTACATACTCTCAACATTGAAAATCTAAAATGTCGAAATTGGAATCCAATAATAGAGATATTGGAATCCAATAATACCGATATTGGAATCGAATAATAGCGATATTGGAATCCAATAATAGTGAAATCCTAGAATAATTCCAATAATGACAATAAAAATGTCAAAATTGGAATCCAATAATAGCCAAATTGGAATCCAATAATAGAGATATTGGAATCTAATAATACCGATATTGGAATCGAATAATAGATATTGGAATCCAATAATAGTGAAATTGGAACTAGAATAATTCCAATAATGACAATATTAGAATCCAATATTGCTACTATTGGATTCCAATAATAGTAATAATGGAGTCCAATATAGACAAAAATAGAATCCAATATACGTAAAAATGGAGATGGATTTCTTCCAATACTTGAAATACTGGAGTCTCAATTCATTGGAATATGTCTTGATTTAGTGAAATAAGTGTTTACATAATAAGAAGCTAATAAATAACATCCAAAACATGTGTTCACAGAGTCATGCATGTAACTATATTAGAGTAGCATAAAAATAACACAATGGTGATATCAATGGTACCAAAACCAGTCTTAAACAAAGTATTTATAGGGGTGGAGACTTTCCCTTCACCACCAATGCACTTCCTAATAATAGGTGTGATCAAAATAGACATGTGTACTTACATGCATGCTTTACAAAACATATGATAATAATAGATTTCCTAATAATATCCTACTTTAATCTTATTAATAGTTGAACTCGTTCATGTGATTTCATCTTTAGTTTACATGTGCTTTCTCAAAAATAGCCAATACTTTCTGTTGACAATTTTTGCACTTGTGCAAAAATGGGAAACTCAAAACTTTTTCATTACGATGAAAAGTCTTGGATGAAGTATACCTAAGCTAAGGAAGTTTTTATGTAATTTTTTATTGTTGATTTATCTACAAATTAAATGAAATCTATAGTTATGTGCGCTATTTCAAAACATAACAGATCACATAGCCTGTAATTTCATGTCATCTTCAGAAAAAGAACACAAATCCCTAAAGGACAACTATGTTGTCTTAATGAAGATGACAAATTACAAATTAGGTGAAGTGCTTGAGTTTTAAAGCAACAAACCAAAAATGTAGGTTACGAGAAAATCGAGTTCATTACTAAATGTTACAAGTTCCTATCAATGTTCTTTCTTTCACGATTAAGACATTCAATTATGTTACTGAGTTGTTTAGTTCATTATACAATCCATACAAAAAAGCTAGAATGCACAAGGAAATACAAAACTCATTTTCATAATTCAGTGTTTTATTCATAAGGAGAGTCAAATTTTCCCACACAAGCCGTGGAATGTAACTGAAAAGTAAAGTACTATACCTAAAAAGTAAAGTATAGCTACTGAAAATAAAGGTACACATGCATGAAAGAGAAAGCAAAGGATTATGAGTGAACCCATCATTTCCTTGGGGTTTCTATTCTTCGATTGAAGCATCTTCATCTCCATCTTTTGTTTCTCCTTCATCTCCATGGTAGAAGCCATTGTACCTGAAAATAAGAAAAGTTAACTGTCAATTACGAGCTCAGGGATCAATTCATATTCCTACACTATCCTACTTTGTGCATATGAATCTCTCCTAATAGGAGATGTATTCTACTTGAAGAACAAACTACATGCATGCTTTATTCACTCAAAATGAAGAAGGAGAAAAGAAAGAAGAAAACATGGACATAAGAGAGGCCAAAAATCCTAATTATTTTCTAACTATTTTTCTAAGTGTGCAGGTACAGGTTGTAACCAAAGAGAAAAATAGACAAGTCATAAGTGCATGTAATAAAAGGAAGAATGTAACTCAAATTTCCAATAACTGTTCTGAAATGGAAGAAGTTACAGTGTAGAAGAGAGACTAACAAAAGAAGCACATGTTTCAGTTTGTAACAGATAAAAAGGTAGAATTTGAAAGTTGATGTTTGGCTAAAAGAGAAGGTCATAGTTGAAAGGAATGAAGAAAATATTTTGAAAAAAATTTGACAGGGCTTCGCCATGTAAAATGGACATTTACAACTTTCCATCATGTTGTTTTAACTACTACATGCTTAAAGGAATGATTTAAATCAAGTAAGTGATACAGAAAAACAACAAAGCATGCTATGATCAAGATAACATAACTATGATGTCTCATTTTATTTACCAATCCAACTTCAAACATGAAGTGTTATGTTCCGAATCGAAAAATACAACTACTATACTGAAAATGGATGGAAGAGAGAATTCTGAAAAACATTTCCAAGGCTTCGCTATAAAAATCAACACTTTTAATTTTCATTCAAATACTACAGATAAGGAAAAATTTCAAATTAAAAGAAATAAGTTATCCATCAGATTATTATACAATGCTGAGATACAAATAAGATTGAAAAATACTATAGGTAATAGCTTCAGAGATCAAATTGAATGCATGATTTGCAGTTATAGAAATAGAATTCATTTAGAATGAATACAGAGATGTTGCCATATCAAGGAAGTACATCTATATATGCAAAGAAATTGATCAAATACAGATGCATCTACAGGTGAAGCTCAAGTACAACATTGAAGCACGAAATAAATGGAACTACATTTTGACAAAAATTGAATTATCCAACATGTAGGAGTTGTAAACAGAGTTTCAGAAATAATGTCCAATATAGAAGTTTAGAAAATAGTGACGAATCAAAGTCAGGTTCATAATTTTACAATATGGAGCCATCCTATAACAATGTTTTCAGGAAACAATACACATTGTTTTTTCAGAAAAGTCAAGAATATTGTCATAGTCAAGCATTCAATAGATGTGATTTTCGAGAAAAATTTGCATTTCAAACACTCATCTCACGGAGAAATTCAATCTTCAAGTAATCTCAATTTGAAAATGATTAAAGAAAGTATTCTCAAAAGGGTACTACATAATTTCAAAGAATCAAGTTGATCCTGAAAAAATGAATTGTAACAAATAGAATCTTCTAATACAAATTTGAGCCAAATATTTCAGAATATACCTAAAGTAATGTACAGAACTATCCCTCCGCCTTTTGACGAGGTCACCCGTATGATGGTGTGATACATCTCTCTGGAGGGAAGATTCGTCACTGTTCCCTAAAAGAATCTTATGTTCCTAAATCACTTCCTTAGAAGTTTCATGGTTTGTTTCCCTCATTATCTACTTAATTCTCTTGAGCGCTCCATTTTGGAGTTCTAAAAGCATGCATGTGTGGTCCCTCTACACCAGGGACTCATCTTCTTGTTACACAAGCTTTGTCTTCTTAGGTCTCACAGTATCCCAACCTCCCCATCTCTGTTCCTTTTCTTCCCCCTTGCCGCTCTGCTACCCCCATCTCTTCTCCTTTTTTCCCCATCACCACTGCTGATACCACTTTTCCCTCATTCTCAGCTCCCTCTGCTATCCCCACCACCTATGCTCTCACCCCCTTCACCTCCACTTCAACCAGACACATTACTAGGTTTTCTAAGAGACTGAACCTTGGTACCCCTGCTCAAGGAACGTTCCTCAGGATTTGGAAATGGATCATAACCTCCTGCATATTAGTAACACTAGTTCACAGGAGGCACACATTGAGAGTTCCACAAAAAGGTTGGAAGCCTTAGAAACTGACATGTTGCTATTGAAAGAAGAGGTTAAAAACTTGGCAAAACAAAAAGGTAAGAGGAAGAAGGAGGAGGAGGTTGATATTGATAATAAACAGGTTGAAGATATATACAAAAAATTGAACTCCTTGGATAACCGTCTAGGGAAAGCCAAGACTCGCCATGACCATAATATGGCTATTTTTAGTGCAATCGAAGAATTTATTGAGCAGCATGTCCACAACGTTTCTAATCTCGGGAGTACCCAAGGGATGAACTCTTTGGGGCACGTAAAAGGAAAGCAAATGTAGACCATTCAACAAATTGGATCTTTCTGACCCTTCTCATATGATGACATTGGCTATGTTCACCTCCCTGGCGACTATCAAATCCGAATCAACAAAGTCGCCAAGAAAGTAATTGTGGGTCT
Organism: Taxus wallichiana var. yunnanensis; assembly: GCA_018340775.1. Classification (NCBI taxonomy): domain Eukaryota; kingdom Viridiplantae; phylum Streptophyta; class Pinopsida; order Cupressales; family Taxaceae; genus Taxus; species Taxus wallichiana. The sequence goes on from CM031235.1 coordinate 301,533,941, forward strand.
CGCGCTTACTCTTGATGTCTTACTTCATATTTTTGCTATTCTTTTGCTATTTTTTGGCTGCTTTTACAATTTCAAACCGGTTTGATGTTTTGGGGTAACCGCTCTTTGGTTACATTGGGCTTCTATGTCTCATCTAGATTTTGATCCTTTTTGTAATGCTTTTCATTCCTATTCTGGCTTCTAGGCCCCCTTTTTGTACAAGGGTATAGTCCCTTTCAAAAAAATATTTACCAATAATAATAATAAAATGTACAGAAACTATATTTGTAGAAAATCATAACCATCTTCTACAATATTCTCAACAAATGATGAGATAACAATTGTTCTGAAGTTAAAGCATGAAGAACTTATACAGAGAAGAGGCTGAAGTATAAGTATTCAATGAAGAAAATACTCTATGTCCACCACAATAAAACAAAGGAAGATATAGGAAAAACATAAGATCTGCGAGTACCCATGACATGGAAGTACAAATCCTGGCAGTGAATGAAGACCCATTAACATAACAAGAAATCATAGAGGATCTTGTACAACAAGGAGCTTATTATCAGTATCTCGAAGATTCAGAATGAAAAAACTTGAAGTTTCAGATCCAAGAAAGCTAGGAAAGAGGTTTCTAACAGATACACCAGCAAATAGGCTATTCATTTACAATATATCCATATAGTAAAGATCAAAGCAAAAGTCCGAATACCCATGTTTTAGAACATGCAGATCTACAGTTCTAAAATACCATATACAACTCGGGATGGCATTCAGAAGAGGAAGAACATGGATTTAAGGAGTATGACTTCAAAACTACAAAGCTTACAACAAGCTAAGTACCAAATTTATGTGTTTTCAGAGAAAAATATGAGTACTTGATTGAAACTTACCGGTTCTAAGGAAAAATTCAGTAAATCCTCAAGTAAGGTCACAAAATCAACAGACCCAGAAATCTTCAGCTCAGAATAGTTTCTAACTCGAAACAATCAAGGCCGAGTCCCAAAGGTCACAAGAAATGAAATGAAAAACAATTATCAGTTTCAGAGGTCGAAATGGTCACGATGAACCAAAATACTAGCAAAACTCAAGGGTCGAAAAAATCTTACCGACCTCATTAAACGGTGATGCAAAGACTAAAAAAATGGGGCCGAGCTTCAAGATTAGCAACAATGGTGGCCACTATAGAAATAAGACAAAAAAACGAGCTCTGATCTCCCATCACCATGTCAACGTCTGATGAAGTAACACAGACAATAAATGAGCAAGGCCGAGCTCGAAGAAACAACTATGGTGGCCAATAGACCAGATAAAGCTCAAAGAACCAGAAAGTGCCGACCATGAAACCCAATATGATAGAGAGTCTTTTGTAAAGAGAAGGAGCTCCAAAATATAGTGAAAGTTGAGATCGACAGAACAAAATAATGGCGTCGGGAGGAAAATTTTCCAGGGCTTCACCCATATAATCAAAAAAACCAAATGAATGTGCTTTAGGGTTGAAGTTTCCTTTACCGCCCAAACCCAAGAAGTGGGTTAACCCAAACTCAACCATAGTCAGAGATCGACGGCATAAAAAATCAAGGACAAAGATCAACGTCCTCAAATAAACCACAATGATCAATGTAAATCACTTGGGTAAGATGCCACTACCCACATTAAATGCCAGTTAGAAAACCCTAACCACAAGTCATGGATCGATGAAACCAAACAAAAGGTACAAGGATCGACGTCTTAAAATTGGTCCCAACAATCAAAGAAAACTTAACCAGAGTTACAGAAGCCACCGACCAAGTCACCAAGGGGTGAGTCACCATGGAGAAGGAGATATCCCACATATCCACCAAAAAAATCATTGCAAATGACTTTCAAAATTCTAAACCTTAGTGCATGCTTCAAATAATTTAAAAGGGGCCAACCAAATCATATACCATGATCACTAAAAAGGTGATTTTTATAATATGCTAAGGCCGATAACTCAAAGGTGGCAGACTATATGGTATGGTCATTCCAATAATCAAAGGTGGTTGAACATTGTGGGGTGGCTTTTATAAAGTGCCCCTCATGATTTTAAAACATAGTATATGTTAAGTCCACAAAAGTGGCCAAACCCAATGAAGACAAGAGTTCAACCACAGGTGGTCCCCACTTCAAAGAGCTAGGTTGATTTGCAAAGTGTCACTCATGTGACCATTTTTCAAAAGGAGATGTCAATATCAGAACATGTGCACATAGCAGGTGGTCCCCACAGGAGGAATTATTTTTGTAAATATTGCTAAGTATTGTAATTATTTTGCTCACATACAGGGAGTTGTATTTTGCATGCCTTCACAACATGACAAAATATAGAAGAAGACAAAGTTGCATGTTCATGGAAAGAGACTTGCCTAGCAAGAAACCTTATTTTTAGAAAATTATTCATCCTTCTTTTCTTAAAATAGAACAGTCAACTTCAAGTTTGACTCTAATGTAAGTAAGGCTAATAATGCCTATTTGTAATTGCATGCTCTATTTTTCCCTTTATCTATTATTAAATAAAGGATAAAAATAAGATGCATGGGTGAGTACAAGCCTTAGGCTATTTTTAGGGAGAGGGTGAATTTTATTTTGGCTATATATTGTGTGCCTTTGCAAAGCACAAGAGGACGACTGGAGGACTTTTGGATATATGAGTACTGAAGCAAATTTTGCCAATTTTTCCTCCGAGTGTGAAGTATTTCCTACCTTTCCAAGTTATTTTGCAGTCTTGTGTATGTTTATATTAATCTTGTGAATGCAAATTCCCTGATCAATCACCTTACCCTACTGCAAATTCAGTCTTTTCTGCTTAATTTTAATGTGCATGTTAACTTATTAGTACTATTGTGATTCTCCCTCAGTATAATCAAGTGTTTTTCCCTTAGATATTATGCAGACAAAACTATTGGTTCATGCATCAAGAATCCTTCCAAAATCAGTTGTGCATATACTCAGTCAAAGCCCTCATACAAATTTGGTGTATCACCTTAGTTTTAATCATTTTACAGTTATCTTTTACTCTCAAACTCCTAGAAATCAGTTTAGGATACACCAATAAGGAACTAGCCTTGATACCGAGAGACTCACCTCAAAATAGGTATACCCATAGACTGAGGTGTTTCCATTGTATCTACGAAAGAGAGAGATCATTTGTGCAAGCTTAGAAAACCTGCAGCCATCTCTCTATAGGGTGCACTTTCGAGAGATAACATTTTCTCAAAAAGGTAACCTTTGCGTGATGGGAACTCCAAGTATATTTTTAGTCTACTTCTAGAAAATAGTTGATTCCTTAATCTAGCTATATCCGTAGTCCCGCGTGTAACCCTTCTCATCCTCCCATGTGCTACCTCTACTTCCATGTGCGTGTGCATTCCTACCCATTCTAATACTTATTCATTTTCTCATCCCAACACTTACATGTCTGAAAGCTGGCAAGTTCATTTATTTATCTCGATCGTATATGTTTTACATGTGACAGAACACTCCCAAGACCAAAGAGGGAAAATCAATGAAATGTGGAGGAGGGAAGACTTGCAATCTCCCCTAGTTGCTTGAAGTGGAAAAGCTACCAAGATGAATCAGATGGGAAATGTGTAACCATATATGTGTTGCACAAGAAAACTTCACACAAGGCATTCAAATGGTTGAAATACTTGTTAGGTGCTTTGATTTTCCCATTAGACAGAATGTACACCTCTCCAACATGAATCCTATTGAAACATTCCTCACATGCCTCATTAAAGCACGTCACATGGACCTCACTACAATCACCGACTATAAATTTGAACCCAAAGAACCAACCTTTCCATTTCACGTTTGTGTATTCACTAAGAAAAATTTTCTACACAACCCGACCTTTCACAGACCACTATTTCAAGTAGGGGCTAAGAGCATGTATTGGCATCTGTGAGGAAGACACAATAGTTCTAGCTATAGAGCGTGAGGCTCCTTGCATAGATGCAACACGACTTGATGGTCGAGTGAGTGCACAACACAATGTATCACGTGCGAGCGAGAAAGTTGTTGGAGCAACAACAATTTGAAGGTAATGGAAAATAATCTCCATTCCAAATTTCATCACATTCCCACATTGAAATGTGTATTCAAGGAGGGGAAATCATGGGAATCATGCATTAATTCAGAGGAGACATAGATAAAAAGAAGCTCCAAGTTCTCAAGCTCGCACATGTATCCTTTTACCGGCTTGCAAGCATAAGAATTCAATTTGACAATCGAGCCTTGTTGCACCTCCCCTTTTTAGATGTTGTCATTACATTTAGATGACAGAAGCCCATGGTGAGAGTGAACCCCATCAAAAGGAAAACCTCATATTTTAGTTTGGAGCGTTGCAGGCGAGCGATAGGTACTAAGGAGATCACTTGAAGGCACGAAGCAAGGTCTGGGGTTCCCTCTAAGAGTCTTTTGATTGTATTTTTAGATAAATGCAAACCCATGCATTGTAAAAAATTAAGAAAAGGTTACCAAAGGAAAGGAAGGATATGTCAACAATTGTATAAAATAACATGCGAGACAACGTAAGTTTTACACCAAGTTTACATGTTCTAACTATATGAATGGTTGAAGCCCATGGAAAGGATACATTTGCATTCCCCATCCCCCCACTTTTAAAAAATGAAACAAAACCAACAAGCCCCACATGGACATGAATGAAATGCATTAGAAAACCTTAAAAATAGAAAATCTATGTAAAGGGAACCTATTTTTTAAAGAAAGAACAACACTAAAGATGCAATTTAGAGGATTTCCAAAAGCACAGGGAAAAATTGTTGCATGCACCTTTTATTTTCTAGACCAAGTGTCAACAACAACAGAGGTAGGATGAAAGTCAACAACTAAAAAAAAAGCATAATTAATTATAAGGCAAGAACAAATGAGTTGCAATTAAATTTGATCAAAATGAACAACACAAAACATAACAAGATGACATAAAATCAAATTAACTAATGTCTATATTAATGGGCAAGTCATTGATGGAACACAATGACACATAAGGTTATTTGTTTTTTTGCATTGAAGTGAAAATAATTGAAGGAAAATGAGGAAGATCGTATAGAATTCAAAGGGGAATTTTTCACCCCCTAACCTTTTCATTTCCATTTGATTAAGGGAATCATCTATTCCCACCTTTTTTTCTCTAGAGGATTTTGAGTGGGATATGAATCAAACCCGTTGTTTTTAGAGCTAATTTTGTTAATGCTAGAGAACATCAAATTGTTTAACAATGTATATTATGTTTAAAATTCCATAAAAGTTTGTAGGTTGGCACATACACTATTTGTGGAGCAAATAATGGGTTCCTAGGAAAGGCTCAAACCTGTTGTAACAGTGGTTGGACTGTAATTTGGGTATGCAAGCATGAACATCATGCTAAGGATTTACAAGTGTATAATATGAACGAATGAATGCACAAAAATAAAAGGCATTCTTTCTTCTGGCTTCTCACCATTTTCTAGCTTCTTGTAGGTCATAATAATGTTAAAAATGATGTTATTTGGGCCCATGTAAATGAGGATATGGAAAACAAATAACAATGCACAATGCAAATTAGATTATGGTAAACAAGTATTACTCTACCTTTTACATATTTCAGTGTTTGATGTATTTTTTTATTCGATTTTTTGAGTTATTCAACATACAATAAATGATGCAAATGAAGCCAAGAAAACATAACATTTACATAATAATAGAAATGCAAGGGGTTTATTTATTCCGATATATAAGAAGATAGAAAATGACAATAAAAGGCTACGACCTTATTATGTTGGCGTAGAAAAGTTAGGATAAGTGGATTTGGTTCAGTAAATTACCCATTCTAAGAAAGTCTCTATGGACCTATACTAGTAATTATTGTAAAGAAGAACCCCCCAGTAAGCCTCCACAATGGGGATTACATACACCAAAGCGGTGGGTGGACATTAAATTTTGATGGCAAAAACTACCCACTCTCACTACAACTGTGGCATTAGTAGTTCAATAACCATGGTTCTCATTCCTTACAAAAAATACAAATTCTATAGTCATTCCCACTCCTTCAAACTCAACAAGAAAATCTTATATGCATGGGAAAATCCCTAGGATCAAATCTGCAAAAACCATGTAAAAATGTGGCAGTTTACCAAAACAAATACCAAGCGGTCCATAAACAAATAAAAATATTCATAGAGACGTATCTAAATCTGAAAAGATCAAGTCAACTAGTTGAAAATAGGTTCGTTAATTTCTATACATTCAAAATGTATTTCCAAAAATATTCACTCAAAGTGTTTAAAAAATGTTCAATAATGATGTTATTTGGGGCCATGCAAACGAGGCTATGGAAAAAAAAGAATGAACCGTGTAAATTAGATTATGGAAAACAACCATTATTCTATATTCAACATATTTTAGTGTTTAACATTTTCCATTCTGGATTTATTAGTTCTTCAATGGATAATAAATTATACAAACGAAACCAGAAAGCACAATGTTTACATGATCAAAGTATCTCTATGTGTTTTGCGAAGGATTGGAAAGAGCAGATTGGAATATGGGGGCGTAAGATCTTGGTCAACGAAGAGCTTATTGTTGAAGTGATCGGTCTTAGCATGGAGGGCTACCGTTTTTTAACAAAAAGGGTCGACAGAGATGTTGAAGAGAGGAGATTTGTGGAGGGATCTGAGAAGCTGATCTATATTACCGCGGGCCTACTTGTTAGCTCGATCCCTCCGCCTTATGATGAGGTTACTCACATGATGATAAGATTCATTTCTTTGGAAGGGAGGTTTGTCACCGTACCTGCTAAGCACCTTATCTTTCTCAACCACTTCCGTAGGAATCGCTGGGTTTGTTTCCCCCATTATTTACTGAACTCTCTTGAGCACTCCATTTTGGAGTTTCAAAAGCATACCCGGTGGTTCCTTTACACCAGGGGCTTATTTTGCTGCTGCATAAATTTTGTCTTCTTAGGTATCCTGGTCTCCCTTCCTCTCCTAGCTTTGTTCCCCTATGCTTTGGGTTCTACTTTCTGCTAGCCCCTTTTCTCACTCTCTTGCCCCGCCACCGCTGTCGCACCCCCTACACGCCGTCAAGCTTCATTTTCCATTCCTCTCAAAGCATCTTTCGCCCCCACCTCGGTCGGACCGAGTCACCAGGGCATCTAGAAGGCTTAACCTCGATACTCTTGTTGCGGGGAAGGGCCCTCATGAAATTGAAATTACACATGACCTCCTGAATATTAGCAGTGCTAGTCCCCAGATGTGCATATGGAGAGCTCTACAAAAAGGTTGGATGCCTTAGAAGCTGAAATGAAGCTGTTGAAGGATGAGGTTAAGAACTTGGCAAAACAGAAAGGAAAGAGGAAGAAGGAGGAGGAGGTGGATATTGATAATAGCCAGATTGAAGATATCTACAAGAAGTTGAACTCCTTAGACTCCTATTTAGGGAAGGCCAAAACTTGTCACGACTATAATATGGCCATTTTAGTGCGATTGATTGAGAATTCATTAAGCAACATGTCAGAAGTGTCTCCAATCTCAGCGGAGTTCCGACAACACTTTGGGGAAATGATAAAGAAAGCAAAAGGACCATTGATCAGCTGGATAAGACTGACGCTGCCCACATGAAAACTTTGGGAATGTTCAGATCCTGGAAGAACATCAAAACCAGCATCGACAAAGCTGCCAAGAAGTAGTTGTAGGTGCTTTAGTTGCTCTTGCTTGTTTTTATGCTGTTTTTTTGCGGTTTCTTTGCTACTTTTGTGCAGGGTTTTTGTTGTTTTGTCTTGTTTGGGTAGCTATTTTTTGGCTACTTTGGGCTTCATTGTCATACTTGGATTCTGATCCTTTTTTCTCTGATTTTCACTTCTATTCTGGCTCCTAGGCCCTCTCTTGTACTCAAGGGTATAGTCCCTTTCAAAAAACTATTTTCCAATAATAAAAAAAAACACAGGTGTTTACATAATAATAGAGATACAAGGGTTTTATTTATTTTGATATGCAAGAAGCTTGAAAATGGTAATAAAGGCTATAACCTTATCATGTTGACATAAAAAAGAAAGAGTAAGGGGATTTAGTTCAAGAAATTAACATGCCAATTCAAACTTCCACCCCAAGCTATTTTACTGAATCTATATAAAGATGCAATCATCAAAATGAAATCGATGTTGTTTTGGCAGATAAAGAATTACAAGATCAAATTTGGGATAGTTTTCTTGCTTGTATCTTTAAAGTATGAACTAGGAATTTTTGAGTAGAGGCAATAATAAACTTATCCACAGACACAATGGAGCGACACGACCAACAAATTAACCATCATCCATTGAACACCCAATAGCTAGAGGTTGCTCACTCCAAACATAACCATGTTTTCAGGATTAAACATGGATGCGTAAGTCATTAGAGAAGTACCAATAAAATTCAATGAGATAATGATGAAGATGCAACCAAATCTCATGATGTAAAAAAACAAGAAAAGCAACAACATGAGGTCAAAAGCCCACTGCTTTATCTCACAAATAACATAAGGGGAAAAAATGCACATGAGAAATTTCATCCCTGACATGGAAAGACTAAAAATATGTTAAGAATAGATTTACATTTTCTTACCCCGGGTATTCATTGTTACAATCCAATGGTGCTTACACAATCATTGCCATAAGTTTCTTTATCTTATCTAAGCCATTGAAGCATGACAACTTGTTTCAATAAGCACTGGGTGTTTTCCTATGTGGGAACATGGAAATCAATTGTTTGGGTGGCTCCCTTTTGTGTCAATTAATTAGTGAGACACATGGTCTTGTGTTGCATTATAGTTCAGAGTCTATTTGTTTTTGAAATAAATAGGTTCCTGCACCCCAGGGTTGGATGGAAAGAAATCACTCACTATTCATCTAAGAATGTGCTTTGTACCTTTAGTGCATTCTTTATATTGGTTAGGAAGAATAACTTATCACAACATGAATATTTACTTATATTGTAGGGTTATGAATTTATCTATGTGAGTGGACTAGAAAGTGTGTGACTGTACTTTCACTAAGATTAATGAGTTGTAAAGTCTTGCGGTAGAATTAGTGTGGCTTGGTTTATTCTATACTACAAGTTTAAAGGCTAAGGGGAATATTATTGTACTTACCTTGGTCTTCTAAATCACATTAAGGAGAACCTACTACACTAATTACTGAAATTGAAATTGAAAGTAGGGAATGACACTCTATCATCATGTTAGGAATGAGTGTTTGGTGGTCTGAATTGTATGGAATGGAAACAAGACCCTTAAACTGATGTTGAATCCAATCTATCATTAGTAGACTTAGGTCTTCCCCATCAAAGTTGTTCTCTAACCTTGAGTTGGGAAAATTTATTGGGATGTGTGCAAATAACTTGAAAAGAAATAGATTTTCATATTGGACTATGCTCCATGATTTCAGCATAGCTATCTAAACTGGTGGCTTCATTTAATGTACATATCAAAATGTCATTAGGAGATGAATGGCTTCATCCATCACAACAGACAACCATAAAATAGGAATCAATTGTTGGTCATTGGAAAGAGGAACTAGTTGTTTGATGAAAATTATGACATAGGTAAGGAAGCTGAACACATTTTTCCAAATAATTGGTGACCCAAACAAAACCTTTGTTTAGGCATATCTAAAACAAGGTTATAAACCCATACAAGCCACATAGGAAGCCATGCAAAATAAAATACAAATTACATGAAAATGCAAGGATAGAAAGCAGAGTAAAATAAAAGATAAAATGCATGCACATGTAGGAGGAAACATTCTCTAAGACACAAAAATAGATAATACACTCCACAAAACACACTTACCATCTAGAAAACATAGAAACAATGATGATAAATAAAGTGAGTTCTCTGAATTCCCGAGGGATACCTACGATAAGAAAAGAAGCCTCCTCTACATTGCACATGACCTCCACACAAATAAACACGGAACATGACTGGTTAAGGAGTTGCAAAGTCTTGTGGTAGAATTATTATGGCCTAGTTAATTATGTATTGCAAGTTTAAAGGACAAGGGAAATCTTATTGTACTTTCCTTGGTTTCTAAATTGCATCAAGGAGAACCTACTACATTGAGTACTGAAATTGAAAGTAAAATGTAGGGAATGGTAATCTAGCATCATGTTAGGAATTAGTTTTTGGTGGTTTGATTTCTATGGAGAGAGAGAGGGGGAGAGAGAGGAGAGAGAGAGAGAGAGAGAGAGAGAGAGAGAGAGAGAGAGAGAGAGAGAGAGACTCTCACCATAACACCACTCCCAAAGCATCACAAATAACTTTGTATACCTCCCGAAGCATCACACAACAACTCCATATACCTCCCAAGTACCAATCAAACACACAAATCTCTTATGCCTCCCTCAAGTCTCTTATGCCTCCCTCAAGTAGTAATATATAGATAATTTTTCCTTTTTTCTCCACAAAGAGGTCAGTCACCTTATAGCACTAGGCACATAGAGTCCAACACCCCTAACCCAAGTGACATAATAAGATTATTTGTATCCAACACTTGTGAAGTGTTACATCTCCACACAAACATTTGCATCTCCTTGTAACTGTAGGTTAGATTTTTACTTTGTAGACTAATTTGTTCTATCCTTTTTGGCGAGTTGTTATCATTTGGAGATATTAATATATTCCCTTGCTTATTCTTCTACCCAAATTTTCTTGTGGCCTACCCCATATTGAGCTTGAGATATAGAACTAGCATTATACGAATGAGACACCTATCATCCTTGGACATCCTGGTCAAAGTTGGATGTTCTAGGTGTGGGTCCTCTTGATAGATTTATAGAATGTATATCTCCATAATGGAAGTTAGAGTGTCTGAGATACAAATTAGTAATTCCCTTATGATTTCTAGATATCATTGAGTATAAATTATAATGATTGGAGCTCAATTCTCTTTTACTAAGATCGGGAGTGAAATGAAGAGGATAGATATTTACACCTATCAAAATCTTAAGCCTCAAGTAAGAGATGGAATTTCCTTGACCTTGTGATATGAAGAAAAAAATACATGTGGTGAGATGACTAGTATATTGGAATTTAAGACATTGTGTATTTAAATGTAGTTCATAAGATAAAAAGTAAAAAATTGAAAAGAATAAAAAAACATTGAAGAAATCAATATGGAAGACATTGGACTTTGGATGATTATTAGTGAAAAATACCCAGTAATGGCAGGCTACTAGCATCATTCAACAAATTTGATAGATGGGATTGGAATTGGGAACAATGATATCAGTTTGCAATATATGCATTCCCATAGGCTAGGTTTTGAGTTGTAACTTGCAATTAAATTTATTTTCAGAATTTACAAATTGAATTGACAATGGTTGAGGTCCATTTCCCAACAGAGCCCTTCTTTTGCTAGTTTGAATAAAAACTTACATTTTCACTTTTGTCAAATGATTTGTAATTTTTAATTTTTTTACGAGAAAACTTTGAACTACCCTTTTCTACGATAGATTCACATCCCTTTGATGGGCTATGACAGTGCAAATTTGGACATTAGTCACCACTATTACTTTGGGATTCAATTTTGTGTGTTGTTATATTGACATGTCATGATGGTCATAAACTTTAACTATATCTTGAGATCGATCGTGGCCATCTACATGGTGAGCTTATATAGCCTATAAAAGCTACTAGCAATCACACATGGGCTCATGTGATGTGGATGCCGAAAGGTATCAAGGGGTAAACTTGAAGAGTAGGTAAGAGGGGAAGGGAGAAAAGGGGGTATTATGTGGAAAATAGTTCTGAAAAGGGTAGGATGTTAAAGGAATGGATTACGCGAAATTAAAAGGCTAGGAGGTGGTGTAATGTTTTGATGTGGATGTTGCTCGGAAAGACTTGACGTGGCGGAGATGTTTTACGGGGAGGGTCTATTGTTGCCATAATTAAAGGAAGGAGGAGTAAATGTGGATCAAAATTTTGTAGAGGTAGATCTGGAGAATAGAAAAAATGAGATTGCATGGAAAGTAGCATGTTACACAATTGGGAAAAAATGTTAAATAGAGCTCACAAAAACTAATTTTTTTAGTCATAAGAAATATTTAAAAAAACATAGGTGAGGGATTAGAATAGTATAAGAGTCTACAAATAAAATTCTCAACAAGATCTTATAGAAGATGACCCATAAATCACACACAAATTAACATATGAAGCTATATCTTATATTATGGGTGCATCGCACCAAAGTGTATGTAAAACCACCGGGAAACCCCATTTTCACTCACCTATAGAGCTGATGTGGTCCTATTTGAGGTGGAACTTCCTTCAGTCTACATCTCCTTCACTATATCATTCCAAATGAGGAGCTTTGTAAAGTGCACCTCCTTGACCTTGACCTATTAGAATAACTACGCGACCGGGCATGCGCTTGCAATCACAACAATAAACAATGTCTTGCCAAACAATCAACCACTAACATCTCATCAATTTTTCCTACTTAAAATAACATATTTTATTCATTATTTGAGTATTAATGTTAGAGAAGACCCCAACTACATACAATCAACCTCTTAGATAATCATATTTGGATTTTCATGGTATAACCTTGTGGTTATAGTTTTATTGTGTTGTTTTTTGTTTATGCTTCTCTCTCTACGACACTCATATATGCAATAATATATTTTTCACATTCATTTATCACATTTTGTAACATGTTTAAATTAATTTGAATTTTTTGTTCCTTAGTTCTCTTCATGGTGCATGGATCAATAGTATTAGAGAATACACTTCATATTAATCACTTTAGTATTATAAATTCTATCTAAATACTTATTCAAATTTTATATGCCCACTCACATGAAATTTGAGTACATGAAGCTTGGTCTCAAAACTCATGATCCATCACACCTTCATAATCTCAACCGATGGTAGACAAAATATCTTTAGAGATGCCAATTTTTAAAATGTTCCAAAATTTTATAGATGATGCTTTGTAGAGGCAACGAGACAATTTGGAGTAACATTATATAAAGGAGAAAATGAGAATCATTGATCAATTCTCTCAACTTTTAGAATGGGCTCAAACATCTCTATTATCTCAACACATATATTGTAAATAAATTTTTTGATGGCGTACAAGTGAATATGGAAATAAATGTATATAAGATAGTTTGATTAATTTTTTTTTTCATTTTATGTGGTTAATCAAATTTTTAAGAAAGAAACGATAAAATTTTCTCTTATGAGATTTTCCTTCTCTATAAATAAGTGTTTGGATAGCTACTAGATACTTCTCATGAGGATGAAAAAATAGGATCTATAGATACCTTGAATGGTTTTGTATAAGCCTTACAAGAGACCTCTTACATTAAATTGGAAACTACGATAACCGAAACTTCATCGTTGTCAAAATAAATTAATTCAAGAATACGTTGGATTTTTTCATGTTTGTTTATCAATTGAATGTTTAAGAAACAAATAAAATTATTACTTGATCATGTATATGCCTCACATCCAATCATACATTGATTTCTTCAATAAATATTACTAGTAATTGTAAATGAGTTACAAACTATGTTAGTGAGAAGTTCAATTCTATACATTTTGTGATGAGATGCATGTTATATGAATTTGTTTTAGTGATAGTAAGGGGGAGTACCATTAAATTTAATACTTTAGATTATTTCAATGCGAAATTGTTTGAGTGGAAAGTTTTTTTAATACATATAAGATTGATATTCATCAATGAATTTGTGGGTAATTTGAGAGATGAGGGGTACACGTTGCTTCATCCTCTCATGTTTAAATTAGAAAAAGAAATTCTAAATTAGAAAATGAATGAATGAGAAAAAATAATCCAACCATGGACATTACACAGTACAAAGACCAAACATTTTTTTGTGCCTAGGTATGTCACCATCATTCTTTAGTCATGACACATTTGATAAACATGTATGCAAAATGTGTAATACATCTAGAACCTCATGGATTGTATGTACATTATTTCCTACACAATTTATGCATTTCTACTTATTGTCTTAGCTTGTTGAATGAGATCATCAAACTATGTGAAATACTACTTGCTAAGTGTTCGATTTAGATTTCCCCTTTGTCATTCTAATTAATGGAACATTAGATCGAATTTCCTCATTTGGCATACCCATTTCAATGAGTGGGATTGTTATAGCCCCTCCATTATTAGAGCTCAATTTTTCATAAATTTGTATAGGTGAGTATTGATCATCCCTTTATAAGAAGGAACTACAAAAATATTATATTTTTCACCATGATTTGGCTAACTCCTCACCAAAGTTGTCAATGGATTGAATCATCTCGCATTAGTCCAAGATCCTTTTAGCTATCTCCACATTTTCTCAAATCCACCAATTGCCATGTTGGTGGGGCTATCCATCTCCTTTATTATCCGTAAATAATCAATCAAGCTATGAGCTCATTCCTACACAACCGAGGTAACTTAGGGAATTTTTGATTAATCATAGTAGTAATATGCTTGTTATCTAATTTCAATGGGGTGGAGAGAATTAGATAATAGTTTGGAAAATCACGGGGGCCATTAGCCTGCTAAATGGAATGGACCATCTGTCTGTATATATCCATTGGGCATGGAGTCTACATTATCATCATGAGCTGATCTGAACTCTAATCCTAGAGTATTTGAAATGTCGTTGCTTGCAACTGGAATGCTCTCTGTCGATCACACCCTCCAACTTTCATAAGAAAATGTTGAAATTTTTTTTGTGAGAATAGAAATTTGTTTTAAACTTGAATTCCACTCATTCTTGTAGTTACAATCCATTGAGGTTGAAGGATGATCACCTGTTAATTTGGACATCATGGAACTCTATTAAGTTCTGATTTTATTTCTTCTTCTGAATGTCCAATGTTGTTTTGATGGAGCAGATTGTTGACTTGGGTTGTTGGCTAAAATTTTAATTGTTTGCATGAGCATAGAAACTTGCTTCAGCTATTCTTCGAGAGAATCAACAAGATTCTTCCTTAGCTGATTTTAGTTTCTTTGCATTTGTTTGATTTGAAGTTTCCAACTTTTACATGCAACTATGAGTTTCCTTACTACAAAAATTGAAGGGTCTATTGTACTTTACTACCTGGAGCAACACGAACAAAGCTATATAAAAGAGACAAATCATACATGCCTCAAATAAGACATGTAGAGTGTGTGTAAGAACTTCTAACTAAAAGAAAATTTACTCCTACTCCTACACTAACCAAAATAAGGAACACTAAACAAAGCCTGTAATAGGTAGGAAAAAATAGCTTCCTTTTTTTACAAAGTGTTGCCATGTAATTAATTTGGCAATGGACATGGCCTGCAATAAGAGTGGGAAATTACCTTCCACTCTTCCACCCATGGTATCAAAAAAAAATAAATACCTTCTCAAGATGTTTATCATTTGGTTGGAGGTGTTGTAGCTGACCCTTAGTGCTTTGAAGATTAGCCTCATGCTCTAAAGTGAGCATGACCGGTGTTGTTTTCTCCCTTGGCTCTAATGAAGCTAAATACTTAATTGGGCATATGGCCCTAGGGACCAATGGGCTGATCCTTTTGATTTTCCCATTCTTTCGAAGCTCGTCCCCATGGATAGGGATATCTTGTAGACTTTCTGGAAGAAGGTGATTTCTTACATGTTGATCTGGATGTTGCTCTTCCTCTACATACAATTTTGCCTCTTCCAACACTACCCTTTCCATGAAAACTTATTTAGCCTTGTTTCATCATATTCCTCTTCCTCCTCAAATATAAAGTTTGAGAGATAAAACTCCTCCACAAAATCATATTCTTACAAAGATGTGATAGAAGAAGAATCTAAAATTTCATCATCAAAAGAAAGCAAGAAGCTTCCTATGATTTCTTCTTCATCCAAGGATCCAAAATCTGATTTTTTCTCCTCCATAACATGAAGCTCTCCATGGTTGGTTGCAACTGATGATGATGACTATGGTGGATCAATGCAACCTTCCAATAACGCAACAAGCTCTAGGCATGCAGGACAATGAGGGTCAGTGCATTCCATTGAAACATTTTTCTCTTTAGGGAGTTTTTCCTCCTTTGTTTATACAAACCCCTCTTCCTATGGATTTGGGGTGGCTTCTTCCATTTCTAATTTTGTGAGCTGAGATGAATCAACAATCTCTGAGAATATGGTGCCAACATGCACACTACATTTAGAGAAAAGAGATCATTGGTCATCTACTTCTTGTTCTTGCTCCTCTACAAAATCAACCTTCACCTATGGTAGGGCCTCCATCTCCTTCATAGGTTTAACCAACAAGGGGATCTTATCAATCCTGAAACTAAGAGCCCATATTTTCCAATCTTCAGTTATTTCTTCTTTCTGGACTCTCCTTCTTGTTTCCCTTGACTGATTTTAGTATTGTTTTCTTCCCAAGATAAACTTGAGACAATAAGAGGAGGGTTGGGTTGGGCTATAACCAACCTTACAATTGTTTATAGTGGTGGGAGGGATGGAACTTCTTGTTTGCATGGAGGGAGTGACTATTTGGAAGGGAAAGGGGCTGAAGAAATGATATGGGATGAAAGGCTAGGAGATGGAGAAGGGAACTCAACATTTGGAGCAACATACAATGGGCTTGAATCATGACCATGTTGAAATGGTAAAGCTTGGGAAGGAGAGCAAGAAGAAAAAGAGTTGGTGATTGACTTACCCATTGGAAAGGTTGTCTCATAATTTTCTCATATGTTTCAATACCCTCGATCCATTTTATAAGTCGGGCAACATTTCATCCAAGAAATCAAGCTTTCATGTGGGTTATAGTGTCTTGGAAAAGGGCCCTCCCATGGACAAGGTGTCTTGCAACCAATCTTGAATGCCTTCATTTGTGTTGTAGCTTGAGATTGAACCATGCCTGCCTCCATTCTTTGGATATTCTCTAGTAGACCAACATCCTCCATCTGACTATTGTCATCATATGCATACCCATATTCTTGATAGGTTCCATATCCAAATTGGTTTTGGCATTTCTCATATGGGTAAGCATAGTGGTTTTGAATATGGTTATAATGCTAATTTGGAGGAGTTGTGAAGCTCATTAGAGGCTGATTATACTGATGAAAGTGTGATTCCACTACGGGAATGAATTCATGGTTACAAAACTTCATAGAATGAAATAAAATGAGAGATATGGAAAGAAAGGTGAATGGAAATGGATGGAAAAAAAAGTCTGTAATTTTTTTAGAATGGATCATTTGACTAGACAAAGTCGCTAGATATGTTTTACATGTGCCTCTAAAGGATGAATCTCACCAAGAACACATCGACCTGATGAAACGAAGTGGTAAGGTTCTTAAACAACACTCCCACTAGGTGTGCCGTAACTATTGTAGTAAAAAAATAGCACCCTAAGATTTTTGGTTATGGATCCCTACCTTTTGGGCAACATTGGGTTATCTCTCAAGTTGTGGGACTTGCGACTTGAGATAACCCTCTAGAGAAGGTTGGATCCTACTCCTAAACTACTTGCCACAAGATATTCTTAGTGTAGGAAAAGAAAACTAATCCTATCCTAACAATCCAATAGGTCAGGGAGAGAGAGTGCATAAAAATAAAGCCTACACTAACAGTGGTGATACACCAAAAAAGAAGATGTTAATCAAGAATCCAACTACCTGAAATGGGGAAAGGTGAGCAATGAAAAGGGTGGAAAAAATGCACCACATTCCAAAGATAGATTCACATAGAACACCACTTCAAACCCATTAAGCACAACTTCCAAAACCTATAGTGAACATTAGAATTTGCACAATATACTACGCAGTGAATAAAGGCAAGTAGAGACAATAAAAACATGCAAAGGATGGAAAAAATGCATCATAGAACATATTATATTGCTCCAAAATGTGCACAATACAAAAAAACAGGTAAGAGGCAATAAAAATGCCATTACAAAGCTTAGGAAGAAGGCTTGAGCTCCATGTTCAACCCTAGTAGAGAAGAAAGAGGGGTAGAAAGTTAAAATGACTAACTTCCTTTAAAATGAGCTCCCGATTACAATATATAGAATGAGAAGAAGAGAAGAGTGTAAACTCAAAATTTCTCCTTCAACCACTTTCCAGTTGTAATAAATGAGATGAAATGATAGAAATAGATTTGTAAAATCTCCCTCACACTTCCCCATGACCCAGTTGGAGAAAATGAAGGCCATACTCATTTAATGCATTCTCAACCACTCTCCAATTGTCTCCTTGAACTAGGTTCATTTTCTATGAAATATACCTTCAAATCTTCATTAATCCTTGAGTTTCTTGATTTTTGTGCATTAGGCTAAGATCCATGATTCCCACGATTCCAATTTTGTGTGATTTTGTTAAGAAATACTCAAGTTATAGCCTTTTGAGTGACTGTAGCTCTTTTGTTTTTCACAGGTTGGTTTGTAATAGATGGGACTTTGTAATTAAAACTCATGGCTGGGAAAGACATTTCAATGATTTTCCCCTCTTCCCAATGTTTTTTCCTATCTTTTAAAGATCTGGGCATTAAAATTCCTTGTGGGATTCATTATTACTCCCTCGTTGCATTAAAATGATGCCAATCTCGATGCATTGGGTGCCAAGTTCCATGTGGAGGCCTAGCGCATCTCTAGGGTCTCCACTCTTCTTGCATCTTTTGAAAGTGTGTCGAGCTAACATGTGGCACCTTCCGCGACTCTTCTCCTCTTCTTCAAGTTCGTAATGAGACTCGTTGCTCATTGATATGAGGACCTTCTTTTCGGCGGGCCCATCACCCTTTAACCCACGTGGAAGTTTGGTGGGAGCTTAGGGGTTTCATTTTTCCCTCTCTTTTTGGAATTTTGTCAAGTTGACACGTGGCACCTTTTGTGACTCTTCTCCTCTTTTCTTTTTGACTCCTCCCTAGCTCATATTTGACTCATCTAGTAACCTTCCTCCATTTTTTCACCATGATTTGGCTAAGTCCTCACCAAAGTTGCCAATGGCTTGAATCATCTCGCATTAGTCTTAGATCCTTAGAGCTATCTCCACATTTTCTCAAATCCACCAATTTCCATGTTGGCGGGGCTATCCATCTCCTCTATTATCCACAAACAATCAATTGAGCTATGAGCTCATCCCTACACAGTCGAGCTAACTCAAGGCCTTCTTGATTAATCATAGCAGTAATCTTCTTGTTATCTAATTTTTGTGTGGATGGAGGGAATTAGATAACAAGACCTATAGTGGTAGAGTGTGTCATTACTTGAAAAAGTTTATTTATTAGAATTCTTTGTAAAAACCCACAGCAAAATATTAACTTCCCATTATGTTATGATGAATTTTCCCTCTCTATTATAAAGCTCGCATTATAAAATTTAAGGCAATACCCAAGGCCTCTTCTTAACATACAATTATTAAATAAATTTCAATGCCATGGGCCAAGATTCTACCTAACAACAAAAATGGGCCAAATTTATAATAGTAAAAATAGGGTGTTAGATAAAATCTTAGGGTGACAAGTGTATTATAAAAACCTTCAATAACATGGGATAGTGAGGTTGAATGGTCTAAATACGTGCCCATTTGAAAAAAAAATTGGGTGTCCATGAAAATATATCACGTTTTGTCATATGGTCAAACACTTTGCATCCAACCACTAAAGCTTACACCTTGGCATCTAAATGTTCTTTTTTCAACAACCTTATCCCTTTACAGGATTTTTTCAAACAATTCACATGTGATGTGTATGCTTCCACATCTAATATACATATCAAATAGGGCACCTTTTCACCATAGTTTATAACTCATTTGTAATTACACGAGTTGCAAACTACACTGAAGGGATGTCAATATTTGATGTGCTAATAATTTATCTAGGCCAAAATGATCTATCAAAAAAATACAAAAAATGAATAAGATTTGTAGATAAAGGCATCTATTAACTTTTAGAATTTTACCAACACAACAAATTCAATATTTTTTCATAATATTCAACTAACCCCTACTATATTTCTTTCAAGATATACTCACATTTGCTAGCATACTCACATGTCTTGGAAAAATATTGACTTTTTAGTAATGTATGAACATCCATCAAGGAACAATAGGAATTTTTAGTTTTCGCTCATACAAAGGTTGTGGCTGCTATCTTTACACCTTTTGATTACATTTACCTTACAGGTTCCAAGGTCTTTTCAAAACCCCTTTTCTTCATAGCTTGCAATCAATGCAGTCTATGAGGCCAAATTTGTTAAATACATTTATTCAAGTAGTTTACATACCGTATGCATGCTTCCACATTTTACAAACATATCTCATATGGTACTTACAACTACAAAATTTAGAGTCCCTTCTCCATAATGCTTTGGTGAATGTCCATGACTTGTTTCAAAGATCTTATTTTTTGCAAAGGTTGGGAGCATGTTAGAAAAGATAACTCGATCAGATTGGACACATGTTGCTTCCATTAGGTGAAATACTATCAATGTTGTACCGACATCGTAATATTTTTTATTTTGTCCTTTACTCACTTTCAATGGGATTCATTGCAATTTAAAGGACCACATCTCATCAAGACATTATATTGAACATTTTACATGCCCTTTTTGAATCTCCTGTTTTGACAAAAGTTGGGAAGATGTTGGAAAAAGTTTTGGTGTCCATCTTTACACTTATGCAAAACTATTGATCAATACAATCCACGAGACCATAGTTCTTTCAAGCATTTAATCAAATAGTTCGTATGCAAATCACATGTTTCGACATTTTTAAAGCTCTCAATTTGGCATGGGTTTGATAATTGCTATTTCTAGTTGATTCAAGTTTCAAATGTCTTTTTAGACAAACCATTTTATGCATGTTTTGCATTCATAGCAATCGACAAGACAACATCTCACCAAGGCATTTTATAAAATAATTCATGACTGTTCTAAATATCTCATTCTAGTGCGGAACTTAATATTATATAGTGTTAGCATTACGTGATTCAGTTTATTGTCTAATTAAAATCCTTAAATGTAAAGAAAATTTGAAATTAATCTCTTTTAATATGCAATGTCATCTATTAAAAATTAATATAAAACTATTGGGAAGTTATAAAATTAATATTCTGCAAATACATGCACTTTAAAAATCTTCCTTGAATCATAATAATTATAGCCTTTGCCATACTCTATAGTTACCTCTTTATTTCAGATTTATTTGTCTCTCCTAATCCCCTCACTTCTGATTTACTCGCAATGTATGTAGTGAATATCTTCTTTCGACAACAATGACACCAGAAACCAAAGCTAATTTTCTCCACTTTGCAATTCCCAATAACCTTTCATCTCTTTTACGAGCCAATACTAAACGTCCCGAGTGGAATCCATAGGCAAAAATGCCAAAAAAACTTTGCACAAAACACAAGCTGAGGGGCAAGCATGCTGGAAAGATTGACATTCTTTTAAAGTGTCATATCAGCATGGATGACCTGGATTCAATTGATGTCGTTGATACAACGTAACAAGTGGACAACGAAGATTAGCCCGCATTGTTACAGGTGAAAGATGCCTTTTGGCTTTCCACTTGAGTATATGCCTTCAGTGTAAATATAAAATAATATATAGGATGTATGTTTTTTGTGGGTGATTTTATGCAACCATCAACTCTTTATTTAACTTTTGAATGATTTTCCAATAAAGAACTAAAATTAAAAAGGTAAAACCAAAACCATCATAATCAAGTCTTTGCACCAAACAAAATCTTAAAAATTGTCAATGTAACAAACTTTCGAAAACTATCATAAATTATATATTTATACAAACCAAAAAATGTGTTATGTTGTGGAGGAGGGAAAAATCCATTTTATCGTGATCAATATTTATACAAACCATAACAATTTGGTCATCAACGAATCGAGATTCAGTTGAGGTTGTTGATACAACCTAGCGGGTGGATGAAAAGATCAACTTGCATTGGTATAGGTGTCGATGCCCTCCAACTTTTCACCCAAATATACGCCTTCGACATAATAATTTAAACACTTATTAAAAGTCATACTTTTTAAAAATATATCTTCAATCTACAATTATTTCTTTGAATTTTGTAAAAACAATTCTTAGCAATAAAATTGAACATATGGGACCACTAAATTTAGAAGGCCTCCTAATTTTGTCCACCAAATTATTATTTTTATTTTAATAATGTTTTACAAATTACACAAAAAAATGTAATACCTGAAAAAAATGCTTAATAAAATAAGGTGCTCACTGAAAAAGGTCTAATTTATCCACGGAACATTTACTCTAATTAAATGAAAATTCCAATGATACCAAATATCATAAATTTGTTTCGCTAGACACATTTATAAGAATAAAAAACATCATATAATGAAGATAACAAAAAATTGATTAGAGAACATTTGTCTTAGATAACTAATGCCCAACAATTTTAAATACCCTTGGATACAAAAAGACTAGAGGATTGGCAATTTAGCAGTAATGTTGAAAAATATTTAAAAATGAGAATATGACAAAACTACATTAATTGAATAAAAGAATTTGGCGACACTTTTAAAGCATCGAGGTTTCAGAATTCCTCAAATGGAATTGGAAGTAACTGAAAAGTACCAAACTTTTGAAATTATTTTTATTTATATAAATGTTTATGAACATCTAAAATATTTTTATGCCGAAAGGCATGAACTCTAGTGGAAAGGCTCCAGGGTTCTGATAGCGAAGGAGACTGCAGCGGCCTAGATGGAGTGGTCAACGATGGACGGTAGTTTTGGAGCCCTACATGTGGCAGCTAGAAACCGAAATATCAGTGTGAATAGTGATCCGTAGAAATATTGAAAGCAGGAGACCCCAACACCATGCTCGAAGGAGGGAGAGCCATTTTGGGAGCCAGAAATGGAGGACATATGCCAGAGTCCTGGATGGAGGTGGACATGCCTCTGCCATCAGCATGAAAAGGGGAGTATGGGTGCCTCCTTGTATAATAGTACATTTTAGTCCAGGAAAGATTTAAAAATGTCTTTCTTAGGGTTGGGTGAAGGGTTTTGCAGTTGTTGTCTGTGGCCATCAAAGATTGAAGTTGAGAAGTCCCTTTCTATTTGGCTGTAGGTGTGATTGAAGTTGGAGACTGCATCACTGGAGGAAGTTATCCAACAACACAACCAAGATTTAAAGAAAAGGGTTAAAAACAATCATCTTTTCTATGTATTTTGTATAGTGATTAGTGATGATAGAGATTTTAACGCATATTTTAAGAGGGATTTTTGTCCTCATGAAATCACCACCACAAGTAACTATGTAAAATTCATATTGAAAATGGTCATTACAGTAGATTTTAAGTACATCAAAAGGATGTTCCTGGAAATCAGTTCAGTGCCAAGATTCTAAACTTGTAGGTTCGATGTTTCCTATAATGTGAAAATGGTCATTGCACTAGGTTTTTAGTACATCAAAGTGTAGTCCTTGGAAATTAGTTCAGTGGAGTGGAAGTTATGGGAAAAATTAGTTGAACACAATTGGGTGGTAATTAAATCTACAAATAATCAATGTGTAAACTGTTGTGCATTCTGCACCAATTAGACTTTTTATAAGTTGTAAGAACCTCATTGAGCTAATGAACATTGATTTTCTTTGGGTGGGGTTATGAGTTGCCTTCAGTTGGATAAGCTTGGACCATATTGTTCAAATTCATAGAATACTGCATCCTATATTTAATCTTTGCATCACAATCTCGCCACATGTCCATCAGAGTTATGCTCTTGACATCACAACCTGACCATAAATCTATGAGAAACCTGGCTGATCAACCCAACTTTAGTACATATTCTCTTGCTGATCAACCCAAGTTTAGCCCCTATTCTCAGTGTTATTATATTTATAAAGAGTGCAATTATATCCTATGAATCTGAAAGCCTGATTCTTTGAATGAATTGCAATAAACTCATAGTATTGCAATAAATATAATTCCTATAGAGATTTTCTAAGGCCTGCTTTTTGTCTCTATATAATGTTTTGCTTATGGGTTTTGTTATATAATTTAATTCTTTGCACTATCATTAGTAATTTTCTTTCTGCCATCATGATCTTCTATACTTCATTTCTTTCACCATTATCTGATACAATGCACTTTGTTCAGATCAAGAACCCACCAATATCATTACTTTCTTTCTTTTCCTCTAAAAAAATCATCATTTTACTTCGAGAGAAACTTATGTATTTATATTAGTGAACTAACACATCTGAAAACAACATCTCATTAGGGCTATCTGGATTGATGTCATTCATCATAACATGAATTGTATTTTCATCAAAAATTTGATCAAAACTTGTTTTAACTCGCTCATATTTTAGATAGATGTCATCTATTTTCCTTTCTACTTGCTTGATTCAATACAATGCTTTATAAGGCTTATGCAAATGCAACACACAGATCAAATTGATTTGAAAAAGCTTAGAGAAAATGAAGCTAAAGCTTGGGGAAGTATGTTGAAATTGATTTTGACAAGTCACTTTGTAGCAACTAAATAGGTTTAATTAATTAAAAGGTAATTAATTAGGCACAAAAATTGCATTAGTATGTTCCCTTTGTCACATTATTATTTTAACACATTTTTTCAAACTATTCCTATACTTGTATATGCTTGCATGTTTCATATGCATGTCTATTTTGATTTTTGTAACTACGACATCTAGAGAAAAATCCCTTTCTATTAGTGTTTAGTGTCCACCATTCAATCAGAATCTCACCACATGTCCATCAGAGTTATGCTCTTGACATCACAACCTGATCATAAATCTATGAGCAACTTGGTTGATCAACCCAACTTTAGTACATATTCTCTTGTTTATCAACCCAAGTTTAGCCCTTATTCTCGTGTTATTATATTTATAAAGAGTACAATTATATCATGTGAATCCAAAAGCTTGATTCTTTGAATGAATTACAAGAAACTCATAGTATTGTAATAAATATAATTCCTGTAGAGATTTTCTAAGGCTTGATTTTTGTCTCTATATAATGTTTTGCTTATGGGTTTTGTTATATAATGTAATTCTTTGCACTATCATTATTACTTTTCTTTCTGCCATCATGATAAGTTGGCTTACAACTTATATACTTCATTGCTTTCACCATTATCTTATACAAGGGTAAGTGCACCAAGTTGGGGGGCCAAAAGGGGGTCTTAAGTGGATGCATTTTTTTAAAAAAAATTCAACTTGTATGAGTTCTTCAAAATACTTATACTTAAAAGTGGAAGATGTTGTAGAAATATGAATCATAGAATTTTGAGTCTAGTTTCTAAGCTACTAAATTTTATTGAAAACTGATAAGTTTAAGTGGGTCAAACAACTAAAATACCAACATATGCTCTTGTTTTTAAAAAAAAACATAATAGAGTGACTTTTGTGCCCCCACCATTTTTTGAGCGCCATTTAGTATTTTGAAAACCCTTTAGTAGAAAGATAGCTAGGAGCATCTAGTTTGGGCTCCATTTTTTAATAGATTTTTTTAGTGAATATTTTTTTATTTATGATTTTTCTAGTATAGAAATTTTATGTTTTGAAAAATAATGGAGCTCTGACCGTGCCCCCTTAACTACCTCAAAAAATATCAAAAATTAGATTATTATTTTTAATATGTATAGAATTATGCCTACTCTGTGGGTTAGTATATTTTTTTAAATTTCAATCACCCAAAAAAAGATACACCATGAAAGATAAACATATTTACACTTCAAAAAATAGCTATAAAAAGGCATAATTAGAAAACAAATAAGATGGAAACCTTATATTATTCATAAAATTGGAAAAATTATATTTTTAGAAAAAGAGACTCTGCTCTACATTGTGGTATAATTTTTTTAAAATGGATCGATTGTTTTATTTTGATTTATCATAGAGGAAGTGGCATTTTTACATTTTCTTGTTAAAACACGTTGTTTTTTGTGTTTGTGTAGGTCCATACCTCAGGCTTGGGGATCCAAACTAGATCCCAAGCCTTGAGGCATGGCTTGGGAAAAGAGAAAACACAAAACACGTACTGTTCTGTGTAGTATAAACAATATGTATGCTTTTGACATGCTTCTATTTACATAAATAAATGTTTAATTCATTTATTATTATTTATATTTTTATACTTTAAATTTATTTATGTAAATATAAGAAATTAGGGTCACTCTGCACCTTATGGAATTAGTCTCACAACTCCATGAGTCATGGTTTAGGAGATAGTTTTTTAAAGTATAATTTGGTCAATACATAGGTAATTTTTCAGGATTTCAGCATTCAACCTAAATCTTTTAGCATTTAACTTCTACAATCGAAACCCTAAACCATAGGCCATAAACCTAAACACTAAACTATAAACCTTAATCCCTAAACCCTAAACCCTAAACCTTTAACCATGATCCATAGACCCTAAAACCTAAACCTTAAACCCTAAACCTTAAACATTCAACCCTTACCTATGAGCCCTAAACCCTAAGCCTTAAGCCCTAAACCCTAAGACATAAGCCCTAAGCCCTAAACCCTAAACAATACACCATGAACCATGAGCCCTAAATGCTAAACCCTAAACCCCCTTAAAAACTAAATCCTAAACCATAAACCCTGACCCCTAAACCCTAAACCTTAAACATTGAATCCTAAACCCTAAACCCTAAGCCTTGAACCCTACACCCTTATCCCTAAGCCCTAAAATCTAAACCCTAAACCCTAGACCATATACCCTAATCCCTAAAACCTAAACCCTAAACCCTAAACCTCAAGCCCTAAACCATAAACCCTAAACCTTAATCCCTAAACATTATATCCTAAACCTTAAAACATGAACCGTAAACCATAAACACTAAATCCTTAACCCTAAACCATAAACCCTAAATCCTTAACCTCGATCCATAAACACTAAACCCTAAACCCTAAACCTTAAACCTAAATCCTAAACCATAACCCTAAACCTTGAACCCTAAACCCTAAACCCTAAACCTTAAACCCTGAACCATGAGCCCTAAAACCTAAACCCCAAACCATATTTCATATTCTTGTGCCTAGAACCATCATTGAGTCTGCTTATAGAACTACCTTGTTTATGAGAAGTGGGACAAGTAACTAAATGGATATGACATCTACCTTGTGCCTTGTAATGCATATATTACACATCTCTTCCAAATTTGTTTCTCCCCACATATACTTGCACTCTTGAATGTAAATTTATTCATACACTCTGAAACAAATTTCACATTTCTCATATTTCCATGTATGGTATTATGCAAGCCAGGATGACCCATTGGAAGATAGAAAAAATAACCATCACAACAAAAAATTAATCTTAAAGGAAAAAAAGAAACATAGATAATATATCAATGCAGAGGTGTAGGTTCATAATTGAATTTCTTGTAGTATCCTCTCCTCCGGAGAAAGATAAAGTTCAATTGCTTTGACTAGAATGGATAATAAATTTGATGAACTTCCTAAAGTGTTCAAAATGAGCATAGAAATAGGGAATGGCTAAGAACACTAAGGGGTTATCAATCACCTAGTAAATCTTTCTTGTTTAGTTCTAAATAGGAGGTATATGGCCTATGACTTAGTGACCTTCCATTCATTGATAAGTCCTTATATAATAAACCCATGGATATTTTCAAAATCCCCGAACAAAAATATAGGGGTAGTCATCAATCCTAGTGAAGGGTGTGATGTGATTTCCAAGAAACTTGAAATTCATATAGATTTAGAGGTCATAACATGAATTTACAAATATCTCTATCATTATAAATGGAATCCAAGTAACAATGTCTCCCTGTACATCCAAGGATTGAGGACTACTGGGGTCTTTGGAAGGATTGAAATTTCAGAATATGACATTTCCCTCCTTTAAAATATCAATAAACTATAAACCCTAAACCCTAAAACCAAAATAATAAATCATAAACCCTAAACACTAAATACTAAACCCTAAACCTAAACCCTAAACCCATAACCCTAAACCCTTGACCCAAATCCCTAAGCCCTAAGCCCTAAACCCTAAATACTAAATCCAGAGCCCCAAGCTCTAACCTCTAAACCTTAAACCAATAACTCTAAAACCTCAAACCTTAAGCCAAAACCATGAACCATGAACCATAAACCCTAATCCCTAAACCTTAAGTCTTGAACCCTACACCCTAATCCTCGAGCCCTAAACCCTAAACCTTAAACCCTGAGCCCTAAACCCTAAATCTAGAGCCCCGATCTCTAAATCCTAAACCTTAAACCCTAAACCCTAAACCTTAAGGCCTAAATGTTAAATCCTAAAGGTCCTTAAACCTAAACCCTAAAAACTAAATCATAAACCCTAAACCCTGACCCCTAACCCTAAACTCTAAACCCCAAGCACTAAATCCTAAACCCTAAACCCTAAGCCCTAAACCCTAAACCCTAAACCTCGAGCCTTAAACCCTAAACCTTGAACCCTTTTCCCTAAACCCTAAACCCTAACCTTTAAACCTTAAACCCTAACTCCTAAACCCTAAACCCTAAATCCTCAACCCTAAACCTTAAACCATGAGCCCTAAACCCTAAACCCTATACCATAAACCCTAAGCCATAAACCCTAAACTCTAAGCCCTAAATCCTAAACCTTAAACCCTAAACCTTAAAACCTAAACCCTAACCCCTAAACCCTAAACCTTGAGCCCTAAACCCTAAACCCTAAACCCTAAGCCATAAGCCCTAAGCCAAAACCCTAAACCTTGAACCCTTAAACATAAACCCTCAACCCTAAACCCTAAAAACTAAACCCTGAGCCCTAAACCCTAAACCCTCAACTCTTAACCCTAAACCTCAACCCTCAACCCTGATCCCTAAACCCTAAACCCTAAACCCTTTTCCCTAAACCTTGAACCCTGAACTTTAAACCTTAAACCCTAACTCCTAAACCCTGAACCGTAAACCCTAAATTCTTAACCCTAAACCTTAAACCCTAACTCCTAAACCCTAAACCCTAAACCCTAAATCCTCAACCCTAAACCTTAAACCCTGAGCCCTAAACCTTAAACCCTATACCATAAACCCTAAACTCTAATCCCTAAATCCTAAATCCTAAATCCTAAACCCTAAAACCTAAACTCTGACACATAAACCCTAACCCCTAAACCCTAAACCTTGAGCCCTAAACCCTAAACCCTAAGCCTTGAACCCTAGGCCCTAAGCCATAAGCCCTAAGCCAAAACCATAAACCTTGAACCCTCAACCCTAAACCCAACCATCAACCCTAAACCCCTAACCCTCAACCATAAACCCTTAACTCTCAACCCTAAACCCTCAACCTCAACCCCGATCCCTAAACCCGAACCTTGAGCCATAAACCCTAAACCCTCAACCTTGACCTCTAAACCCTAAACCTTGAACCTTGATCCCTAAATCCTAAAATCTAAACCCTTAACCCTAAACCATAAACCCTAAACTCTAAACCATAAACCATAAACCCTAAACCATGAACCCTAAGCCCTAAACCCTAAATCCTTAAATCTAAACTATGAGCCTTAAACACTAAAACTAAAACCCTAAACTCTAAACCTTGAGTCATAAACCCTTAGCCCTAAACCCTAAATCATAAACCCTCACCCAAAGGAAATTCCTAAAAAGATCATTCAATGTGTTTCAATGTGTAGGGAATAGTGTTTAAGGTGATCGATTGACTCATTTAGTTTTTATGAGAGACTACTTCCTTTGAAGGCCTAAAAAGGCATTTTTGGCCATTTTGTATTTAATTGAACACCCTTTAGAAAACAAGCTAAAATGAGCTAGTCATGTCACCGAGTTATCAAGGACCATTATTTGTGAAGTATTAAGGCATCATTTGTCTCCATAAGAGACATATGAGAAAAATAATGTATGAGAATCATGAATTTGATTCGATGAAAGGATTCTTTTTAGAGCTAGGAAAGGCGAGGGGATGATATTTATATGGAGCACCATGTTTCTAAGAATGAGAAATCGTCTAAGTTCACTTGATGCAATTCACTTGGTACTATTCATAATAAATCATTCAACACCTAGTAGTGTTATCACACCTAAGGAGGAGGCACATTACAATCACCTCATTTTTGCCATAGGACAGAATCCCATTCAGGGAACAATCCTCTATCTACAAAGTGAGGATCTCTTTTTAGTAAGAAGTAGACAAACATCATAGAGTTAATTCATGGTCACTAAATTGAATTATGGACCAAATTTAAAAATTAGTACCAATTCAAGCAATGGTAGGGACAAAATCCATTTTAGAAGGTTAAAAACCTAAAAAATGAGTATATGCTTTCCCAAAACAAAGACCAACTACAATATATATGCCCAAAAGTTTTAGGTCGTTTGTTGAAATCCTGAAAATGAGTAAGTACTGACCAGATTAGATTTTGAAAAACTATCTTCTAGATTATAACTGTTGGAGCTATGAGACCACTTCCATAAGGTGCAGAGTGACCCTAATTTCTTATATTTACTAAAATAAATTTAAAGTATAAGAAATAATAAAATAAATTTTATACTTAAACCACAAAAACACATATGTATGGTCCATACTACACATAACGCATACGAATTATAGGTTCGGTGATTACCGAGCCAAACAAATTAAAACATGTACGTGTTTCATCTGTTTTCAGGTTTTTGTCCACTTTTTGGCCCCCAACTTTGTGACTTTACCCACAATGCACTCTTTTTAGATCAGGAACCCACCAATATCATTACTTTCTTTCTTTTCCTCTAAAAACTTCATCGTTTTACTTCAAATAAACTTATGTATTTATATTAGTGAACTAACACATCTGAAAACAACATCTCATTAGGGCTATCTAGACTGATGCAATTCATCATATCATGAATTGTATTTTCATCAAAAATTTGATCAAAACTTGTTTTAACTCGCTCATATTTTAGATAGATGTCATCTATTTTCCTTTCTACTTACTCAATTCAATACAATGCTTTATAAGGCTTATGCAAATGCAACACATAGATCAAATTGATTTGAAAAAGCTTAGAGAAAATAAAGCTAAAGCTTGGGGAAGGATGTTGAAATAAATTTTGATAAGTCACTTTGTAGAACTAATCAGGTTTAATTGATTAAAAGGTAATTAATTAGGTGCAAAATTTGCATTGGTATGCTCCTTTGTCACATTATTATTTTAACACATTTTGTCAATTGATTCATGTACTTGTATATGCTTGCACATTTCATATGCATGTCTATTTTGATTTTTGCAACTATGACATCTAGAGAAAAATCCCCTTTCTATTATTGTTTAGTGTCCACCATTCCATTCCAAATAACACAGCCTTTAACATTGCAGTACGTGTGTGAAAAATGTTTCGAGGAACCATGACTCCATGTTGCAGTGTTTAAATCGATAAGAATATTATTACATCAAATAAAAGTTAAACCTTGTTCACAAAAAACTTTGAAAACTATTTTTTAAACACCCGGTATAATTGTTTTCTTTCAAGGAAAACAATTTTGGAAACTCGTTGTTCTAGAAACATGGCAGAAAATTCTATGATTTACAATTCTGCTAGTTGTAGATTGACACTCGAAACAATATTCTATTGTATCTAACAATGTACATTTAGTAGTATATGCTTAGTCATTATCCATCACAATTGCAATAGGAACGGCACACTCCGCACACATCAGCATATTATTACATCAAATGAAAGTGAAACCATGTTCACAATAAGCTCAGAAAACTGTTGTTTAATCACCCTACTATGAATGTTTTCTTTCAAGGAAAAAACTATGAAGAATCACTGGAAAATACGTTATGTGACTTTTAAACCATTTCCTTTTTTTTGCAATACAATATTGTACATGTCCCTTTTCCTTCTTTTTACTCTTCATGAAGTTCCTTTATATATTCAGGTCATGGGATTGTAAATTCATTTCTGTTCTCCATAAAACATAATTGAAAATTACATTTACGAATTTAGTCTTTTAAACTACAACTACTGCGTTCCGAAGATAAGGTTGTTTTGTTATTATTGTGTTTCTCTGACATTTTGTACAACTTTTGGCATGTTTTAGTTTGTCGATCATAATTGTCTATTGTGTGGAGAAATGATGTGGCTCGCTTTCCTTGTATGTAGTTGTGGTGTTCATGAACTTTAAGGTTACTCTTGGAATATGCTATTGTTCTTTGTGAATGATGTGCCTCGCTTGCCTGTATGTAGTTGCAGTGTTCATAAACTTTAAGGTTATTCTCATAATAAGCTATTGTTCTTTGTGACATGGAAAATTCCATAACAGATCATTTATAAAATTGGTTATTGAATATGTGTTGCTTTTGCATTATTTCCCTTTTACATTTTCATAGATTCTTAATTGTGTGGGTGAAGTTGGTTATCTTAAAATATCTTATTGTTGTATGTGTTGCATAAAGAAAACTATTTTCTTTTTGGTCTTCAACCACGACATAAAGGGGCAAGTGCCTTCGATAATGGCAGGATTTGGTGTGTGTTGAGGGGTTTTTTCCCCTAGGAGGCCGCATCAAAACGCCCTTTGTTGGGCGTTAGACTACCCATTGGCAAGGCTTTTAAAGCTACCTGCCAAAACAGATGACACCTGAATATTTGTCTTTGATTCCTTGTTTATGCTCTGCAATAAAAAATAATGTGTTTAACTTCCATTTCCAATGTAGAACTTATCAAGGTTGATATAGCATCTATAAATTTGGTGTTTTTCATTTTTAGTGTTTTGGTTACTTGTGAGCTTGCAAAAATGAAGACTCGAATACAATTGTTCTTCCTCCACACGGTGTGACAATCACCACTTTGCACTTGGAGTGAGAAGATGTTGTCAACTGAAAATTTTTTGTTGTCAATGTGCTCCTTCGCAGGCAACTAAACCCGACAAAACCTGTGATCGTTGATTTGGTTAGAGAACGCCTCCGCTTGCATCCTTCATGTCCTCTTTATCTTTCCAAATTCCATACAGTGGGCTCCAACTCGAGGATTTGGGCTGGTATATGATTACCCTGAAGATTCTATGAAATATGAACCTGACCAAAACTAAAAAGATGGGGATAACTGCAAAGATAATACATGCTAGAGGGAAAAAAACATGGTGCAAAAAAAATTGCTAATGTCACCAAGGGAAAAAAATGAGATGCCAAGAAAAATGAAAACCTTTAAGGGCATGCTCTGTTAAACTTATGTACATAAAAGTAGTTTAGGTAGCTATATGGGGCAAATATCTACTATGTTCTCTTTCAGTTGCTCGATCGAAATAACATGATGTTATGTTTTTGATAGCTCTTACTTCCTAAAGTTTGAGACTTTTTTATTGTACATTTGCCACTTTTTCAATCTTATTAATGTGAAAAAAAAATTTAATAGATAGATTTCATACTTGGTTTTGTTTTGCATTTAACTAGGTTTCCTATCATCATATTATCGGTCTGGTGGCCATATCTTATAAACTTCATGTGTTGCTCTTATATGTGATCTTCAATTATTTGGCAGAGTTGTTGTAGATGGTTTTCTAATTAATTTTTTTGAAAGAATTCCCTCATACATTTCTCCCTTGAAATTGTTCATTGCTACATACAAAACATAAATTGTTGCAAAATAGTGTTTTAGTTATTATGTACATTTCTTGACAAAACTGTTCGAGCTGAATTTTTAATCATCTCTCCAAGATTTTCAGATAAATGAAATAATGTTTTTTGTTGACTATAAAGAAAGAAAAATAGTGAGTTTTCCATAGAAAAAATGTCTAACATGCTTATGATCATGCTACCAATCTTACAAGTTAATTTAAGTCACCAACATTAGCTTCCTGGTCTCTGTTCGAAACCATTCTCTTTGCTTTGAAAATTGTTCTGCCATCTGTGTTATGAAGCTGCAATTTCCATTGAATTTCTGATCTCTCAAAATTGTAGAGTTATGCCTTAACATGATACAAAAAAAAAAGAAAAAGTATGTATTATAATTAGAAATCTAGATACTTTTCTAATCGATGTGCATGTGGCTTTTGTATGTTTTTCATTACTCTTTTGGTGTGTACATGAAAAAAATGAATTGAGATGAATACTTCATATCAATTTTTTTCAAATTTTAAAAAAAACAAACATTAAGAGATTTCCTTAACAACAAACATTATGTTGTACAAGTTTTTATTGACATCTCATACAATGTTAAGATATATCATAGAAGTGCTCAAGCAACTCACATTAGCTCTTTTTTTAGTAGTTTTATTTAACCTATTTTTTGCATATCCTTCAAGCATGGGAGTCCTGTTGACAATTTCTGCACTTGTGTAGAAATGGGCAACTCGAAACTTTGTTACGATGGATAGCATTGGTGAAGTATACCTAAGGTAGGGGAATTTATATCAAACTATATCATTACTTGCTGATTTATTTAAAAGATTACATGAAATCTGCAGTTATTTGTCTGTTACAAAACATAACAGATCACATAGTCTACAATTTCACAAATATCCTTAGCAAAAGAAAACAAGCCCCAAAGGACAGATCGTTGTCTTGATGAACACCGAATTGTAGAATATGTGAAGTGTTTGGTTTTGGGACAACAAACATAGTTGTAGTTTTCAAATAATCAACTTCACTATTATTATGATTGTGCTCATCAAATTTATTGCTCTGTATTCATTAAAGTTGTTTGTGATTAATGAAATTGCATCCATCTATGCTATCATAAAATGTTACAAGTGACTCCTTTCTTGTTACTTCCATCAAGAAAATACCACCAAACAAACAGTGACAATAATGTCTAAATGGAGATAGTAGGAAGGAGTCAAAGTGAAGAGCATATGCTTAATGTAGTAAAACAACATACAAGGAGGCACATCTCATTCCAAGGTTGCTTACTGGAAGTTACAGGTTTTCCTTTTAAGTTTATCTCTTATATTAATTAATTTGATTGAGATATTGAGTTGCTTACATCATTGTACAATCAAGGAAAAGTTGAATGCAGAAAGAGATAGTCAACTCATTATTTCAACTTAATGCTTTATTCATAAGATCACAAGTTTTCCCACACAAGTCGTGGATGTGACTAAGTAACAACATAATATACATGGAAAAGAGAATATTGCATGTGCTAAAGAATAAGAGTAGAGGATTAAAAGTGAACCCATCATTACCTTTTTATCTTCTTTCCCGCTCCACATCATCTACATCTCCAGCTTCATCTCGTTTCATCTTCCGCTTTCATCTCCATCTTCTTTTCTTGTCACCTGCAAGATAAAGAGCAGTACCTATCAATTTTGAGCTCAGTACATTTTTATTCCTATACACCTGTTCTAAAGAAAATACATATTCTAAGTTCAATGTATCTAATGGTACTTGAAAGAAAGAAATACAGTGCATGACACAAAACAGCTCGGGGATGCGAGATGGGCATAGCAAAGCAGAAGAGAGAGCAGAGTGCATAAAGAGAAATCTTTAGCGAAAGGGAATAAAAGGCAAATGATTGGAATAAAACAAGTAGAATCTGAAATAGCTTACAAAAGAAATAGATGTGGAGATGACACATAAAAGAATTTGAAAATAGTTCACAAAAGAAGAATGAAGAAGAAAATAAGATCACATGGATATAAGAGAGGCCAAAAAGCTTATATATTTCTAAGGAACAGGTTATAAAATGGAATGAAAAAGATTAGTTTAACTGGTTAATAAATAAATAGCTACGGTTTACTTTCAAGAGAATGGAAAACAAACATCATTTATAGATGGTTTATAAAAAGAAGGAAGCATCAGAATAAGTCAAGAAGGAAATAATTTTACAAATCGGGTGGAAAGTTGAAAAGGAGAGAGGAAAACAGTCATTTTGGAAAAAATTTGCGAGTCTCGCCTTGTAAAATTAATTTTTGATTTAAAATAGAATTGAAATACATGCTTTATAGGCTACTACATGCTTTATAAGCTATCTAAACTTCAAAAGGAATCATAACAGTCAACAAAAAGTATATGTTTCATCATTACAAATGATATCATGATCAAATGGAACATACATATATTTAAGAAGTTCATCAAGTACAAGTATTCAAAGTTCATTTTATTTCCAAATTCAAGTGTGAATTAAGTAAAATACTTCACAATTTTTCAAGGTTGCGATGGATCAAGTGAACAGACAATCCATAAAAGGTGGTAGAGAGATATTCATATCTTTTAAAAAATAGATCAAGTTACAGAAATTTGGAGAGAGAAGGATTTTGAAAAAAATTTGCCAGAGTCTCCCCTTGCAAAATGGAGTTTTCAGATTGGACAAAATTGAAAATATGCTTTACCAAAAAAATTGAAATACATTGATTGTATTATTTCTTCTAAAAAGGGAAAAGTCATTACAGAAAATAAAAATTAATGATTTTCTTTGAGTTCCAACTTCACTTAAGCACAACCATAAGAAGCATATACAATCTACTTAACAAAGCTGATTTCATGATGTAAATGAAGCCAAAGAGGCCAATTTTACAAAGTATTTAATTACACAGTGAAGCCAGGGGCCAAGGTTATCAAATGTAAAACTCAAGCACAATGATCAATAAACAGTGATCAGTTACAAAAAGGCCAAGCCATTTAAAATGAAAAAAAAGCAAAAAAATGACAATACCGAAGCCAAAAGAAATATGAAGCTGCAAGTATAGCCGAAGGCCACATTACAATCAAGTTTTCAAATGACCGAGCCATATTTCAAGAATGATAAAAAGCAGAATAAGTTCAAAGGATTTTCTTTTCATATTAACACTTGCAGAGAGTCGAAAGACTGAAGAACTTACCACATTATCAACAGTAAGGCCGAAGAAAAGACAATGGCAGCCATCTCCCTTATAAGCTCATGTTCATGCTCATCGAGGCCGAACGATAGAAACAAAACCAGAGAAAAAATCAAGTTGTGTCATTATACAAAGATCAAAGGAGCCACTGAAAACAGATTGAAAAATATCCACAAGATTCGTAAAGGGAAAGAGTCACAAAAACGTATACCTTCATATCCCTTCAAAATGCAAGTCAAGCTTCAACAGATTTCAAAAATGGCATCACAAGGATCGAACAAGGATCTCGAGCTCAAAAGACCACCAAAACAGAGAAGAAAAAAAAATCTCGAGCTCGAAAAGATAATGATGACCGAGCTTCAAGGTCTATCATCTAATCAAACAAAATATAAGTAAAGAATACAAAAAATAGCCAAGGGTCGAGTTTACTCACTCGAGAGAAAGATTTGTGAGCTCAGAAGGTTCAAAAATGGCAAAAAGAGAAACAAAATAGAGCCAAGCTTCCATGAAATGATCAAAATTCGAGCTCCAGAACTTCAAACAATGGCGGCTAAAGAAAATTTTCCAGGGCTTCACCACCCTCCATGAGCAAAATGAAATGACCAAAATGGAAAGAGCTCAAGATTTTATTTCTTCCACTCCAACGTGGTCGAGCTAACTCAACCGTGCTCAAGCAATCATGATCAAGCTTCATCAAGGACAAGATCAAACAGTCGAGGATTATGCATAGAGACCAAAACAAATAACCATGGTAAGTCCTCCACCGACCACAATCAATGCATAGGTCGAAAACCTAACCACAGGTTCGAAGATCGATGACATCGCAGAGTAGGTACAAAGATCAAGGGCTCGGGAATGGTCATTATTTTCAAAGAAAACCCAATGTAGGTTAGGTTACCATCGACAAAACACATTGGAGGGGTGAGTCACCATGGGAAGGGGCCAGCCCACGTGTCCATGTATTAATCATTGCAAGTGAGTTTCAAAAGTCTGACTATAGTCTAAGCTATGCATGCGTCCAAAAATCAAGGGCAACCACATTATACACAATGATCACCGAAAAGGATAAATATAAACCTTTTAACATGCCTAAGTCCACATGGTGGCCTAACATATATATAGTGCCCCTTGTAAATTTTTCAAACAAAACATTAATTTGCCTAAGTCCACAAGGTGGCAATGCCCAAACCAAATGAATTAAAGGTGGTCCCCACAAGGAGTTTGAAATAAAATTTTAAGTATCACTCATGTGATCATTCAGGGAAAGGGACAAATATCATAACATGTGCACATTGGAGGGTGGTCCCCATAACTATTATTTTGCAAATATTGCTAAGTGTTGCAATATTTTACCCATATGCAGGGAGTATATTTTTGCATTTCTTCACAAGAGGACAAAACATAGAAGAAGACAAATTTGCATGCTCAAAGGAGGAAGACTTTCCTAGCAAGAAAATTGTATTTTTAGCAAATTATTCACCCATTCTTTCTTTAAAATAGAACAGTCAACTTCAGTTTGACTGTATTGTATTTAAGGTTGTTAATGCCTATTTTTACTACATGCTCTAGTTTGTATTATTTTATTCCTTTATTTATTATTAAATAAAGGATAAAATTAGGATGCATGGGCGAGTACAACCTTTAGGCTATTTTTAGGAAGGGGGTGAACCTTTTTTTGCTATATATTGTGTGCCTTTGTAAAGCACAAGGGATCTTCCCAGAGAGGAATTTTGGACATAGGATTACTTGAAGCAATTTCTACCGCTTTTCCTCGAGTGTGAAGTATTTTATGCCTCTCTAAGTTATTTTTCAGTCTTGTGTATGTTTATATTAATTTTGTGAATGAAAATTCCCTAATTAACCATTTTACCCTGCTGCAAATCCATTCCTTTCTGCTTAATTCTAATGTGCATGTTAACTTATTAGTACTGTTGTGAAATCTCCCTCAGTACAATCAAGTGTTTTACCCTTAGATTTCTACAAAAAGGTATTAATTGGTTCATGCATAAAAAAATTCTTCACAAATCAGTTGTGTATTTTACTCAGTCAAAGTTCTTACACAAATTTGGTGTATCACCTTAGTCTTATTTATTTTTTCAGTCATATTTTTCCCTTGAACTCCCAAAAACCAGTTTAGTGTACACCAATAAGGAACCGGCCTTTTAATCCCAGAGATTCACCTCACAATAGGTATACCCACAGACCTGAGGTGTCTCCATTGTATCTACGAGAGAGAGATCATTTTATAGGCTTAGAAAATCTGTTGCCATCTCTCTACATAGGGTGCACTTTTGAGAGATAACAGTTTTTGGCATGCCCGTGGGACCACAAATCAGATCTGCATGCAAGTTACAGATTCTAGAGTAGATCTAGAGCAGATTTATAGCAAATAAAAGTTACTTTCAGGAGCAAGTTGTAGCAATTTATTCTAAAGATTTTATGATCTTTTGCGACTCCGTAAAGCTGATTTCAGACTAGTATTGTAGCATGTTCCATGCCTAAAGTGACTACAAGATCATCGGTAAGAGGAATTCCTCCTGAGTTTGTTTCTTTACCTTTGAATTTTGCTAGAAGGAGAAGAGTTGGTAATACATTACCCTATAATAGACCTGGTTTTGATAACCCTCCTCCTAATATTCCTTCGCCACGTATAAATTTTACAATCCATATCCCAGTTTTTCCAATGGCTCTTCAACCACCCAAAAATTTTGTGACCTTTACTAATGGCAGCCCATTAGTAATTCCAGTTTACCATGATATTCCTAATGCTTCCATGAAAATTTTTCCATCATTTACCAAAGAAAATCAAGTTACACCTGCTGAACATATTAAAGATGTTGTAGCCATATGTGCAGTTCATAATATCACTCACGAAGATGTAGCTTTAAGACTTTTAGCTACATCTTTTAAAGGACAAGCCTTGCAATGGTATAGAAATCTAGAGATTGGAAGCATAAGAACTTGGGATGAATTAGGTGAAAAACTACTGAAATAGTTCCAAGATAATTTAGATCATTTATCCCTCATAGAATAACTATCTACTATCAAAAGAGCCCCTCACGAGTATATGTCTAGTTTTAACATCCATTTTGCTAGGACTTGGGAAAGAATCCCAACAAGTGTTAAGCCTCAAGTTGATCACGCTTTCCTTTATTACCTCAGAGCATTGAATAGCGATATTTCAACTATGATCCAATCCATGGGAGGTTTTACTTTACCCGATGCCTATGACATTGCTATAAAAGCTGAAAACAACCTTATTCAGGCTAGAAAATTAGCACTAAGGCCTACAATGCCATTTTTGGCAGATTTAGCCCCTATTCCACAGCCTATTACGATTGTAGAGCCTGTTATTATAGCCCCATCCCTAGATATGTTTAAAGCCTTGCAAACCATGGGAAATAAGATGACATCAATTGAAAATAGACTTGCATTGCCTAACAAACCTTATCAGGCTCCTTATCAGCAAAATCAACAAAATAGGCAACCTTACCAATAGAATCAAAATTATAGGCAGCCTTATCAGCAAAGGCAGTTTGATCCTAATGTTCCTAGCACATCTAACGCTTTGGTTCCAGTTAATATGGCTACAGAGAGGTGGTGGCAACCTTGTAATTAGCCTCATTCAACTGCAAATTGCCCAAATGCTTTCCTGAACCTGAATCTTGTTGCACAACCTCAATCTGAAGCATTGTTCACGCCTCAAATGGAGAGTGGGCAGCAAGAAGGTCATGTTCAGAAAGCACCTGAACAGAATTTGGTCAGCTTCAATGAGGAATATTTCATTGCAGTTACCACTAGAGCTCAAGAGAAGGCTACGAAAATTAAAAAAACAACAAAATAGACTGTGTTACCCACGATTCTTGATAATTTAGCATCTACAGCCC
Organism: Taxus wallichiana var. yunnanensis; assembly: GCA_018340775.1. NCBI lineage: Eukaryota > Viridiplantae > Streptophyta > Pinopsida > Cupressales > Taxaceae > Taxus > Taxus wallichiana. The sequence continues at coordinate 301,574,555 of CM031235.1, forward strand.
CAAAACCAACCAACAACCCTGTTTTCCCTCAAAGAACAGCAAGCGTTACGACTGGTAAAGAGTAACAAAAATAGCTACAGCCTGATCCAAGAAGATTATTTATTCCTCAGATATCCAAAGTTGTTGAAGCAGAGTCATTTTTTGCTAAGGCTTATGCTAAAACAGTTGAGTCTATCTCTAAAAAGTTGCTTCTTTTAATATCGTTGATGTAATGAAAAATCATAATGTTAACATCTCGATGTGGGATGCTTTAAGCATTCCAGACAACATAGATTTACTCTCTCATGAACTAGCTAAACTATAAATTTCTTCAAAAACAACAAAAAGGAGGTTCAAAAGACAAGATATGGTCCTTGGAACACTTGATCAAGACCACCTAAAAGGGGTTAGATGGATGGTTTAGAAAGTTTTAAATGATCATGACATAAAAAAACCACCACCATTTTATTTATCACTGATTATTGGAGAAAATCTAGTTCATAACTGCATGGTGGACAACGGTGCAAGTAGCACAGTTATGCCAAAAGCAATTGCTGAAAAATTGGGCCTGCAGTATGAGCCTACAGAAAAGAATGTTTTACAACTTGATGGGACTTTAACTAATACAGTTGGTGTAATAAGAAATTTAGAGGTAACGTTACACGCTTGCCCAAATGTTTCCATTCTACAAGATGTTACAGTTGTGGATTTACCTCCCTATTTTGCTTTGTGCCTATCTAGAGACTTTACAAAGAAAATAGGAGGTTATCTCTCTTCATATTGGTCTTTCTTGTTTTTCACCACACGTTATGGCACTAAGGTTACTATCAATTCAGAACCATTGGCCAGATTCCATATTGAGCCTCATTCTCCTAATGCAGTGGCCAATTATTCATCTTTGGATCAATCTTATTTCGATGATGTAGCTCAAGTTTCGGCATTAGAGGGTGTTTCTAACATGTTTATGGATGAAAAATAGTTGAAGAACATGCCCATGATCCTTTTAAGGAAGTTGAAGAACATCTTTTCGGTGTATATTGTATGCATGAAGAAAATGCAACAATTCCCTTGCTGTCCAAAACAGAGAATTCAGCGGAAGGGATTTGGAAGCTTCATTTTGATGGAGCTAAGAATAAGAAAGGACAGGGAGCAAGTTTGATGCTCACTTCCCCAACAAATGAAAGGTATTTCACAGCTTTGAGTCTCCAATTTTCATGCACTTGTAATGTAGCTGAATACGAAGCATTAATTCATGGCTTACTTTGGGCCAGAAAAAGAGGGATCAACACATTACAAATCTTTGGTGATTTTGAGTTGGTTATCAATCAAGTAAAAAGCTTCAATGTTTGTAAGAATTCGTTAATGAAATCCTACAGACATAGAGTTTTAGACTTAATGGAAGATTTTGATGCTATTAATATTCAGTCTATTCCTAGAACTGAAAATAAGCACGCTGACAGACTTGCAGCAGTCGGTGCTAGTTTCGAAGTGCTGGAATAGATAGAAAACAACAAGATTCAGCCTCATATTAAGTTAATTGTCAGGCCTTCTATCCCTGATAATCAATCAAATTGGCAGGTTTTTGAAAGTGATGATCAAATCTGCAGGTTTTTACAGCAAGAAGCTGAATTTTCTATAGTAAATCAGGGTAAATTACAGCATTTATACGGTGACTAGATTGTTCAACTAAAGACAAACAAATTACCTCGGGACTTGTCACATTGGAAGACATCTTCAGCACTGATGACCAGTTGAGAAAGGACACAACTAAGATGTCAACTCATGTTGATAATTACAAAGAGATTTTAGTTGATGAAGGAAAGAATTTATTCCTTGGAAAGGTATGTTCCTTATCCGAAAAATAGTCTTTCATTAATCTTTGCATAGAATTTAAAGATTTTTTTCTTGGAGATACCAAGACTTGAAAGGTTTTGATCCCATTTTAGTACAACATACCATTGAATTACAACCAAATTCTAAACCAGTTAGACAAAAACAAAGCCTGTAAATCCTAGAATAGAACCTCTTATGAGGAAAGAGTTATCAAAATTGATTGAATCGGGAATTATTTTCCCAGTTAAACATTCAAGTTGGGTAGCAAATCTTGTTCCTGTTAGAAAGAAGAATGGAGAAATAAGATTATGTGTGGATTTCAGAGATCTTAACAAAGCATCGCTAAAAGACCATTATCCACTACCGAATATGGATCATATTTTGAGAATGGTTTTAGGTTCAGATAGATTATCCCTTCTAGACAGTTACAACGGATACAATCAAATTTTAGTCCGAGAAGAGGATAGATATAAAAAAACTTTTACCACCAAGTGGGGTACTTATGCTTACAAAAGAATGTCTTTTGGTCTTTCAAATGCGGTGCAACATTTCAACGTGCAATGGACATGGCTTTTCATAGCCTATTAAATAAATGCATACTTGTTTATTTAGACGATGTTACTTGTATTTTCAAAGGATTCTGAAGAACATCTAATGCATTTAAGGCAGACTTTTCAGTTATGCAGGCAATTTGGAATATCCTTGAACCCCAAAAAGTCTATCTTTTCAGTACATCAAGGTAAACTACTTGGCCATATTGTTTCTAAGCAAGGTTTAGCAATTGATCCTTTCGAATCAAAGCTATATCACAACTATCATTGCCTCATCACAAGAAGGCATTACAGAGCTTTCTGGGAAAAATCAACTTTGTTAGGAGATTTGTTCCAGATTTTGCAGCATTGGTTAAACCGTTAACAACTATGTTAAAGAAAGAGAAAACGTTCTCTTGGACCAGCAAAGGGAGAGAAGGTTTTGAGGCTATCAAAATAGCTATTTCTCAGGCCCTACTCTTGCAAATCCAAATTTTGATAAAGATTTTACAATGTATGCACTTGTAGGAGCTGAAACAATCTCGACTATTCTAACCCAGGTCAATGATGAGAATATCGAACAACCAATTACTTTCTTTGGATAGAGTTTGCATGATTATGAAACAAGGTACACGTTCCTTGAAAAACAAGTACTTTCAATAGTCAGAGGACTAAAGAATTTTAAGTACATGCTTTCAAACAATAAAATTCATGTTCTTGTTTCTCATCCAAGTGTGAAAGCTTTCTTGCTAAACAAAGAATTGAATGAGAAAAGAGCAGGCTGGATAACGAAGGTTATGGAATATGATGTTGATATCCGAGTTGCCAAGACAGTTCGAGGTAAAGGTTTATGTGAGCATCTAATCACTGATATGGAGAAATAACAAGCTACAGAACCCGAAGATTCAGAACAACATGCTGAAACTATATATCAGCAATCAAATATCATGTTGCAACTAGAGAATCAACAACCTGAACCTTCTCAAGAAATTTAGGAATCAAGGTGGATGACTGATTTGGTTAACTATTTACAACATGACACCTATCCGGAAGGTATGGATAAGAATAAACGAAGGTATTTCAGGTTACAAGCTATTCCTTATCTTTTCGTTGATGGTGTATTGTTCAAAAGAGATATAAATGGAATCTTGTTGCGATGTGTCGATTACGATAAAATTCAGAAAATATTATCAGAATTCCATGAAGGACCTGTAGGAGGTCACTTCTCAGCACATACTACTGCTTTAAAGATCATGAAAGTGGGTTACTATTGGCCTAGCATATTTAAGGACTATTTTGAATGGATTAGAAAGTGTAAAAAATGTGCTTTCTTTGTTGGAAAAGAATGTTTAGCTTTGTTGCCTTTGCAGCCTATTTCAGTTGATCACCCTTTATGCAGTGGGGTCTTGACTTTATTGGAATGATAAACCCACCTTCTTCACAAGGACATAAGTGGATCTTAACTGCTACAGATTATTTTACATGATGGACTGAAGCAATAGCCTTGAAAGATGCTAATGAAGCTTCAATACTATCCTTTTATGAAGGTATAGTCTGCAGATTTGGTGTTCCAGCAACTATCATATCAAATAATGCTCTAGCATTTCTTGGTGCTAAAGTAATAGATTGGGTATGAAACCATGGAATCTATTTAAGATCTTCATCTAATTATTACCCACAAGGTAATGGCTTAGCCAGAGAGTACCAACAAAAATTTGTTAAGGATCATCAAAAGAACACTCAAGGATAATCAAAGAGCTTGGCATCTAATGTTGAATTCAACACTTTGGGCTGACAGGTGACCCCTAAGAGATCGGTTGGTAACTCACCGTACAAACTTGTGTATGGAAAAGAAGTGAGAATGCCAATTTCAGTTGAGTTACCTACATTAGATTTGCTTTGCATCAAATGGAACTACTTGAAAGTGAACCATTGCATGTTCATTATGCAGAATTGATGGAATTACAAGAACTAAGAGATCAAGCTCATTTAAATATGGAAAATAATCAAAAGCAGATGAAGAAGACTTTTGACAAGAAAGCCAAATTTAGAGTCTTTAATGAAGGAGATATTGTGTTGAAATGGGATGTTGATCGTGCAAAGCTAGGAAGACACTCAAATTTTGATACACTCTGGAGTGGTCCTTACATGATTTTAGCTTACAAGGAACACAATGCTTTTCAGCTTTTGAAGATGAGTGGAGAGGAATTCCCATTCCTGTGAATGGTATGTTTCTCAAACACTGTTATTGAAAATCTTACAGTGGTTGTTAGAGTAGGATTTCCCATTCAATAAGTGTAGTTTCTGCACATTGCATCGTTCTTTATCTTCAATAAGTGCATTCGTGCACATGATCTGGTTTTCCAAATCTTTTCCCAGCTTTAGTTTGTTTTGGAAGGGTTGGACCTTTCGAAAAGGATAAATTTTGGTTACATATTTGGACTCCATACCCAATGGACAAGAGTAAGGCACTAGTCTACAAGCTAGAATGAGCTTTTCCCCGCAGGATCGCCAGAAATGTTGACAATTTCTGCACTTGTGCAAAAATGGGCAACTCGAAACTTTGTTACGATGGATAGCATTGGTGAAGTATACCTAAGCTAGGGAATTTATATCAAATTATATCATTACTGCTGATTTATTTAAAAGATTACATGAAATCTATAGTTATGTGTCCTATTACAAAACATAACATATCACATAGTCTATAATTTCATGAATATCCTCAACAAAAGAACACAGGCCCCAAAGGACAACTGTGTTGTCTTGATGAAGACACCGAATTGTAGAATAAGTGAAGTGTTTGGTTTTGGGACAACAAACATATTTGTAGTTTTCAAATAATCAAATTCACTATTATTATGATTGTGCTCATCAGATTTATTGCTCTGTATTCATTAAAGTTGTTTGTGATTAATGAAATTGCATCCATCTATGCTATCATAAAAATGTTACAAGTGACTCCTTTCCTGTTACTTCCATCAAGAAAATACCACCAAACAAACAGTGACAATAATGTCTAAATGGAGATAGTAGGAAGGAGTCAAAGTGAAGAGCATATGCTTAATGCAGTAAAACAACATACAAGGAGGCACATCTCATTCAAAGGTTGCTTCTTTGGAAGTTACAGGTTTTCCTTTTAAGTTTATCTCTTATATTAATTCATTTGATTGAGATATTGAGTTGCTTACATCATTGTACAATCAAAGAAAAGTTGAATGCAGAAAGAGATAGTCAACTCATTATTTCAATTTAATGCTTTATTCATAAGAGATCACAAGTTTTCCCACACAAGCCGTGGGATGTGACTAAGTAACAACATCATATACATGGAAAAGAGAATATTGCATGTGCTAAAGAATAAGAGTAGAGGAGTAAAAGTGAACCCATCATTGCCTTTTTATCTTCTTTCCCACTCCACATCATCTACATCTCCAGCTTCATCTCATTTCATCTTCCACTTCCATCTCCATCTTCTTTTCTTGTCACCTGCAAGATAAAGAGCAGTACCTATCAATTTTGAGCTCAGGTACATTTTTATTCCTATACACCTGTTCTAAAGAAAATACATATTCTAAGTTCAATGTATCTAATGGTACTTGAAAGAAAGAAATATAGGTGCATGACACGGAACTCAAGGGATGCATATGGGATGGGCATGGAAAGAAGAGAGCAGAGTGCATAAAGAGAAATCTTTAGTAGAAAGAAATAAAAGGCAAAGGATTGGAATAGAAAAGCAGAATCTGAAATAGCTTACAAAAGAAATAGATGTGGAGATGCATAAAAGAAGTTGAAAACAGTTCACAGAAGAAGAATGAAGAAGAAAATAAGATCACATGGATATAAGAGAGGCCAAAAGCCTATATATTTCTAACTTATTTATGAGTTTTGCAAGAACAGGTTGCAACATGGAATGAAAAAGATCAGTTTAATCTGGTTAATAAAGAAATAGCTACTATTTTTAATTTCAAGAGAATGGAAAACAAACATCATTTATAGATGGTTTACAGAAAGAAGGAAGCATCAGAATAAGTCAAGAAGGAAATGGTTTTACAAATCAGGGTGGAAAGCTGAAAAGGAGAGAGAAAACAGTCATTTTGGAAAACATTTGCCAGAGTCTCCCCTTGTAAAATTGAATTTTGATTTAAAACAGAATTGAAATACATGTTTTATAGGCTACTACATGCTTTATAAGCTATCTGAACTTCAAAAGGAATCATAACAGTCAACAAAAAGTATATGTTTCATCATTACAAATGATATCATGATCAAATGGAACATACAGATATTTCAGAAGTTCATCAAGTACAAGTATTCAAAGTTCATTTTATTTCCAAATTCAAGTGTGAATTAAGCCAACTACTTCACAATTTTCCAAGGTTGCAATGGATCAAGCAAAGCAAGCATGAACAAAATTCGATCAAGTGAACAGACAATCCATAAAAGGTGGCAGAGAGATATTCATATCTTTTAAAAAATAGATCAAGTTGCAGAAATCTAGAGAGAGAAGGATTTCAAAAAAATTGCCAGAGTCTCCCCTTGCAAAATGGAGTTTTCAGATTGGAAAAAAAAATTGAAAATATGCTTTACCAACAAAACTGAAATACAGTGATTGTATTATTGCTTCTAAAAAGGAAAAGTCATTACAGAAAAGAAACTTAATGATTTTCTTTGAGTTCCAATTCACTCAAGCACAACCATAAGAATCATATACATCTACTTAACAAAGTCAAGTTCATGACGTAAATGAAGCCAAAGAGGGAAATTTTACATTAGTATTCGATTCTGAGTGAAGCCGAGTGAGGTTATCAAAGGTAAAACTCAAGCACAATGATCAATAAATAGTTGAGTTACAAAAAGGCCAAAGCCATTTAAAATGAACAAAACAGAAGCGAACAAATGACAAGGCCAAAGCCAAAAGAAATATGAAGCTATAAGTACAACCGAAGGTCACATTACAGTCAATTTTTCAAATGACTGAGCCATATTTCAAGAATGAGAAAATGTAGAATAAGTTCAAAGGCTTTCTTTTCATATCAACACTTCAAAGAGTCGATAGATTGAAGAACTTACCACATTATAAACAAGTAAGGGTGAAGAAAAAAATAAAATGGAAGTCATTTCCCTTATAAGCTCATGTTCATGCTCATCGAGGCTAAATGATAGAAACAAAAACCAGAGAAAAATGCAAGTTGTGTCATTATATAGAGATCAAAGGAGCCACTAAAAACAAATTGAAAAAGATCCACAAGATTCGTAAAGGGAAAGGGTCACAAAAACTTAAACCTTCATATCCCTTGAAAATGCAGGTCAAGCTTCAACAGATTTCAACAATGGCGGCACAAGGATCGAACAAAGATCTCGAGCTCAGAGAAGGCCCCGAAACAGAGAAAAAAACAAGCTCAGAAAAGATAATGACGGCCGAGCTTCAAGGTCTATCATCCGAGTAAACAAAACAAAAGCAAAGAATACAAAAAATAGCCAAGGGTCGAGTTTACTCACTCAGAGAAGCTTTTCGAGCTCGAAAGGTTAAAAATGGTGAAAAGAAAATAAAATAGCTAAGCTTCCATGAAATTATCAAAAGTTGATTTCCGTAACTTCAAATAATTGCAGCCAAAGAAAATTTTCCAGGGCTTCGCCACCCTCCATGAGAAAAATGAAATGACCAAAATGGAAAGAGCTTGAGATTTTATTTCTTCCACTCCAGCGTGGTCGAGCTAACTCAACTATGCTCAAGCAATCAACGATCAAGATTCATCAAGGACAAGACCAAATAGCCGAGGATTATGCACAAAGAACAAAATAGATAACCACGGTAATCCCTCCATCGACAACAATCAATGCGGAGGTCGAAACCCTAACCGCAGGTTCGAAGATCGACAACATCGTAGAGCAGGTACAGAGATCAAGGGCTTGGGAATGGTCATCGTTTTCCAAGAAAACCCAACGCAGGTTAGGTTACCACCGAAAAAACACATTGGAGGGGTGAGTCACCATGGGAAGGGGCCAGCCCACGTGTCCACGTATTAATCATTGCAAGTGACTTTAAAAATTCGACTATAGTCTAAGCTATGCATGCGTCCAAAAATCAAGGGCAACCACATTATACACAATGATCACTTAAAAGGTAAAATATAAACCTTTTAACATGCCTGAGTCCACATGGTGGCCTAACATATATATGGTGCCCCTTGTAAATTTTTCAAAAAAACATGAATTTGCCTAAGTCCACAAGGTGGCAATGCCCAAACCAAGTGAATCAAAGGTGGTCCCCACAAGGAGTTTGAAATAAAATTGTAAGTATCACTCATGTGATCATTCGGGAAAGGGACAAATATCATAACATATGCACATTAGAGGGTGGTCCCCATAACTATTATTTTGCAAATATTGCTAAGTGTTGCAATATTTTTCCCATATGCAGGGAGTATATTTTTGCATGTCTTCACAAGAGGACAAAACAGAGAAGAAGACAAATTTGCATGCTCAAAGGAGGAAGACTTGCCTAGCAAGCAAATTGTATTTTTAGCAAATTATTCACCCATTCTTTCTTTAAAATAGAAACAGAGTCAACTTCAATTTGACTGTAGTGTATTTAAGGCTGATTAATGCCTATTTTTACTTGCATGCTCTAGTTTGTATTATTTTTATTCCTTTATTTATTATTAAATAAAGGATAAAATTAGGATGCATGGGCGAGTACAACCTTTAGGCTATTTTTAGGAAGGGGGTGAACCTTTTTTGCTATATATTGTGTGCCTTTGCAAAGCACAAGGATATTCCCAGAGGACTTTTGGATATAGGAGTACTGAAGAAATTTCTACCAGTTTTTCCCTCTGAGTGTGAAGTATTTTATGCCTCTCCAAGTTATTTTTAGTCTTGTGTATGTTTATATTAATTTTGTGAATGAAAATTCCTTGATTAACCATTTTACCCTACTGCAAATCCATTCCTTTTTGCTTAATTCTAATGTGCATGTTAACTTATTACTACTGTTGTGAAATCTCCCTCAGTACAATCAAATGTTTTACCCTTACATTTCTACAAAAAGTTATTAATTGGTTCATGCATCAAAAAATTCTTCACAAAACAGTTGTGTATTTTACTCAGTCAAAGTTCTTACACAAATTTGGTGTATCACCTTAGTATTATTTATTTTTTCAATCATCTTTTGCCCTTGAACTCCCAAAAACCAGTTTAGTGTACACCAATAACAAACCAGCCTTTTAATCCCGGAGATTCACCTCACAATAGGTATACCCATAGACTTGAGGTGTCTCCATTGTATCTATGAGAGAGAGAGAGATCATTTTGTAGGCTTAGAAAATCTTTTGCCATCTCTCTATAGGGTGCACTTTCGAGAGATAACAAGTCCATGACCCCACATCTCTTTTAAGCACAATTTTTGATGGTTGGTGTCTAAGTCACTTATCTGTGAATGGAATCATGGCACCAAGCACATTTATCATTAAGTACAAAATCTAAATAGTTTGGTCTTTCAACAATTTCTTCAGGTTTTTAGATCTAAACTGAACCGTCAATAAAATCCCTAAATACCCTTGAATTTATTTGGAAATGTAGACATCCTCTTAGCATTTGGATTTTATATAGGTACATGTAGTTGTCTAATCTACCTGGAACTTTCACTTAACCTTATCTCTTTTACACTTTTTCACACTTCGTCCCCCGCAAAACTGATTTATTTTGACACATTTTGTCAAACAATTCCTATACCTGTATATGCTTGCACGTTTCATATGCATGTCTATTTGGGTATTTACAACTACAACATCTAGAAACAATTTCCCTTTCCATTTTTTTATGTCCCCAATTCCATTCCAAATAACTTAGCTTTTGACATTGCAGTCCTTTTTTGAAATATATTTGAAGGAACCATGGCTCCATGTTGTAGTGTATTGCTCAAATTAAATTTTCAAATTCAACAGAAATGAGGGAAATGGATTGGTTATAGGGTACATTAACAAGAGATAAATTTGGTGTCTAATTATGAACCTAATTTGTATAGATTGAGTATTTTCTACTTCCCTCTGCATCGCTTTCCATCAACGCTGTGAAAAAAAGGTTGAAATCTTGATTTCAGAAATCATAGATAGAAATATAACATTATAGTCTCAACTCATCTTCAACACAGCAGGAAAATGTATTAGTGTATATACTTTAATTCCCAATGAGTCCCACTCTACTTCGGTCAACAATCCTTTTGGTTTTGCATCGAATATTTGACCGATTGAACTTTAGTTTTAAAATATTCCACCGAATGTTGTGATGACATACAAGAATATTCAACAACAAAATGTCTAAAGGAGTCATCTTCAACTTACAATCCGGGCACTTTGATATGATTCAAATATACAAAGTCAACACCAACATAATGATTATGTGATGCGTGAAGACAATGGACATAAATTACTCTTGCTATGTGATTTGGGAAGGGTACTCTCCACAATAACAATAAAAACTACGGTGCTTCAAACTGCTCTCCACAGATTTGGGCCCACATCTCCTTCAATATTATGACTCATGGTAGAAAAATTTGATGATGTGCCAATCATCACGTTCGAATACTTTCACTTGGAATCGATATCAAAACAAGCAAGAGGTGTTCAATATTCGTCCTAGGTTCTGAAGGACTAAGATGGATATCCCATTTTTGAAAAAAATAGATTGATGCCGAAATAATACAATATGTGCCACAAATTACAATTTTTTTTTAAAAATGGCATTATATCATTTATATAAATATTGATCTATATATACCTTTTGATCTCGTATATACTTGTTGTTCTCATTGCACATAACCTGGCAATGCCAATTTTTCTTTCCCTAGCATAAATGTAAACGTTAACGTTTCTATTAATTTTTCTTTCCAAAAAGTTTATAAATATTGTAATGCGATTTAGCTCATTGTGCAGAAGTGCATTGTGTGTTGAAAAAAATCTTCATCATGGCCACACCTTTGACATATGGTGGAATCTCTATTTTGATTGAGGGTTGTATAGATGTCGAGCCGATAGTCCAACTTCTCAACATTTTTCCCCTTCGATCTACGCATTGAACACTGAGCTCCAACATTGTATGGATCTCTCCGATGGTGTGCACTTTCAAACAACTATTTTTCCCTTGAAATTTGCAAGCCAGGTTTCAAATGGCCGGTTAAAAGATGGAAGCATTGTCCACCTACACAAAACCCTTTGCAGAATGATAAAACATGAATTGTATGCATCCATTTTCCTTTATGCATGGATGCTCGGCTTTCATTTCTTTTATATTCACTAAATTTTTGTTCCTTTTCATTTTTATCCTTTGCAGACTTGTTTCTTGTCTCTCGAAATGGAAGTTGTGATAGAAACACATCCAAAATTGGTGCTCCCACTCCTCTTCCTGCCCATGTCATTCATGAAAGCAATCAAATCCTGATACAAATCATGGAGACGACAGAACTTTGGTCCCACAAACACCTCCCCAAAAGAAAATTGGCCTCCCTAATAGTTCAAGGTTGCCTCTAAAAATAAGTGCACTAAATACAACCATGCGTACATGGTCTGTTGAAGGTCATGCCCTTGGGAAAACATCACTTAGGAATATGTGAATGCAAATGGCAATGGCTCATATTTTGGCTTTGATTTTGTGGATGGTGAAGGTGGAGAAATACATGTTACATGCTTCAACGAAATTGTAGCAATGTTTTTTGGACAAATTGAGGCTTGGAAAGTTATACACCATCACAAATGGAAGGATAGGGAATGCAAAACCAGGTTACAACCACCTTAACAATGAATTTGAGATACTCCTACAAGCTTCTTCCACTGTCTCTCCGCTACTTGTCAATAACGCCACAATACCTTTGCATAACTTTCACTTCACAGAAATCAAAGATATTCCTACAAAACCTATTGGTTCCTTCATTGACGTTATTGGAATTGTTTTAGTAATCTCTCCTTACTCCACTATCCACAGTAGGATTATAGTGAAACTAAACAAAGAAGCTTGCAATTGAAGGACATGTCAGGATTTAGTGTTACTGTAACTTTATGGGGCCAACATTTACAGGATCTTGCTCAAGAACTTGAGGAACTCCTTTCTATTCCACAACTCCCAGTATTGGTTGTAAAAGTGGCATGTGTCTCGAGTTTTAACGACACTTCCATAGACATCGTCTCCAGCACAAAATGGTTTGTCAATCCTCATATTCCTGAAACTAAAACGCTGCAAGACTGGGTTGCCTCTAAAATTATACTGTTGAAACTCCTCTGTAACAAAAATTTCTTTCTAGGTCCTCCTCAAAGCTTAAAAATAGTGGCAACAATTACAGAAATACTTCAAATGGGAAATACAGACAACAATGAATGGGCTACACTTAAAGCTATAATTACAGACATCACAATGGATAACTTCTACTACATGGCTTTCCCCCTTGCAAATGGTGACAAACAATGCCGAAAGAAAGTGAAACCAACAGACAATGGCTTGTGGTTTTGTGCAAGTTGTAAGTCTCATGTGCATCAATGCGACTATAGGTATGCTCTCCGTATAAACTTGCAAGATGACTTAGGAGAGCTACAATCGGTTACAACATTTGACACAGTTGCTGAAGCAATCATGGGTGTCGTGGCTGCAGACCTCCAACTGTTGTGCATAGATGATGAGGCTACAACAGAAATTACAAACCAGATAATTGGCCATGACTACAAATTCACTCTCTCCATGAAAAAGAAACTTTCCATGGAAATACACAGCTGAAATGTGTCATACTTGATTCCCTTAAATTGGATGAATCCAAAGTTGTTGCTTGACTCTACCTTTCCTAGGCACCATAACACTTTCCTATATTTTAGTTTCTTCATTGTTTTCTCATATTTCCTCTATAATATGCTTTTGTCCACAGATACATTTGTAATATGCTTTTGTCCGCATGTTTTAATGGACTATAACTCTCAAAGTTTTCCATTTAATGGTTGTTAATATTGGTTTACATGCACATCTATATCACGAGACACCTTTTTGTAATTGATAAAAATGTATGGTCCATATATGTGTGTGTGTGTGTGTGTGTGTGTGTGTGTGTGTGTGTGTGTGTGTGTGTGTGTATATATATATATATATATATATAGTTTATGCTAACATTATGGAACACTTTATTCATTTCTTGAAGGTTTGTCTATGTTTCACATGAAGTTTTTTCTTCTTTCTACCTTGTTCCTTCTTAATACCTATGTAGAAAAAAAATGAAGACATATCTCTATGTTTTTTCCTAATCAATAACTCCATACACACCCTTGTATTTCTTCCTTTACTTCCTTAAAAATATATGCAACAACAAATCATTTTCCTTTTGTTTTAATGCCTTTAGCTACCAAAATATAAAACATTTAGAACAAGATAAGAATTTACGAATGGTTTTTGCATTCATTTCCCCTTATCCACATACATAATTTAGTACTCTTCGAATCTTCTCTTATGCCACCTTTTTTTTGGTGATTTACACAAGTCGTTGTTTTTTGCACAATGCCTACCCCAGAGTAGCGACAAAGAAGAAGAGATATTTATGCCTTGCACAAAAATGAAATCAATACTTCTCGGCGCAAACGCTATCACCTGATCTAGTAAATGCCGAAAAATTCTACCCCTATCCAAACTATTTCCCATCCCCTTTTCATGTCTCCCCTGCTACTTTCCCCTCCGCACCGGAAAATTTTGCTTTCCCTCTTGGCATTAACCACACCACTTGTGTCAAACCTTGTCTTCATCATGCTCGCAACATCGAAATTGCAGCCCTCTCCATTGCTACACTACCCTCCATCTTCTTCAACCCAATACATTTCTCCTTACAATCATTCACCCTTCACATTTCATCTGGATGTTAGCCGGTAACAAGTTTGATTGCTTCTCCTTCTCTTGCCAAACTGCCTCTTTTGCATTCTTCTAAACTTCCATCCCCTTCCTCCCAAACTCATCACGAAAGTCACACCTAATATTCCACCCTCCCCATGCTGCTCCACAGAACTTTCCATGCGGTCCCTTCCTCGCAGACGCCCAACACAAATTCCACCAAAGACTAGATCTTTTATCACACATCCACACCTACTCAATTTGTCTTGAGAACTACCCAGCATAAATACTACCTTCCATGAAGGGAAATACATATGCATTAGATGCAAGTCCAAAATAAATGGACACTACTTCTCCTCCTAGAACAATATGGATCCTGGCCCTCAACCTTCCGTTCTCAAATCTTTAACCCAGGTTAAAGAAATGTTGATTGCTTGCGCATTAATCCAATTTTTCAAGTCACACAAATGCGTGAGGGACAATATAAATATTTAGGTCACACAATAAGTTTCCCACAAAAAATTCTTCCATTTCCAAATACCTTCCTCGTCGGCTAGGAGATTTGGATCTCCTATTAGTTCAAAAGACTAGAATGCAACAAACAAAATATGACTTCTATGTAAGCAAGTCCCATGTTTGGGAAGTGCTTCAATATAAAATTATCCATGACCCCTACTATAAGGATGTTCTTATTGACACTGAGGCTCTTTCCTCTCTCCCGTAGGAACCAACAAACATATCCTCCTCCCTTAACTCTATTCCTATAGACCTGCTTAGCCTCTCACATTTCTCTGAGCCATAGGATAATGACAACCCTCCTTCCAACCCCTACAAGTATCTTGAGGAGACATCCTCATTTGTTCCTTCCTACCCAAACACTACACAAAAGAGGAGTTGATCAAGCAATACCTGATTTCAAATGGTCTGGGATGTACCCTACACCTTGGCTTGGCCTGAAGTCAGAAATTCACCAATTAATGAATACACCATGGAGGGCCTTTTCTCGATGGATTTTCCAAGTTTGTTTCCAACTGGTGCAACATTGTTTAAAAAACCATGCATGAAGGATGTTCAAATGCATGAATATGCCCTCCACTTGATGCTACCATGATGATCATTTTGGCTCACACCCCAGGTTCCGGTACTACTTGCTTAACCTTATTATGAGACATAGGAGCCAATCTACAGCTGCAGTATTCATGAGGTTGAACCTTGAACATGGTGTCCCCCTACTATAGGCCAACTACGACAATGCCTACATGATTTCCCTGATGATTTCCTTCCACAGAGTTTAATGAGATTCGGAACCAACCTGTAAGGGACACAAACATTTTGGTCAAAGAGCAGAGGGGAGGTCTCAGACATGATTGAGCAATTGGGGGCACCTACACTCTTCTTCACTCTAAGTGCAACAGACACAAAATGGCCAGACCTACATAACATCATGCCAGGTTTTTCTCCTGGTGAGGCCCATGCAACACAACACTGGAGGACCATGAACATTGTTAGCCACCCTCATCGTGTCACTACTTACTTACATCAAAGATTCACCATATTTCATGAAGAAGTGTTACAGAAACATCTTCGTGCCAAAGACTACTGGTACAGGTAAAATTCTTCAATGCTCTCTACTTTTCATTTACTTAAATACAAAATGATTAACCTTCCTTTACCAGTAGGTATGAATGGAAACATAGAGGTTCAACGCATGTTCATGGTTTTCTATGGCTTGAAGATGCTCCAAATGTTGATGGCATCGACTGGTCAAATAATGAATCTGTAGACAAAGCAAGACAATACTTTGATATCTACATATCTGCGTGGAATATGCACCCTCCTTCCATCCACTCGAAATTTGTTCATAGGAATATCCAGGATGACCCTTTCTGTTAGTTTCATCTCAGGTCCTTGCAGTTTCCCCGTTACAAGATTTGGAGGAGCTGATAAATCATGTTCAATGACACACAAAATGTTCTGAGAATACTTTCCTTCGAAAAAAAAATAACTACCTCCAATGTCGATACAACACACCTTGGGAGAATAGAGCCACTTCTTTATTATTTGTTGATGAGAGTGCTTCAGTTAAATACCTCCCTTCAAGGAATGATGATAGATTGAACACACACAATCTCACAATGTTATCCATATGGAGAGCCAATATCAATTGTCAACCTATTCTATCTCACCATGTTGTCCTCAAGTACATTGCTAAGTATGCTTCCAAAGTAGAACAAAGGTCAGAAACATACCACCAAATGCTTTCTAGATTATCGAGAGGTTTAGATCCTGATCTACCTACACATTTAGCCATAAAAAATGTTAACTGAGAGTGTGGTTGAACATGACATTAGCACACAAGAAACATGCCACATGCTCCTCAAATTGCCACTTGTAATGTGTAGTCACACTTTTGTAACGCTAAATGTAGGCATAAAAATCTTAAGAAGATTGGTTGAAGCAGAGTGTGAGGATGCAGAAATATCCCTCCTTTTAGATGCATACAGGGTCTCGACCTTCAAACATGGAAAGCCTTCCACTCATTGAAGTTGCACGTAACTGGAGTTACAAAAAATATCGCAAGGGAAATAAGTGGAAGAATCATACCCATCTAGTTATTGTTTGGGTGTTCCCAAATTTCAATGCATTCCATCTAAGGATTCCCCCTCTTTTGAGCTTTTCTATTGGTCAGAACTCCTTCTATACAAAACTTTCTACAACATTTCTACTGATATTGGTTCAACACCTCAAGAAACCATTTCTAAATGGAGCTTGTTCAGATACAATTATCAGCCCTGGCATATTACATGATGTGAATCAAATCTGTCACACACCTCACAATGACACTAAGTCTAAGGCCGAGCCCCCTTCTATTGAGTAACTATATGATTGGAAAGTTTTGGCTCGATTCCACCCCGGGAACACATCATGCCTTGACAACTTGCAAATGTTGGGCCTTCGTGAATTTGACACCCTTCACAATTGGAGTGCACATCGTGTTCCTGTTTCTCTGCAGGCTCTTGGCACCACTTTCATCGAAGACAATAAGGCACAACATATTTCAACTTCCATCGTGAACATATTCGACCCTCTAGCTTCAGCTTTATCTCCAGAACAACAACAAGCTTTCAACATAGTTATTCAACACTTCACGCATAGATCCAACCTTCCTCCACTAAGACTTATTATACAAGGGATTGCAGGTACTGGAAAATCATTCCTCATTAACATTTTAAAGTCTTCATTTGCCTCTTCATCCAGCCAAGGACTTTCACCTCTCCTTCTACTCACCCCAACAAGAGTTGTTGCTTTCAACATTTCAGCTTTGACAATACATAGAAGCCTCCGATTCCCATTAAAGAAATCAAACCCTTATAGGGCCAAGCTTTATCATCTCTCCAAGACTCCCTCAGAACACACTGAATACATTTTAATTGATGAAATGAGTTTCATTGGGCCAAAGTTTCTTTCCAGAATCGACTACCATCTTAGGGAGGCTTTCCACACTTCAAAAATTCTACATTTGGAGGTAGATCTATGATCCTTGTTGGAGACCTTGGTCAACTTCCTCCGGTTATGGACATTCCTCTTTATGCCAGCAACTCTTACGGAGCTACCTTTTGGTGAGAATTCGACATATCCATCTCCCTTCATTCAATATTTTGACAACAAGGTTTTGATCTATCACAGTGCATCATTTCGAAACTTGTTTCTTAACATTTGTAACTCCATCCCTCTGATCCATGACTGGGAACCTCTTATGTCAAGAACTGATTCCTCCCTTCCCGAATAAGAAAGCATTGAACTTAAAGATGCCCCTCATCTTTTTGTTCAGAATGACCTTATGGACTCACACAACCTTATGATGTTGAAATCCATTAACTCTCCTATAGCCAGATCAATTGCCAAAAATACCAGACATTCTACATCTGGTGACACCAAAGATGATTAGTTGAAGCCCAAGGTTCTTCTCTGCATCAACCAGAAAGTAATGCTTTCGAAAAACTTGTGGGTTGACAAAGGTCTTGTCAATGGCACTACTAGTTCTATCATCGACATAGTCTATGAGGAATCCTCTGGACCTCCAAGTCTACCTCTTTTTGTTGTCATCAGGTTTGATCATTACACAGGACCTCCCTGGGATTCAAACAACCCCTTGCATGTTCCTATTCCTCCCATTTCTAGAGGGGGGCACAGACACCTACCGCTCAAAATGGCTTGGGCTTTTTCTATCCACAAATCTTAAGGACTTACACTACATCATGCTACAAAAGACATTGGTGAAACATAAAGACAAGGCCTAACATTCATTGTTATGTTAAGAGTTCCATCTCTTTCTTCCCTTCATTTTTCTCCAACCTTCTCTTTCTCCCACTACTCTTGCATGTCCTCCACTCCCCTTCTGCAGTGTAGGCTACAAGAGTAATTTCGTCTTCACTCCCTTCCCTCTTCTCTCCCTCACCTCGACCAACCCTCGTCTTAACTCCTTCACCTCTTCCTCCTTTCTCTATCTACTACTTCCATTGGTTCTAAACCTTCTTTATAGCAATCATGCATGTATATATCACGTGTATTTTGTATCGATAACCCTTTTTTTTCGGGTTTGTATTATCTGCAACTACTTTAAATGCCATATTGGATCTATGTTTGTTTGTAAAAATGTTTAAAATTTTTTGTTGCGCTCTAATTCTAACAAGTCTAATATAACTAATGGATTTGTTATACCTCGTTGTTATTCTTTTATATTTTTCATTCAAAATCTTGTTGCTAATGTTTTTTTTTTTAACTTTTTCTTAAGAAGACCATATCCCCACCAAACTATATAATCTTTTACTCACATATACGTTAAATTCAATTTATTATCCTTTGTTTTAGGTTTCCTCCTTTTTTATCCTTATTTGACTCCTACCATTACTTGCATTTATGAGATATATTCATTTTTAACACTCTCCACTTTCCTTCACTTTTACCACTTTTCTTTCCCTCCCCCTCCATTTCCTTATCCCTTTTTCATTTCATTTATCCATTTTGTCAGTTGCGTTCTTCTTTTCTACTTCCTTCTCCATGTTCCCCTATCTCTCTTTCGGTTATCATCGCACACCTCACGTGTGATTGCTAGTTTTATCAACAAACCACAATGAAAAAGCTACTAAAATGTACCAGGTCTGCCGAAACGTGGCTCGATAGACAATTGACACATTTTAAAATGCTTTTTTAGAGTAAGTATTGTATGCATGATCCAGATAATAATGATCTACCTATTAACTTTAATGGGAAGATTTTGTGTGCATTATTATCAATGAAATAGGTGTACAGTGTGTACTTTAGGAGGCCATATTCATTTCCGGTGTTTGAAGGATAACTACACTTTTTTATTTTGTTTATGGTTTTGAATATTAAATTTTTCTAAGAGTATTGTTTTTTATTCAGAATTGAGATCAAAATGATGGTCTTTCCAGAATTAGCATTGTTAATTAAATGTATATATTATAATTTAGTACAAGAAGTATTCATTCAGAACCATAATACCCTTGGCAGAGCAAAAGAAAGAATCCAACCATGAATGGATTCATAAATCTATAGCCCTTTGTAAGGGTAATATAGATGATATAGTTGGGAAGATAAAAAAGAATCTATGTTCAGGAGTAGAACAATCCAGCTTATACCAATTAGGCTGCAAGGTTTATGTTCTTGTAGTATGATGTAGAGGCTCAGATGTAGAAGCTTTAGAAGTTTCCCCATCAAAACCATACTTTCTTCTTCTTCTAGGGAGAAGCTTGTGATAAGAATATTTCATGAATGATTCATCACGATCATGGGCTTTTCCGAGAAGGATGTCATGATTCATTAAGTCTTCGCACCCTATTGTAGCTATCTTTGTATTATTGGCCCCTATTTTACTTTGAGCTTTGGCTCTACCCGTAAAAAAAATTGAACGGCAAATCATTTTAAATCGCCATAAAATTATAATCCTATATTTATTTTAAATCAGATTTTTAAGTTATATGTTTTGAAGTGAGGGTTTATTGTAAAATATCTATTATTTAATATTTATCCCTTCGAAAATATAGTTATTTTTAATGTTGTTATTTTTGAATTAAAAATATAAATATACTTTGGTAATATTGATGGTTTTTGCAAATACATTCACGTCATCAAGAATGGGTAATTGGTTTTAAAAACAACAAAATATGTTCTATAATCCCAAAAACATTCGATACTTACATCAAATCTCATCTCTAAAGGAAAACTAAAGCAACTCAACACAAGTACAAGGCTGCAACAGTTGGCCCCTACAAGTTTTCCAGTTCATATTTATGAACAAACTCACTTGTCTTTCTTATAGAGTCTACATTGTGTAGTTTCTATGAATCTAGATCGAAATGATAGCTTCGGCATTATTTATGCATAGATCTTTGTGACGACAAGATTTAAATGTCCACAAATCTCTAGGACTATGGGCTCTAAATTTTGGCAATGGTTATTCTTCCAATAGAATGCACCGCCCTACATCATGCCCCCATAAAAGGCATACATGTGTATGCATGGATCGGCCTACGGTCACCTGTCATATTATGGGCATTTTTTTAATAATAAATGAGTTTGAAAATATATGATTGCATATGTGAAGTTACACCTTAATTGGTGGGAATGTGTGCTCATGTCCTTCACATCCCCAGTTACAAAAAAAGTAAGTATGGGTACACCTGCCACATGGCATCAAATGGTGGCATGGATATTTTATGAGGGCCCGATGCATTCTTTCGGGAGAATAGCCATCACCTTAAATTTCCACAAATTCAACTTTATTAACTTCTTAAAAATACCCACTCATACTTGGCTATCCTACAATTAAAATTTTGTGCATTTAATTTTGATGCTACGAGATCCAAAAGATTGTACGATTTTATAACTAGCAATCACATGCAAGCAGTGCGATGTGAACATTGAAAGGGACAAAGAAATCAATAGAAGGAGATTCGAGATGAAGCTAAGATCTAAAATTTGGGAGCATACATGAAGAGGTAACAAACCATAGAGAACTATGGGAATGAAATGTATTGTATTTCATTATAAGAAATTTACATAATTGTAGCCTAGAAGACACTATGAAAGATACAAAATCAATTGAAAGGGAATGGTCAAGATGGATGAAAGGATAAAAAAGGGAAGTAGGAAGGGAATCAAGAGAGAGTGAACATAGGTAGGGATTGAAGGCGAGACTCCTCTTTTAAACGAGACTGAAGAAGGGGTGTCTTCGCCATCTTGGAGTAACTTTTGAATGAAAAAGGTGGTGATATTTGATTGTCACTCAAGGAGGGGACTCTAGAACTAGCAGTGAATGTAATTCATTGTCATCCAGTGTTGTCAATGTCAATAATAGCTCTATGAAGAGTCTATCCTTGAGACTTGTGTATAGAGAATGCCCAATCCATTTTGAGGGAAATTTTCTACGACTATCTCTAGAAATTAGCGGGATTGGAACATGGGAAGGATTGTTTAGATTCCAAGAATGTCTAATATACCGATCAAAATTGACGATAAAAATAAAGGAAAATGAGGTGGTGATGAGGAATTGTCATACATAATGTTCACAATAATGCTAGTTGCACCATTTACCAGACTTGTTTTAACCCATAAATTTATGGAAAGCATGAATTTTTTATTTTTGCAAAGAAGAATTTTGTGTTGCAGTTGATCATCATCAAAGCATCAACAAAGTCATTGCTCCTTGTATTTTGAGAAATAGACATGGCAACTAGAAAATTTAGCATCTTTAAATTTTAGAGGTTATGGTTGTCGACCTGTTCATTTTTGCAAACAAATGGGTGGCATCATAGAAGTAAACAATTTCTTTCTCTGAAAGGCATGAATCAGTGCATGACATTAGCAGCTCCCTGTTTTCAAATGTAGAAACTCCATTATGATTGTTGAGAAGCATGCGGTGAAATGAAATGTGTGATGGAGTGGAACCTTATTGCCTAAAGATTGATTTCAAGGAGATCGAAACTAGAAAATATTTCCAAAGATTTTCTCCAAAGGAATTGCTTGCATACAAAGGAATATCCATGACATGCGGGATCTGTCATCACCAATCCGGAACTATGATAATTCTTCACCGGAACTCCTCGTGCTATGATTATTTACTAATGCATGACCTTTAGTTTGGTGGATGTAATGAAACAAAACAACAACGAACACAAGAATACCATTGACTATGATAAGACAGAATGACGACAAATCTGAAATATCAAAGTAAATTATAATATTAACATGAAATTGTTACAATCTCACCCATGAGGTACTTCAACAAGACTATGGGAGAAACTTTACAATTACACCTCTCGATGGCTTCTTCAACACACCTTTAACTGATGGCTTCCTTTGCACACTTCTTACAATATTTCTCACTACTTCTTTCTATGCTAAATGAGGGGGGTAGCCTCTCTATTTATAGAACTTCCAGGCTTATCCATCTTATCTCTAAGATAGGATAAGAAATCCACTCTGACGAATCATATTCCATACCTTAACTCTTATCTCACATGTAGGCTTATCTCATTAAGATAAGATAAACCTTATCATTTTACATGGGTTCCACATTTTTAGACTTTTTACAAATAAAATACACAAAATATTTATGACCTCACTCCTTTTCCTTATTACCAATATAATATTTCTAATTCCTAATCATGTGACCCTACTTCTCTAATTACCCAAACTTTGACATTTTAGCATTACTCCACCACTTACGACAAATATTTACTTTTACAACATTCCTATTGTACTTTGATTCATACCGTACTCCACATTATTGGCGACACAAAATCTTGGTGGAGCCGTTATCTTCTATCAAGATGCTACTACTAATTACACTTAACAACATCCTATTCCTAATACATACATTAATGAAATAGAAATTATGGAGGAAAATTTTAGTGTCGACATCTTCCCCCTTCCTAGCTTCTACTCCGTCCTCAGAGTAGACTATTCTGGTGCTTGGAAAATCTTCAACTTGTCGTGGTTGACCCATTTCGTAATGGGAGTGCCATCCAATTCTTCTAGTTGGTACATACCATTTTCATGCACAGCTGCTATTTTGTAGGGCCCCATCCATTTTGGAAGAAATTTTCTCTATCTTCTTTTTTTGTATCTGGAATCATATACTAGGACCAAGTCATTCACTTGAAATGGAGACCACCGGATCTTTTGATCAAAGTACTCCTTCTGCTTCATTTTCTTCTTATGGCTTGTATCCTTTGCTATTTCCCTCATTTCCTCTAGCAAATGAAGATGTACCAACCTTTCTTTTACTGAATCACTTTCATCCATCCTTTCATCTTTCATAACTCTCACAGTGGGAATATCAAACTCAATAGGAAGGACTGGATCAATGCCATAGGCCAACTGAAATGGGGAGTATCCTGTTGCTGACTTTGATGTTGCCCTATATGCCCACAATGCTGCATGAATCCTCTTATCCCATTTATGTACCTGCAAGGCTGCATCTTTTGCTAGAATTTGACACAACACAAAATTTGTTCGTTCCACCTGTCCATTTGTGCTTGGCTTGTATGTTGTTGCCTTCCTGTGCTTAATAGAAAATTTATTGACTAGGGCTTCTACCACCTCATTAATGAAGTGGCTTCCTTGATCTGTTACAATTTCTAATGGACAACCAAATCTGGTGACAATACGTTCATATATGAACCTTGCCACTTCATCCATAGAAGCTGTCTTCAATGGCCTAGCTTCAACCCACTTAGTTAAATAATGTAGCAGTGGCAACTACAATATACTTATTTTGGCGTGATGTAGTTGGAAGTGGACCTACAATGTCTATTCCCCAATTTTCAAAGGGACCAAGGGGAAGAATAGGACATAATGGAGCTGATGAAGTCTTACGGTTACCATGTGTTTGACAAATATCACATGTCTTACAATAATTATAACAATCTTTAAAAAGAGTGGGCCGGTGATAACCTCGCATCCAAGATTCTTCTTGTAAGTTGTCCAGAGAAGTGCCCTCCACATGTGCCATTGTGGAATTCTTCTAGCAGCTCCTTTCCTTGATCACGTCCAATCCCTCTTGTCTTGTCCATCGAGTCCTATTCGAAATAATACTCCATGCGAGAATAGAATATGGACGGCGGCTTGAGTAATCTTTCTCTTAGTCTTTGCATTGGCACCATCAGGAAACTTGAATTCATTCAGATAATTCCAAATATCTATGTATTCACTAGGGATTGTGTCAAGGGAGAATAATGTTGCATCGGGAAAATCATCATCATCACAAGATGATCCTAAACCATCATAGGCTCGAGAGAGTGCATCTGCGCATTGACATGCTTCTTTCCCGGCCTATCTATAATATCAAATTCAAATTCTTGTAGAAAAATTATCCATCTAGCTATCCTCCCCGATGGGTTAGGCTTATTGACAATATATTTCAGCAGCCGATGATCCGTTACAACTATAAATTTCTGCCCTAGCAAGTAATTTCTAAACTTCTTTACAAAAAAATGATAGCGAGCCTCTTTTTCATTCTGATAGTTTACCTCAAATCATTTGCTCATTTGTGCTGCTCCCAAATTAAATTGGATGTTCATTCCCATTTTCATCCTTTTGGCTCAAAGTACTACCTAGTGCTGCATCGAGGCATCTCAGGCATCAACACAATGATGAATGGCTTGCTCCAATCCGGATTCTTCAAAACAGTGAAGACACCGTGGCTTCCTTCACTTGTCAAAAGCTTCATGCGCCTTGTTTCCTTTGAAATGTTGTCTCCATCTAGTGCAGGTGGTCCAACTTGCTCCCATAGATGCAAAAATCATCCGAAATACTCGATGAAGGTCCCAATGTAGGGTTCGAACACCCTATTCATCAAATCTTTGGAATGTTCTTTGGAGCATTACACAACCCAAAAGGCATAACTCTATAAGCAAACGTTCCCCAAGGAGTGGTGAACGTGGTCTTCAGCTGATCTTTCTCTGCTATACGAACTTGGTTGTAGCCGTTATATCCATCAGCAAAACTATAGCACTCGGCACCTACTTCGCCCAAGATCGATTCAAAATGGAAGAGGGTAATGATCCTTCTTTGTTGCCTTATTGAGCTTCCTGTAATCAACACAAATGCGTAGCTTCCCATTCTTTTTTATTGAGATCACAATGGGAGAAACCCATTCTGAATTCTCCACAACAAATATGAATCCTACATCAAGCAACTTATCTATTTCTTCTTTTACAGTCTTGGAAAAATTAGGATTCATTCTATATGGCATTTGCTTTATGGGCTTAGCACCATCTACCAGCTCAATACAATGTTCTACCCAACTTACTTGACGGAGTTCCTTGTAATCAAAAGTGAATAGGTGTATGTACCTTCAAAAGAGCTGGAGGTAGGATTCCTTCTCACTCTCCATCACAGCATCACCAATCTTTATTTGTTGGAGATGATCATCAACTTCTTCTTCGAGATAATTTTATGGGGTCTGGGTTGGTGTGGATGGAAGAATATCCATGATTGAAACATCAACCTCACTTTCTTCATCTTCGTGTCCACTTCACTTTGGTGCTAGAGTAATCGTCAGAGGATGTCCAATCATCGGTTTCATCACTTGAATCCACATGTTCGCTTTATGATGTCGAGGATCACGTTTATCTTCACCCTCTCTCTACCACGTCTAAGTGTCATGAAACCTTCATTCCGGTAGTTTCTTGCATGAACTCTCCTTAGCCATGGTCTTCCCAAAGCAGCATTGGGTACGCAAAGCATTACCATTTTTCATCACAAAAGTCTACCACACATACAACACCCATAATGATATTGCCACATTTGAAACTACACCTTCTGGTTTAGGTTTTTCCTTTATTTAATGACCTTAACATAAGTGTTGAAGGGCGATCAATTTTAAACCCAACATATTCATTACAGACTCGGTCATTACATTAACTGCAGCACCTCCATCAACTAAGACATCATGAATTGAAATACCATTACATAATACCTCAGCTTGTGGAGCATAGGGATCTTCCTCTGCCTCCAAAACAGGGACCTCAACCTCCTTCCTTCTTCGAGCATTGAGTCCACCTCGCAACTCCCGCCTCTTCTCAGAAGACATAGCCAAGAGTTGACCATATGTAATATTTGCAGGCCTTTTGGACAGATCTTTCAAGATGGAGTATGGTCCTTGCCCCTGTGAAATCAGAAAATCCTACACACCCAACTTTCTTCTCCTATGTTTCTTACTAGTTTCTTCTTTCATCTTCTTAGGATCATTTCCATCTTGATTATCTTTTTCTTTCTTTCTTTTTGTTACAAACACATCTACTTCATTATTTCTGCTCTTATCTACTACATCAAAAGAATTCACAGTGCTTTTCCTTTATCATTATCTCCTTTACCGAGATGTAGAAGCTCTATCTGACAATTATACTTATAATGACCCTTTTTATAACAACCATAACAAACAACTTCGAAAATATTTCTTTTTGGACCTCTATCCCCTCCCCGAGAACTAAATTCCTTTCCTTGAAGAAGATTAATAGTTAACTGACCCATCTTTTTGAGCAGATCTTCATACTCAATAGATGTACTAGGAGAAATATTTGTGCTCACCGGGAGTGGTTGTGGATTCTGGACCAAAGGTGCTGGTGTAGGCTCTACTTTAGCAACAATTTCTTTGGGCTCCTCTTCCATGCTTTCTTCTTACCTTCTTGCAATCTCCTTTGCTTGTTCAATGGTAGCTGGGTGGTCATACTTTACTCGTTGTCTGATCTCTGGCTTCATCCCAAGAATGAAGTGCTTACAGAGGAGATTATCCACGCCATTCATCAACCCATCCGCTAGTCCTTCCTTCCGGATCTGGGCATCGAGCTTCCTCCTTAGCTCTAGAACACGGGCATGATAATCCCTTATCTTCTCCTTCTCTCCTTGGGATAGCTTTGTGATCTCGATCATGAGATCTGCATATTTCTGTTGTTCACCAAATTCTTCAAGAAAACTTTCAGTTAATAAATCCCATGAATTTTTCACATTATCTCCTAGTGTTTCAAACCACCTAAGTGTTGATCCATCCAAAAAGGTAGGAAAAAATTCAGTCCATTGTTCCCTTCTTATAAGGCCATTACAAATACAAGATCGCTTAAATTCTTGAATGAAAGAAGAAGCATCTTCATTAGATTGAGCTGAAAAAACGGGAATCTTTCCCATTTTCAAAAGTAACCACCGTGAAATACCAACTCACAAGTACAATCAACAAGACTTATGTGCACAAATAATTGGAATTACTATAGAAATGACCACGGTAAACTATGGTAAAACTTGACTTACTGCATGTAAAAGCCGATTTTACTTGTGGTAAACACTATTCATGTTAAAAGTGAAGTTCTTCACGGTAAATACTATTCACGGTAAAAGTGACTTTCTTCATGCGGTAATTACTATTCCCAGCAAAAAGGACTTTACCAAGGTAACTACTATTCATGGCAAAAATGACTTTAACATGGTAACTACTATTCATGGTAAAAATGACTTTACCATGGTAACTACTATGCACAGTAAAAACAAGGTTACCCTCCAATTGATTTTTGACTAAGTGGGAATATCTCTCCAGAAAATCCACCAACGAGGAATGGTCCTGGCAACGGAACCAAAATGTCATCACCAATCCGACACTATGATAATTCTTCACCGGAACTCCTTGTCTTTATGATTATTTACTAATGCAAGCCTTTTAGTTTGGTGGATGTAATCTGAAACAAAACAACAACCGAACACAAGAATACCATTGACTATGATAAGACAGAATGACGACAAATCTGAAATATCAAAGTAAATTATAATATTAACATGAAATTGTTACAATCTCACCTATGAGGTACTTCAACAATACTATGGGAGAAACTTTACAATTACACCTCTCGATGGCTTCTTCAACACACCTTTAACTGATGGCTTCCTTTGCACACTTCTTACAATATTTCTCACTACTTCTTTCTATGCTAAATGAGGGGGGTAGCCTCTCTATTTATAGAACTTCTAGGATTATCCATCTTATCTCTAAGATAGGATAAGAAATCCACTCGACGAATCATATTCCATACCTTAACTCTTATCTCGTACATGTAGGCTTATCTCATTAAGATAAGATAAACCTTATCATTTTACATGGGTTCCACATTTTTAGACTTTTTACAAATAAAATACACAAAATATTTATGACCTCACTCCTTGTCCTTATTACCAATATAATATTTCTAATTCCTAATCATGTAGACCCTACTTCTCTAATTACCCAAACTTTGACATTTTAACATTACTTAGGACCACTTACGACAAATATTTACTTTTTACAACATTCCTATTGTACTTTGACCGTGATTACCTACTCCACATTATTGGCGACACAATCAGTAAGCGCCGTTATCTTCTATCGACGCTACTACTAAATTACACTTAACAACATCCTATTCCTAATACATACATTAATGAAATAGAAATTATGGAGGAAAATTCTAGTGTCGAAAGAGATCGACCAAGATCTCTAAGAAGAATGATGGATATGTTACCACATGGAAATGTTTTGGAATGTGGGAAATCCTCGTGAAGATGGTAGTTGATTTTTGCAAGAAATTTAGGGCCAATGAAACTCATTTCATCAATTAGAATATATTTGACATGTTTCAAGGAATCTTGCAAAGAGGCTAAGGTTTGGCCTTCAGGGAGTTTTATTTCTCTAATTGGAATGCAAAGGAAGGCCTAAATTTTGGAAGCAAAAATGTTGTATGTGGCTACCCCAGTAGGGGAAAGTAAAAGGAGTGGAGCAGAAAGTGGACTTGAGAGAATGAATAAGGTAGGACTTTCATGTTCCTGCAGTACCCTGAATAATTAGCTTCAGTGGTGGATGTTTTTTTTGCAAGAATAGTGATGCACGATAGTGATGAAATCCAACTATTGGTCTTCACTCAACTAGAATGGGGGATTGTGGTGGATCCCAAAAAATGTGGAAGACATTATTTGACCTTATTCCTCTCGATAAAAGTAGAGCTTGTGTCCCGTAACTGAAGGGGAACATTATGAGTTGCCCAATTATATTAGGTGTCAAATTCTTGGTTTCTCAGCATATGTAGACTGTCAAGACCTTTTATGTATTTGGGTCAGAGTTGAGACAAAAGCTACCATTTATTTATTTTTTCATGTGACTACATGCCCTCATCATTGATTCAGATGAACTGGATTAATTATTTACAGGTATTGGTTTAGTCTAGATTACATGCCATGTGGTGTAGCTATTTTTAAAAATCTACCAAGTGGAAATGTTATTTCGAGGAATAGAACCGATATCCACCGAATATTGTAAAAAGGCTTGTAAAGGAGTTCAGACCAACATAAAAGTTCAAAATAATTTGAATCTTTTGGAGGAATATTGGAAAATCTTGGATATGCACGAACAATTGTTGGGTAAGTTTGAAGTCTCCATTTATTTCCATTTTAGTATTTAATATAACTCCAGTGCCGAAAAATTTTGATAAAGGAAAGGGATTCCATAGTCGAATTTCATATAAGATATGTGTAAAAAAGAAGGCTTGTTTCATGTGCTTGACATTTTGTTACAACAACTCATCTTAGGATTATTTACCTACATTTAATGAAATAAATCCTGACTACACATAACAAGTAGTAGTCTTAAAGTATGTGACAGGTCTCTTTTGCATTGATGTCATGCTCAACAACACTCTATGAAAGCATCTTTCGCATGGAGAAATAAGTGGAGAAATATGGGTTGGAATTTGTTGATAGCTGGAAAGCATTTGGTGGTATGGCTCTGATAATTTTTTTACTTTCGAAGTGTACTTGTTAATGTATTTAAGTATTGCATGTTGTGAAAACACGAGCTGAAAGTCAATGTTGCCTCTCCATATAGATAGCATAGCCTAGTTGTGTATGTTCAATCTATCATTATTCCTTGAAGGAAGGTATTTAATTATACTTTTTTAATCAATAGTTAAGGAAGAATTTCCCTAAATGGCCCAGGGTGCATTGTAATGACAAACAACACCATTTTTTCCCTTAGACATGTTTGTTTAGAACACTTTGTATTTCATTGAACATGGTTAATAAAATCCTTCAGGTCTTGTAGTGGCTGGGAAGTTAGAAGTTGCAATGATGATAAAAAGCATGGATCATCTTCAAGCAATCTTTATAGAAATTTTTCTCGATAACTTGCTTGTCGGGGATTCCAATCTGACACATAAATATCAAAGTATTTTGGTTGCATTAATAGAAGAATTATCTTCCCATTCAATTGCACCGACTTCAAGATCATTCTCTAGCCACAAGAAACCATGGACATGTGTGGAGCCTCTATGCTTCCATTCATACCTGCAAGTAATGAAAAGGTAAAAAATGATTTTGAATATTATTTAAGTAGTTTAAAGTGAGCAATGCTACCTGTACCAATAATACTTAGCGCCAAGTTGTTTTTGCAACACTTCCACATGAAATATTGTGAATCTTTGATGCAAGAAAGTAACCACATGGTGAGGGTGATTAATAATTTTGAGTGTCTTGAAGTGTTGTGTGCAGTGAGGATCAGTTGGACAAGCACCAAACATGTAGTTATCGAGATCTGGCCTTTTGAGTTTGCAACACTCAAAGTAAATAATAATATAGACGCACCTAATTGTTCAACCATGTCTGAGATTTCACCTCTACTTTTAGACCAGTAGGAACGTGTTCCTCGGAGATTATTTCCATATTGCATCAAAGTGTCGGAAAACAATGTTTGGGAAAGTATTGAAGTTTTTGGGAGCTCTCCTATAGTTGGAGGGAAACCATGTTTAATATTTTTTTCATGAACATGATAGTTGTAGAATGGTTTCTATGGTACATAATAAGGTAAAGAGAAAAGTATCGAAACCTAGGATGAGAACCAAACCATTCATCATGCTAGTGCATTAAGTGAAGGACATATTCATGCATATGACTATCTTTCATACATGGTTGTTTTAACATTATTTTCCTTGTTGGAAATAGAGTTTGGAAATCCATGGAGAAAATAACATCGGTAGTGTATTCATTTATGGGTGAAAGACCAATGTTCAGCCAAGGCAAAGTGAAAGGTATGTTTTGTTGATGTTAAAGTAGGAATTTTTGATAAATTCATCTTTGGTGCTTGTGTTGTGGACGGATGGTACGAATGAATGTCTACGAAATTGTATCACTTGAGAGAAAAGGTAAATCATTGCTTTCTTGTGCAGTAGGGTCTTCTAAATGTGGAGGGTCCACTACAAGAGTGTTGAGGGAGGAGACAATATTTGTTCATCCTAAAGGTAAGGAAAGTAGGATGTCATTGTCTAGTAGAAAATCTTTGTAGTAAGGATCATGGGAAATTTGTTATTGGAGGGCTTCTAAAACACGAATTTTACTAACATAGAATTCATATTTTGTTTGGTGGAAACCAATTTTTGTACAAGTAGAAGATTTAAATATCCAAGGTGGCGGGGCAAGTAATTGGCTATGGATGAAATATTTTGTGGGAAACTTATAGTGTATCCGAAGTATTTGTATTGCCCACCATGTGTTTGGGTACCTTGCAGAATTGGATTTAATCATGATATCAACATTTATTTAACTTGGGTCAAATATTTAAGGATGGAAGGTTGATTTCTTGGGTCCATATTGTTCTTGGATGAGAATTGATGCCCTTACTTTTCTAACTTACATCTCAGTGAAATTTTGTACCTCCATGGAAGTTTATATGTATACCTTGGTAATTTTCTAGACATATAAATCAAGTGTTGATATCAAATAGTAAATCAATCCACTTGCGAAAAATCCATTGTGTTTCTATAAAGGAAGGCACTGTTGGAAAAGAGGGTTACAAGGCAGAGCGGTAAAATAACCGTGTCTAGCTAATAGTCAACTTGCATGGGAATGACAAATGTCTTGTGCTACAGAATCAACATGGGTTATTTGTTGTTGAAAAGTAAGTCTGGAATCACAAGGCTGATCAAAATATTGGGCTGAAGTAGATGAATGGGAAGATGAAGTGTCCGATGGCAAGAGGGCATGATTACATAATGATTGAGGTTTTTTAAGGGATAGTTGACAACGTATGTCATTCTTGGATGGTTATGAAAACTGGCAAAAAGATGTGACAAACAGAATTCCATCCTGTAAGTGTTTGGTAGAGGAATTTGAAGTCATGCAAGATAATCTGAGAGAGTGGAAGATAGATGAGGTTATAGGAGAAATAAAGGCATTGACAGACACATGTTTTTTGTGCATGGTAACGACAATGCTTGTCATATTTTATCTTAATTTTTTTCAAGTCATAGATATCTTCATCGGGCTCGTTTTTGAGGAGTTGACATGAAGGTAAATATAATTTATTGCAAAATAGAAGAAAATATGAAGTGATACAATAAAACATACATAATTTAATAAGTCATGTCAATAGCGATTGGGAAAGGATTACATATATATTTTTAAACATGAGTAAATATCTCTAGTCTTATTTTTCAGTTTAGTAGAAATTTAAATATCATAAAAACATTATTAGTTATTCCACAACAATGAAATAATACAGTGGAAAGAGAGACATTATAGATTTTATGAAAAGGAAAGGTTATGGGAAAACACAACATGCTTATATAGTTGAATTGGAAATTTCATCTATTTTATGTTTAAGGAAAATGACATACAAGTGAAATGCATGGAAATGCATATGAGCATCAATTAAAAACTAATATTTACAAATATATAAGTTACATATGTGAGCCTTTCCAATTTTTTTACAAAACCATATGTTAAACCCTTTGTAGAATAAGGGAAATATTGGAAAAACCACCTCATATGAAAGCTATTTTAAGTTTACAATAACACAATTCAAGGAGGAGAACCCATAGTTTCCATTTTTTGAATTACGAATGATGCATTTTAAATGTTTGTTTCCATGGTATGTTTCTTTTTGATGGAGAGATTGAATTTGAATTCATTCCTTGTAATGTGGTTTGCAATCTTAGTTGTTGCGCCATCATTTATGCATAGATAGTGCATGTATTTAGCTGCGATTCCCATGATGTTTTCTACAACTTCATCAAATGTTTTTTAGTGATTGCAGTTCCCTTTTGGTGTCCTTCAAATTGACTTGAAGTGCATACCTATAATGACATTATTTGAAACTTCCCATTACATTTCCCACAGAACCACATGTTAGTTTCTAGTTCATACACTTTATTTCTGCATTGCTTCTCACCTTTAACAAGGGGGAAAGCCGAGTAAAAAAATTATCCAAACCAATTTCTGTGACATTCTTTTCATCGTTTCCCATTTCCAGAACTTAAGATATTGTTGTGGGTAAGGATAAGTCGGTGGAGGGCCTATAACTTTATCTGTAATAAACGATGTTGCAATATTATAATATCTGATGGGTAGACACTTCAAGGTAAAAACTGACCATAATAGTTTGAAATACTTCTTGGAGTAACACATATCTTCATAGGAGAAAAAAAATTGGTCATAAAGATGTTGTGTTATGAATTTGAGATTATTTATAAGAAAGGGAAGAATAATGTGGGCGTTGATGCACTATCTAGGAGGGATGAATCACGTAATAAGTATTGTTATGTACCCTCTTTATACTAAAGGTAGATTGGGTAGATCAAGAAAGGTAAGAATGGAAGAAATATGTAGAGACCCAGACTCTCATTTAGAATCTCCAGAAAGAGTAAACCATATATGAAAATTTTATATGGAAGGGTGATACATTGTAGTAGAAGGAAAAATTGTATTTGTGTAAGAACTATACACTTAAACACCATGTTCTTTCAGAGCTCCTTTCTTCTCCACTAGGTGGACATTTTGGGTTCTTGAAAATTTATCATAGAGTTAAACAATATTTCTTTTAGGAGGGGTTGAAAGGAGATGTTTAAAAATTTACGGTAGAAATTTTGGTGTGCCAATGGAATAAAGGTGAGACCGTCAAGACACCGAGTCTCCTACAACCCTTCTCTATTCCTAGAGAGAGATGTATCGATGGATTTCATCACATTATTTCCTAAATTAGAAGGGAAAAGAGTGACCATGGTCGTAGTGGATAAACTTACCAAGTATACTCATGTTTTTTCCATGTATCATCCTTTCACAGATAGTATGTAGTTGTTATCTCTTTTATGGAAACAATTCAAAATCTTCATTGAATGCCCAAAATTATAGTAAGTGACCGTGATCTGATATTTACGATCAATTTTTGGACTGATGTGTTCTCTTATTTGGGTACCCAATTGGCTTAGAGTTCATCTTATCATCCCAGTCAAATGGGAAAAATGAGGTGGTAATTAAATGTCTGGAGGGATATATTTGATGCTTTACTTCGACTAGATAAGAACGTTGGGTGCAATGGTTTTCCACTTACAGAATGGTGGTATAATACTACATTTCATACTTCCTCCAAAATGTGTTTTTAGATGAAAAATTGTGTTAGTGTGCAAACATGATATTATTATAAAACCAAACCAACACAAAATCTAACACAACTAATCAACTACCTCAGATTGAGCAAGATGAAAAGAAGAGAAAGCAATTTACCTGTACTTACCTACAAGTAGAATCCTCCTCCTTTGTTGTTTTGGATTTTCTCCTTTGATTTTCTTGTTTAGATGAATGCAATGGATGCTTCATATTCTTGGAAAAATTTGGCAGCACCTCCACTTGATCAATGGTTTGATTGTGCTCAATAGATGGTTATGAAGATTACTTGGATTGCTAGAAAATTGGGCAAAATTCACTTGCAAATTTCTAAGGTGCTTGCCATGGAGGGTGGCTCCTCTATTTATAGTTGGAGGAGTAGAAATGGATGGCTAAGATCTCGCCACGATGGATTAAATCAATGGTTGAGAATGGATGAGAGGGGAGGACTTAAAAAATTTTATATTTATTTAGAATCCTCTATTGAATTTAAAATTCAATAGAATAGTATTTTTTAATTTGAATATTTGAGAAAGAGAAGGAAAAGATGGAGAGACTTCTAGAATTATAAGTCTCTAGATTTTGTGGTTCATTTAAATGGTGATTAGGTGAGATTAATTGAATTTAGTAGGGTGATTAGATGGAGAGGATATGCATAGAATAGGTATAGGGTAGGTGGTAGGTGGGTGAGTATTTTTAAATTAGTGGAAAATAGTTAATGAAGGTTATTTATTGTAATGGATGAAATATTAATAGTGTATTAATATTTATAAGGGTGTGAATGGGATTTGTGTAATATATAGGTTGGAGCATGGTAATATATATGTTATAATTATAATAATTAATTAATTTTAAAATTAATTATTATAAGATTGATGGTGAGGATAAATGGATATTATAAGATAGACTATGTCAACATTTTACATGTCTACATTTTTCCCCTCTTTGAAGTGTTATTGTGTAGTAATGACAGATCAAAGAAGAAAGATGTGATGGCAGGTGATGCCCCCTCAAGGGGTTAGGTGGGGAGGAACGAGCCGGGTAACCTCTCGGAAAGAGAATGGATTCAAGTTAGGATAAGAGGAGTGATTAGATGATGAGGGAAGGAGAGGGAGGATATAGAGGAATGAGAAGGAGAAGATAGAGAATGAAAAAGACAAGAAGGGAAGAAGGGAAAAAAAGAAAAGAAAGTTGAGAGGGATGGGAAGAATATAAAAGGGATTAGATAAATAAGAAATAAGATGAGGGCTATTGGATGGTGGATGGTGGATGTGGGATGCCCTAGTCAATGATAAATGACAAGGGGGAGATTGTAGTTTATTGGATTAAAGGATTTCGGATGTGAAGATGTTCGATGTTGTAAATTTAAGGATGTTGGATGTGCCACTTAATGAGGATAATATCATAAGTTATGAGATTAAAGGATGTGGATGGTTGGATTTGAGGACTCCCCTAGTCAAGGAGTGAAGATTGTGGATTGAGATATGAAATGCCCTAGTCAAGGAGGAAGGATTTGAGAATTGGGGATGATAGGATGCTGGATGATAAGAATGAAGATTGGTTGTTAGAGAATTTGAGGAAATATTAGATGGATGGAGTAGGTGATTAATTATGGATAGAAGAAGAGGATGCGGGTTGATGATGGAGTCAAAAGATGTATGATAGAAGGGAGTGTGTTACCATAAGTGTCCATTAATATCATCATTAGCAAGCTTAGTAATATGTGGCACATAGGAAGATACACCAATGGTATAAATACCATGATGTTTTGATTGTTAAATGCCCCTTTCCTCATATCATCGGACATATTAATAAAAATATGGTCCTCATATCATTGGACCGTACAAATAAAAAGAAACGATAACGTCCTCATATCATCGGCCAAGTATTAAAAAAGAAAAAGTGGCCTTGTATTGGTGAAATAAGAAAGAAAGGACAAAAAAGCAAAGATACTTGTGGTATTTTTGTTGATTTTTTTATGTTTTTGTTTGAATTTTTGGATTTTGAGATTGTTTTGAATTTTTTTGTATTTTTGAATTTTTGGGATTTTTTAGATTTTTTTTTGGATTTTTTGGATTATGTTGATAGAGGAGGAAATTTGGTGAAGGTGGGAAAAAGGGAGGAAAAATGGATACACAAAATGTAATAAATGGGCTCTCGGAAGGTTAGGGGTAATCGTGGCGGATATAAAAAGGTTTTCAGGGACCATGGGAGGGTTATTTTCACCGCGTGTAGTTTGAAAATGAGAGCATAAGAGAGGAAAAGATGGTGTACGATAGTATTACGAAGCACATAACATACCTAGTGAGGGAGAACCAACAACCAACAAAGGTGTGATAGCTCGGTGAGTGATTTAAGATTGATTTTCTGGAGTAATTTTGCATTTTTTGAAGTTTTTAGGGCTTTTTAGGGTAAAATCACCATTTAGGCGCACTATTTAGCGCATACGTGACCTCAAACAGTGCATATGTGATAAAAAGTAGCGCGTTTATAGCACAATGGTGGGAGGGTTGTGAAATGGCATGTTTATAGCAGGGTGGTTTATGTTTCAGTGCTTTTATTCTAATGTAGCGCATATATTCTAGTTTGGCACGTATGGGTTAAATAGTAGTGTATTTAGACTTGTGCAAGAAGGGATATGCATAATGACATTTTTATTACATAGTAGTGTGTTTATGAGTGGATGTGGTTATACTTTAGTGCATATGTTTGAGTTTAGCGTGTATGGCATTTATAGTAGCGCATTTAGGTGATGTTAGCGGAGTGTGGACATGGTAGCGTGTATAGGTGAAGAGGCACATATATGGTGTGTTTTGGAGCATATGGATGCGATAGTTGTGCATATGGCTGGAAAGCAATGTTAGGGTTATTTTGGCATGTATATTGTCTAAATGGCGCATATAGAAGAAAGTGGCGTGTATGGGTAGAGAAGTAGCGTGTTTAGGTAAAGGTAGAAATTGACAGATTTAGATGAAAGTAGGACGGGGGAGAGTTAGAGAGGTATGTATGCTAGTGATTAGATATAAGTGCTGAAATCCCCCTCACTTTCCAAGTCCAGTTTTGAAAATTTTGAGTTGGTGCCTTTGAGGAGTGTTTAAAATGGAGTAAGAAGTCTAGAGGGATGGAGAAATTCATGTTTTGAAGTGTTGGTATTCGGTTTTTAATCCCACCGGTTCCATTTAAAAATTCCTCAATTTGTGCATTTTGAAACATCTTTTCTATTTTCTGTCATGGATGCGTGGAATTCATCTATCTTTTTCTATGGCTATGGACTGGGTCGAGCCTTGTATTCCTTGCATTTATCTTTTTGTAGGAAAAATCCTTGATTCGGGCATAAATGGTGGAGTTTTTCCCTTCGTTTCATCTTTGATGGGCATATCTTCCTTGTCAATTTTGTGCCCCAACATCCATGGGCATGTGGGCATCTCTAATTGGATGTGGTAGGATGGGTTCTTTTGCGAACTTGTCATTTTTGGCTCTTTTAGCAAAAGTGTCAAGTTGGCCCCATGGCCTCGAAAGATCCTAATTGGATATTTGGTGAAAGGCGGACCCTTTTTGTGTTTTGAGGCATTTTGGCAAAGGGTGTAAAGTTATAAAGTGACCCATGGCCCCGCTCATGCCAAGGGAAAAAGTCAAATGTTGAGCCTACATCAAAAGAGTCAAAGCGGGGGTGGATCATTGGAGCCTTTTGAGTTTTTTGAGCCTTGTTTCCAAGAGGGAAAAAGTCAAATGTTGAGCCCGCATCAAAATTCAAAGCGGAGAGGTGGGTCGGCGAAGAACTTTGAGCTTTTGAGCCTCATTTCTAAAAGAAGCAAAATTATAAAGTGAGCCGTGACTCTGTTACCACTTAGGTAACGCCACGTGTCAGAACCTAATGCAAAATGCAAAGTTTCGGGCCTAGGGGGCTGTGGGATTTTTTATAATTTTTCATTTTCCGCAAAAAGACGCCAAAGTGAATTTGAGCCCGTGGATCCATTTTGCAAAACTAGTTTTTACCATTTTTGTACGAATTCGATTCAAATGTTCAAATGGGCATAACTTTTGATCCAGTGTTCCAAATTTGATGAATTTGGTACCGTTGGAAAGATCTCGACCACCTCTACACCATGGAAGCATAAAATATTATTTTTAATAGGATTTGGTGGGTGAGAATCTAGAAAATGTCTTTTCATGCCATTAATATGTAATCCGATTGCTTCAACTATCGGGATATCTGGATTTTGGTCTGCCATCTTCTTTAACATGCCAAGTAGTCATGGGGAACAAAATTTGGCAGATTGTAGGTGGATTGGCAGGGGCATTGATGGCTAGTGGTCGGGATTCCAAATTAGATTTTCTACCTTCCTTTTCTTCTCCTCTTTTTGCTTCATCTATAAATGTAAGAGCTTAGCTCATTTCAAAAGGGGTGGGATCCTGACATTCTTGAAATTGTAATAGATTTGAAAAAATCAATACAAAAGTCTTTTCCCCTTCTTCCTCTCAATTCTTTCTTTCCTTGTTCAAATTTGTGAATCATCCATCTTTGCATGCTAAGAAACTTTGTGTTCTGGTTAATATGATTTCAAGAACTTTGTGTCTATGAAATTATATCTTGTTATAAACATGAATGATTCCATTCTACATCTCTTTTTGCTCAATACGCATAAGGTTATACTCTGCTACCTATATTACCTGAAAGTATTATTATTTCTTCCTCTCTCATCTCATTTCTTCTTCCATTATTTCGTATTGATGATCTTTGAGCATATGAATGTTTCAAAGTATCAGGAATCCACACTTTGAAAGTTGTACATTTGTATATAAGTTTTGTTGCTTTGTTTCAATAAGGGAACCTCTCCCATTAAAGAGGAGCGACTTGTTGTCCCTTGACTATAGTTTGTTAAAGTATCATTTTAAAACCCAATAGTTTTTGGTGAATCTACTAGGGATTTCATTTCAAATGTATCCCTTTCTAAAGGAACAACTTCAAGATCATTTTTGGTCTGACAACTCTATGGTATACACGTGGGAAGAAAGTGCTCAGGGTTGAAGATTCTCATTTTTCAACTTCTAGAGCAACAAAAATTCTCTCTTCTTCCAACAAGAAGGAAGAGAGGAACTCATTCTGCAAGCACACCTCCTGTTAAAGAAAAAATTCCAAGGATAGCATTCCTCAAGAACAACTTAGTCCTATTCTCCGTGCTTTGATACTTGTTGGTGTTTCAGTTCCCCTTCAGTCAATTTTTCCAAAGATGGCAGCTCCTTTGCCTTGGGGACAACATGTTGGGCCTCTTGCTCTTCCTCGACCATTGCATGAGTTACCTAGGGGTAACAAGAAAATTTTTCCAAATTCTAGGGTGATGGGAAGGTTCATCCAGATGAACACATTGCAGCCTTCATTGTTGCATGTGATATTCTTGGGGTTGAACATGAATATGTCTCTGTCAGACTTTTTGTGGAGACATTGCAGACGATGTTGCTGATTGGTTCTATCATCTTCCTGTTGGATCAATTACTGACTGGACCACCATGACAACTCAGTTTGAGCAATGTTTCAAACCTGCTAAAGATGTGCATGCTCTGTTAGCTCAAATATCTCATATCAAGAAGGAACCATTCGAGCCCATGAGATAATTTGTAGCCAAATTCAACAAGCTCATTCATAAAATCCCACAGAACATTCATCCAGTGGATCAAATCCAAAAGTTTCTTCTTCCTCAATGCTTAGTTACCTAAAGTAAGATATGCACTAAGGAGAGCTAATCTTGCAACTCTAGATGTTGATCAATGTTTGGCTATCAGTGTTGAAGATGATTTAATCATGTCTGGTAAGTTGAAAAGAGAACCTTCCAAGTATAAAGCATCTTCTTCTTCCTCCTCTCCTGGAGCCAACTTAGATCAGTTGGTACAAAAGCTTGCCAATGACCTCATAGCTATCAAGAAATAATTGGCTCAACATGCTCCTTACCAAGATATTCCAAGGAAGAATTTTCAGCCCAGGAACCGTTTGCCTTCTTCTCAGACTAGATTGGCTATTGAAGGCCTTCCCATCATGGTTCCAGTAAATGCAACTTGTGAAGTTGAGGAACCTGATGATGAGGAGTTTAATGAACTCTATGAAGAACTAGAAGAAGAAGCTGATGAATAACTGGAGGAACTTGGTGGATCTCAAGTTCATTTCCTCACCACTAAAGGTATGGATGATGAAGATGACTATGATGAAAGAGTAACAGAGATGAATAGTGAGTCATATGTTGTCATGACTCGGGAGCAAGCAAACAAGAAAGAAAAAGTGGTGCAGCCTGCTAAGAAATCCAAGGAGTTTCCTACAACTATTCCACTGATTGCAAGAAGAGGATCTCCTATTCCCACTGCCTCCACACAAAAGGTGAGTAATACTAATATTCTTTCTTCTACTTTTGTTTCCAAAACTCCTTGTCCTTCAAATCCTAAAACTGATAAGTCCAAAGTCTCTCAAGTTCCTAGTAGTGATGCCCCATCCACCTCTGGATCTTTTGATATCATTGATCACCTAAAAAGACCAAAATCCAAATTTCAGAGGCAGAGTTTTACCAAACCCATCTAAAAGCCTTTGCTAAAATGGTAAATTTTCAATTCCAAATCCAAAGCTTCATCTAATACCTCTAAAGGTCTTTTTCCCACTTCCTCTTTATTCCCCCTTTCAAGCCTTGTGGTTACAGTCACTCCCTAATGAGAAATTTTAACCATTCTATGTGACTCTCCTCATGGTTGGCCATAAACTCAGTAATTGTGTTATAGACTCAGGAGCATCAAGACAATGTAATTCCCTCAAAATTAGCACATGCTTTGGGCTTGAATCTAACACGTGCCTTTGGTTCCTACTATTCCATGGAGAGTAGAAAAGTGCCTTTGGTTGGGAGGATTAAAGATGCACAAGTAGCTTTTTTTTGCTTTGATAGAGAAAAGGGTCTTAGCCACTATTTTGGTAGCTAATATTCCTCCCTCGTATGGGATGTTGCTGAGTTGAAATTTTTGTAAAGAGGTAGGAGGTGAAATTCAGATGGACTGGTCACATGCTTTGATCCCGATCAATGGAAAAATGAAGAAGCTGCTACCTGAGAAACAAACTGAATACATTGTGCAAAAGACTGATGATCCAAAAGCACAGATACTCTATGAAGATATAGGGCATGGAAACTATATGATCATGTCAGAGGATGAGGCAAGTCTTCCTAAGGGAGTGATTCATGATCCCAATGGAATTTGGACTCTGGATTTTGATGGAAGTTGTTCTTCAGCTGGTTCTGGAGCTGGTGTGGTGTTAATCTCTCTAGAAGGGAAGATTCATCCATTTTCTTTCAAGCTTCATTTTGAAAATACAAATAATACAGCTGAGTATGAAGCTCTCATCCTTGGATTGAACATGGAAAAAGAAATGGGAGTGAAGAATCTTTGTGCTCATGGTGATGTAGAGCTGATTGTGAAACAAGTCAGAGATCTTTACCAAGTCAAGAATAGGAGATTGAAACATTATAG
Source organism: Taxus wallichiana var. yunnanensis (assembly GCA_018340775.1). NCBI lineage: Eukaryota > Viridiplantae > Streptophyta > Pinopsida > Cupressales > Taxaceae > Taxus > Taxus wallichiana. The sequence continues at coordinate 301,616,716 of CM031235.1, forward strand.
AAATCTTGTTTGGGATTCCATTGAATTCCTTGATGCTTTCTCCATTGAAGTTGTGCCAAGAGAAAGGAATACTAAAGTTGATTCTCTAGCTATCTCAGGATCTCTTGTTGATTCCTCACCCAGATTTCTCTCAGGATAAATTTACCATTGAAATGATTCATAGGCCCAGTGTACCAGATAATGCAAATAACTAGTAGGGTTTTCAATGATGATCAACACTTGCTCTCATTCTTGGAGCTTAAGGATAATTTTGATCAGTTGTATTTTGAAGGAAGTGAAACTTTTCCTAGAGAGTGTGTATCCTCTAATGAAGGATATATCAAGGAAGAGATGGATCAAGATGGCTGCATCAAATTGAAAGGTAACAAGATCCCTAAAGGGCTGGTAAGCTTGGAAGATCTGTTTGATAAGCATGATAGGTACATCAAATCTAAAGCTTCTCAAGGAGCTCAAAATTGCTAAAATGTGAAAAGGTTAATATTGGGAGTCTTGATGAACCCAAGATGGTGAACATTAGCAAATGTTGCACTCAAGAAGAGAAGAAGAAAGCAATAAATCTACTAAAAAGGTATGCTAATGTTCTTGCTTTTTCATATGATGACCTCAAAGCTTTTCAACCAAGGAGATGCAACACTTTATTCCTCTAAAACCTGGGATCAAACCTTTCAAGTAGAAGCAAAGGCAATACAATCCTAAAGTTTCTACACTATTTTTCAAGAGATCCAGAAGTTATTGAAGGCAAAAATCATCTTCCCTATACATCATTCAACATGGATTTCCAATATTGTGCCTGTCAGGAAGAAGAATGGTGAGATTCACATCTATGTGGATTTCAGAATTTGAATCAAGCCTCTTTGAAATACAACTATCCACTCCCCATGATGGATCAAGTTTTGTAAGTTGTCACAGGCTCTGAGATGTTGTCTATGCTAGATGGATTCTCTAGGTACAATCAAGTGGAAGTCAATACCCCAGATCAACACAAAACTACTTTTACTACTCCTTGGGTCACCTTTTCCTACAAGAGAATGCCTTTTGGTCTTATCAATGTTGGTGCCACCTTTAGATCACAATGGACTTGGCATTTGGCAGCCTAAAGGGAAAGTTATTTTTGTGTACCTTGATGATTTGACTATTTTCTCCAAAATAAGGGCATACCACTTTCAGCATCTTGAAGCAGTCCTCTAGAAATGCAGAGAACATGGAGTTTCTCTCAATCCTAAGAAGTCTTTCTTTTGTGTTACTAAAGGCAAGTTTTTGGGGCATATTGTCTCCAAATAAGGAATCAAGATAGATCTAGAAAGAGTTCAAGCAATCCAGAAAAGATTCCTCTTCCCATAAGCAAAAAGGGTGTTCACTCTTTCTTTGGTAAGATAAACTTCCTGAGGAGATTCATTCCTGATTTTGTAGAACTAACTTTGAGAATTTCTCACATGATGAAAGGAAAGAAAAACTTTGGTTTGTCTTCCAAAGGTAAAGAAGCATTTGAAGATATCAAGAAAGCCATTGCTAAGACTCCCATCTTAGCATGTCCTGATTTCAACAAGGATTTTATCATCTATTGCTATGCTACAAAGAATACCTTGGTTGTTGTGCTAACTCAGAAGAATTCTGAGGATCATGAGCTTCCCATTGCATTCATGAGCTATGTTCTAAATCTCATGAATTGAAATATACTATGATGGAGAAACATGCTTTTGTAGTGGTCAAAGTTGTCAAGCAGTTTTGGTTTTATATTCTTAATTCTCACTCTGTTGTGCTTGTACCCGATACAACCATCAAGTCTATCCTTACACAACAGGAGTTTGGAACTAAGAGAGGAAATTGGGTAGCAAAATTCCAAGAATATGACCTTGATATCAGGCCAACTAAGCTAGTCCAGGGTAAAGGCTTATGTGAGCTCATTGTTGAAGGAGCTAATGCAAAATTGTCCAAAGAAGTAGTTGATGTTCCTGTTGTCCTCTTCCTCAGTACAACAGATGAATGGTATGTTGATATTGCACATTTTCTTACTTATGGAGAGTGTCCATCCCACTTGAGTGCCAAGGAAAAGAGAGCTATAAAGCTAAGGTCTGCATAGTATGTATTATGGGAGAATTCTTTGTTCAAGTGAGGCATAGATGGAAGATTCTTGAAGTGTGTGGACAAAGAGAAATAGAAGAAGTTGTTCTCAACTTTTCATGATCAAGATTGTGGAGGCCATTTCTCTTCTGCTGTCACTTCCCATAAAATCCTTCGTGTTGGGTACTATTGGCCTACATTGTTCAGAGATGCATCCAAATGGGTAGGCAAGTGTGAATCATGTCAGACTTTTGTTGGGAGACCTAAGTTGGTTGCTTTGCCACTAAAGCCAGTAGTGATTTATGAGCCTTTTCAATAGTGGGGATTGGATTTCATTGGAACTCTTAACCCACCTTATAGTGTTGGGCATACTCACATGTTAACTACTACAAACTACTTCACAAAGTGGGTAGAGGCCATTCCAGTCAAAAGCACTACCTCTGAAGTGGTGTGTAATTTCATCAAGGAGAACATCTTGATAAGGTTTGGGGTACCAAAAAATTGTGACTAATAATGCTTCAAATTTTTCTTCTTCTGAGATGATGGATTTCTACTATGGTTATGGAATTTCCCTTGCTCATTCTTCAGACTACTACCCCTAAGGAAATGGACAAGAAGAATCAACAAATAAGAATCTGGTAACCATCGTTTGAAGCTTGTCAATGACTCTCAAAGGAATTGGCACAAGAAGCTCTATGATGCTCTCTTGGGTAGATAGAATTACACCCAAAAGAGCAATTGGGATGTCTCCATTTCAGGTGGTGTATGGTGTTGAAGCTCAGCTTCCAGTAATAGTGGAATTACCAGCCTTGCATTTAATGAAGGCTATTGAGGACACAAGTTTCATCGGTTCCTTGGACAAGAGAATCATGTACCTTCAGAAGTTGGATGAAGACAGATGCAAGTTTTTGATAGGATCTCAGCTCATCAACTGAAGGTGAAAGCTTTGTTTGATAATAAGGCTAGGCCCAGAGATTTTCAAGTGGGAGACATTGTTCTGTTGTGGGACAAAAGACATGAACCTCAAGGAAGCCATGGTAAGTTTGATTCTCTTTGGCTTGGTCCTTTTAAAATCAGGCACTTCACTAGAGAAAATTTGTTCTATTTGGATTATATGGATGGTTCTCCTCTCCCACTTCCTTATAGTGGGTAGTATTTGAATTTGTTCAAGTCCTTCTATATATTGTGTACAGTGTTTTGGTTTTTGGCCTTTCTTCTGTGTTTTGGTTTTTGGTTTTTCCTTTTTGGTTTGTTTCCTCTTCTCATTGTGTGTGTGTTGTCTTCTATATTGGTTTTTCCTTTGACTCTATTTTCCCAATGGATAAGGCACTGGTCTTCTTTCCTAGAGTTTTTCCTATGGTTCTTGATCTTTCCTCATTCCTCTGTATCAAGACATCCCTAGAAAGAGCTAGTTGTTGTCGCCCTCAAAAACCCCCTCACTTTCCAAGTCCAGTTTTGAAAATTTTGAGTTGGTGCCTTTGGAGTGTTTAAAATGGAGTAAGAATTTTGGAGGGATGGAGAAATTCATGTTTTGAAGTGTTGGTATTTGGTTTTTAATCCCACCAGTTCCATTTAAAAATTCCTCAAACTTGTGTGTTTTGAAACATCTTTTCTATTTTTTTTCATGGATGCGTGGAATTCATCTATCTTTTTCTATGGCTATGGATTGGGTCGAGCCTTGTATTCCTTGCATTTATCTTTTTGTAGGAAAAATCCTTGATTCGGGCATAAATGGTGGAGTTTTTCCTTCATTTCATCTTTGACGGCGTATCTTCCCTATCAATTTTGTGCCCCAACATCCACAGAGCACGTGGGCATCTCTAATTGGATGTGGCAGGATAGGCTCTTTTTGTGAACTTGTCATTTTTGGCTCTTTTAGCAAAAGTATCAAGTTGGCCCCGTGGCCTAAAAGATCCTGATTGGCTATTTGGTGAAAGGTGGACCCTTTTTTTGTTTTGAGGCATTTTGGAAAAGGGTGTAAAGTTATAAAGTGACCCATGCGCCCCACTCATGCCAAGGGAAAAAGTCAAATGTTGAGCCCGCATCAAAAGAGTCAAAGTGGGGAGGTGGATTGTTGAGCCCGCATCAGCCTTTTGAGTTTTGAGCCTTGTTTCTAAGGGGAAAAGTCAAATGTTGAGCCCGCATCAAAAGTCAAAGCGGAGAGGTGGGTCATTGAAGAACTTTGAGCTTTTGAGCCTCGTTTCTAAAAGAAGAAAAATTATAAAGTGAGTCGTGACTCTGTTACCACTCAGGTAACACCACGTGTCAAACCCTAATGCAAAATGTGAAGTTTCAGGCTTGGGAGATTTTTATAATTTTGCATTTTTTCACAAAAAGGTGCCAAAGCAAATTTTGGGCCCGTGGATCCATTTTGCAAAACTGGTTTTTCACCATTTTTGTACGTATTCGATTCAAATTTTCAAATGGGCATAACTTTAGATCCAGTGTTCCAAATTTTATGAATTTGGTACCGTTGGAAAGATCTCACCACCTCTACACCATGGAAGCATAAAATATTATTTTAAATAGGATTTGGTTGGTAATAATATGGAAAAGGTCTTTTCATGCCATTAATATGTAATCTGATTGCTTCAACTACCGGGATATCTAGATTTTGGTTTACCATCTTCTCTAACACACCAAGTAGTCATGGGGAACCAAATTTGGAAAATTGTAGGTAGATTGGTAGGGGCATTAATGGCTAGTGGACAGGCTTCAAAATTAGATTTTCTACCTTCCTTTTCTTCTCCTCTTTTCGCTTCATCTATAAATGTAAGATCTTGGCTCATTGCAAAAGGGGTGGGATCCTAACATTCTTGAAATTGTAATAGATTCAAAATAATCAATACAGAAGTCTTTTTCCCCTTCTTCCTCTACAATTATTTCTTTCCTTGTTCAAATTTGCAAATCATCCATCTTTGCATGCTAATAAACTTTGTGTTTTGGTTAATATGTTTTGAGAACTTTGTGTCTATGAAATTATATCTGTTATAAACGTGAATGATTCCATTTTGCATCTCTTTTTCTCAATACACATAAGGTTATACTCTACTACCTATATTACCTAAAAGTATTGTTATTTTCTTCCTCTCTCATCTCATTTCTTCTTCCATTCTTTCGTATTGATGATCTTTGGGCATATGAATGTTTCAAAGTCTCAGAATCCACACTTTGAAAGTTGTACATTTGTATATAAGTTTTGTTGCTTGGTTTCAATAAGGGAACCTCTCCCATTAAAGAGGAGGGACTTGTTGTCCCTTGACTGTAGTTTGTTAAAGTATCATTTTAAACCCCAACAGTGCCCGACTATAGAGTCGACAATCATATCAATATTTGGTAGTGGAAAATCATATTTAGGGAAAGCCTTATTGATGTTGCGGAAATCAATACAAATACGAATGCCCCTAGTCTTTTTGCCTACTGGGATGATATTGGAGATCCATTCAGAATAATCAATAGGTCAAATGAACCTAAAATCAAGAAACCTTTGTAGTTCCTCTTTGACAAACAATGAAACCTTTGGATGCATTTTTCAAAAAAAAATTAATTGGTTTTGCATCTTTACACACTACAAGATTATGAACCACATGAAAAGGATCCAAACTAGGCATATCCGCATAGGACCATGTGAATATGTCTAAGAATTATTTGAGGAGTGTGGTAAATATATTATGTTCCTCAATTAGATGGTGAACCATCTTGTAGGGATTCAAGAGCCACGAGAAGTTGATCGATGACTTGATCATCTTTGGGATTTGGGGATTCCTAGAAGAATTCAACGAAGGGATATTCCTTGTCAAGGTGACAAGAGAAGATGGGATGAGGGATATCAGATTGGGATGGAAGGGAAAGGGGATGTTCCTATGCCCCAAAGTAGGTGTCAACATTTAGACACACTTGAAAACCCTTTTATGATCCCGACAAGTAGATTATTGCGAGTTCCCATGAACTCAAGAATTGCTTCATCATTTTGGAATGAGTCAAGAGGGGGATGTTTTGATCATTGGTCCCACTTGATGACTTGTGGATAGGTGAGGGTGAGGTCAATGACAAGAACAGTGGTTTCAGGGAAGAAGTTAGTGTTGGCGAGGTCTTCATATTTGGCTATACACAGAACTTGTATCAATGTTGTCAATGACCTCCTCAGTGGTACTGGAAGTGTCACTCAAGTTGTCAAAGATGATTTCACCAGGTGGTTAGTATCTTATTCCACATCTATCAAGGTTGGGGAAAAAATAGGAGATTTAGGTATGCCTTACTCGTGGTGACCTAGTCCGTGTCTGGAGTATCCCATATGAGTCATTATTATTCTAGAAATTAGTTAATTATTATCAAAAAATAAAAAGGTATAGAGTCATCAATATGCCAAGATGAATCAGATGGCTCAAGGTACTCATCATCAAGATACCCAAAATGAATAAAAGTGGATGAGCCTAAGAGATATGCTTGCCATTTTTTTATAAATGTCGGGCCTTCCGAGCCATTTGGGTGATGGTGGTAGATAGTCGTTGTTGAATGTTTGGTATTCACCACACCCTGTCATTTTTAGTTTGAGTGGTGGATTGGGTAGGAGAGGAGTGGATATGGGAGAATTAGGCAAAAGAGGAGTGAATGATGAGTAGGCATAGTGAGATAGAGATGGGAGACTATCTGGTGAGACATACGATATGGTGGATGGTGGAGATGATGTTGCTTAGCGCAGGTTTAGTGATAGGAAAATAAGGTTCCTGATAGCTTTTGGCTTCTAATTTTTGGCAATATTAGAAGGGATGAGGGTCACCATGGATAGTAATTTTTATACCTGCATGCTCAAACTTGAGACATTGATGGAGTAGGGATGGTATAACATTCATCTCATGAATCCAAGGTCGACCAAGTAAAAGGTTATGTTGTAACTAGATATCTATTACATGGACAAGAGTGGGGAGCATGACAGGCCCGACGTTGATGGGTAAATAGATGGTTCCCATTGATCTACATCTCATGTTGTTATATGCTTTAATATTAATTATATCTTGTTTTAGATCTAGGTCACTATACCCTAATCGATGAATGAGGTTTAGAGTACAAAGATTAAGAGTCGATCCATTGTCTATTAACACTCTTTTAACATGAAAATTTTTAATAAGGACTTCAATGTAAAGGGGAAGATTATGGGTAGGACCGTGTGGTGGCAGGTCTTGTTGGGTGAAGGTGAGTAGGATTGTTGGAAAGGGGTAGAGATTAGCAACAAGGGCTTGAAATTGTGTATGGTCGATATCCGTAGGATAACATGCTTCTTGGGGGCATGATATAAAATATCTTTGTGGATAGATGAAGTCTTGAGAAGTTCCATGATGGATATTTATGCGCAGGAATCTTCTCAAGTTGTTTGATGATATTATATTATGATTGTGGTGTTGGATTGGAAGGTGATGGAGCAGCTCCTTGAACCACCATATGATTCTGTGAGTAGTGACAACACACTGGGGGTTCTGTGAAGGTCCTTTTACTTTAATTGTAGCTACTTGATGGGGAGAATGGTGAATATGACCAACAAACAACATGTAAGGAGGGGGTACACGATGGTAGTTAATATGGTTAGAACTATGAGTGGAGGGTTCTGGTTTATTTCCAAATTTCTATTGACCTTGATTAAAGGCGTTGTTTTTTCCATGATTGGGAAGGGGATTTTGATATATCCCAAGTTTTTGATTTTGAGAGGAAGTGAGAGCATTATCCTCTATTTTTATCTCTCCTCAGTCGATAAGGTCTTGAATATAATTCTTTAATTTCATACACTGAGGCATGGCATGACCCTTGATCTTGTAGAATTTGCAATATTTTTTTCTTTGAACCATGAAGGTTTGGTTCGGGACTCATCGATGGGTTGAGTTTGAGGAAAAACAACCATATTTGTAGTAATTAAATTATCAAAGATATATTCCATAGATTCACCAAGGGGTGTATTTTTTCATCATCTGGAATCTTGGGTAGACTGGTTTTACCTTTAGGGACGGATATAGCAGCAGTGGTATGGACGTGTTGGAAATTTTTGGTATTTTTACTCCATTACCGACAACATTCTTATTCTTATTAAAGTACTTAGGTTTTTCAGATGTAGAGGATTGGTTGGATTGGTTGTGATTATCACGGGAATATATCTTAATAAGGACCTTTGTAATGAGGTCTCTCTCAATTTTCATTCCCTTGTTAATGATGTCATCAAATGTGTTTACACAATGAACTTGTAGATGGAAGGCTAATTCCTTATTAAGGTTGGACACAAAGATAGTGACTAATTACTTCTCAGGTATGGGCCATATAATGTGGCTAGAAAGGGCTCACCATCATTGTAGGAATGATGATAAAATTTCACCATTTCGTTGCTTAGTATTGCACAAATCAATCACCGTGACATCATGCTCTATATTGTAGGAGAAGTGTTTTACACACTTTTCTGATAGGTCGGTGAACGTTGTAACAAAACCTTTGGGTAATCGAAGGAACCACTCTAGAGATGGACCACCTATACTTCTAGAGAAGAGTCTTAATAAATAAGAGTCATCGTAGGTGACTTCTTGAAAAAACATATAGAACTCCTTAATATGTTCACGGGGATCCCATTTTCCTTTTTATTTTTCAAATTTAGGGGTTCGAAATATGGTGGAAAAGGGACCCATAATATATCATGGTCAAAATGATAAGGACAAAGTTCCTCGAATTTATACTGACATCCTTGAATGCTAAGTTACAACCCTTAAAACATTTCTCTACGCACCCAATTTTACATGTAGTACATTGTCATAAAAATGGTTACAAAAATCCCCAATGATGATTCATATCCTTTCGAAGGTGTTCAAGCTTCAAAAACCTATTTGTGGTACATATTTGTAGCCTAGACATACTTACTTATCCCTCACACACTTTTTCCTAGCTTCTTGTTGTATTTTAGAGTAGTTTTGACCTTTAGTGTCAAAACCGCCACCCTACTCGGGTGGCGGAAGATTTTGTGACAACCGCCCGGGTAGGTTGGTAGTTTGTTACCGCCTTCCTAGGGTGGTGGTCCTAAAACCACCACTCCCAGTGGTCTGCGCAAATTTTCTAGAGATTTCACTCCAATTTTGACACGGAATTCTCTCACTTAACTTGCATTTTTATACGCGTAGCTTGTCTGTTTTAGATGATTCTAAGGCCCAAATTCCTTGTGGAAAACTATTCTTGCACTTCTATTTATGATTAATGGTTATTAATAGTTTAAAATCCATCTTCACTTTTGTTATGTCCTCCTTTAGCTATCAAATGGCTTCAACCATTTCCCAACTAAATTCCTATAAATACCATGCTTGTGTGCAAGAAAAACCTAGAGAAAATTTGTATTCTTGTTATTGAAAAGTTGATGCCTTTCTTGCTGGAAATTGCCAAAGCCAATTATTGTTCAATTGTGCTTGCTCTCTTCTAATTACATTGCTTCCCAGTCTGCCAATTTAAGTTGTTGTTATTCTCGCATCCTTCTTCTTCTGTTGTTGTTACATTCCCATCCATTGGAATCATGTGAACACAAATATTGAAGGGATAAACTGAGGGGACAATACTCTACAACCAGATTTTCCATTGTTCTTGCAATATCCAAGTTGGAGGTGTTGTTTGCTTCATCCATGCAAGTTATCAATTCTGAATTTATCATTTCAAATCAATATCAAATACAATAGATAAATTTTTCATTATTTAAATTATCAATTTATCAATAGATCGGATCAAATTAGAGGTTTTTTTTTACCATTGTGGGGAATTGGGAATAATAGTTTCTTTGAGGTTGTGATTTATTCTCTACTCCTGAGGTAGGATTGAAGATTTTATTTGAAATATTTCAATTACTTAATTGTTTAGGATTAGATTAACACCATTTGCACAAGTATTTAGCCACATCCGGTTAATTACTTGTTCTAGATTCATTTATTAGATTAAAAGCTTTGTTAAAAATACCATAAAACAATAAAAAAGATTTGCTTTGCTAGATTAGTTGTTTTATTGCTTTTGTTCATTCATATGCTAGAAAATAACACAAACATAGTTTAAATTTGTTTTTCTTGCATATTTTTCTTTTTTATTCAGTTCAGTAGCTCCATGCATGACAATCACAGGACCCAGAGAACCTAGAGATTTTGTTTTTGAACCAATAGTACCTCAACCAAATTTAGTGGTACCATTAGTAGACATAGATCAAGGCCTTAGGTATAACATTTTCAAATCAACTAGGGACATACACAAAATCAACAGGTAATTATATGCATTGAATATTAAAGACGATAAAGTGTTTGAGTATTGGCCAAAATAACCAAATTACCAATTATCTTGAGCACTTATATGACCATCAATGGTCCACAACAATAGAAAACCTATGGTTGTGATCCATTGGTTCCATAACCAAATGAACCAAAGTTTCTCAAGGATATAGATACCTTACTCTATCTTCTTGTCCTCAAAACTCTGGCTCGATACGCTGAGAAGATAGAATAACTCAACATGTTAAACATCGTCATAGCCAATCAAGTTTTCGATTATTGGACCACTAATGTGCGTAGATTAGGTGATCACCCTTGGGCATAGATTTCATATCACACTGCATGACATAGCAGGGCCAGGACCAGAGAGAGTTTACGATTGTGATCCTACGGTTCCTCAACTAAACGAAACTGAGAGCCAATCAGACATAGATATTTGATTAAGAGAAATAGTATTTAGATCATCACCACTCCCACCAAACATCATTAGGTAGTTAAATGAGCAAGCTCATTCGACCATCTCATTTTGGAAAAAAATTGTTAATCATCCATAGAGCTAAACAACATCACACCTCTCACTCTTTTCATTCCATGATCTTATTTGGATAGATTTATGAGGCCCCATTCAGTTTCCCACATGTTCCACAACCAATAGACATGATATCTCTAGAGCTCGATATCGACTGGAGCCTCTGTGTTTCCATCCTCACCAACTTCTCCATTTGATCCACCCAAGTTAGAGAGGCTTTCATTCCACTTGACGAGTAGATTCCACAATTGCAAGTCAAAAACATTGTATTTCCTTGACCACCTTCATTTCTCATTTCCACATACTTTTTGTCCACTATTATATTCATTATCACTTGACCATCCACATTTTCTTCATCGGTTTCCTTGGCGTGACCTCGGGGATTTGAGTGCGGTTGAAGGCCACGTGTTGATTTTCATCCATACAAATTGGTAAACCCAACGTGAAGATCTAGTCTCTAAACATTTCCACTTTCTTCATCCATCTTCCTCTCTCCCATTATTCTGTGGGTACTTTTATGCCCCCAAATATTTTGGGATAAGATGGATACAACCTACCCATTTCCAGTTTTGAAGCTTATAACTATCAAATGGGTAGACAACAACAGTCACCCTCACTTTCTACATGGGCAGATAACTATTCAAGCACCCATATTCAAACTCCTCCTCCTCAGGGGACCAATGTTGGTTCCTCAGTAAGGATCGAGGACATTGACCAAATCACACAAACACAACCACCTGAGTTCTCAAGAATGACTTTTACTAGAGAGACATGCTCATCTCCTCAAGTTTTGTTCAGAAAACCCATCAACATAGAGTCTGAGCAACTCCTATTTTTAGACGAGGAGTATTTGACATGTTACGCTAGAAGAGAACAAAGCTTCCAAAATATAATGAATCAACCTCTTGATAGGCCGCAAGAAATATTGATGTCTTGCTTTAAAATAACAATACTACCCTACCACCAATGGAAAACATTGCTAATGAGGGGTGGAAAAATAACAAACAATTCATAGTGGGATATCATATTCCTCAACAACCTACAAAGGTTCAACAACGTACGCCAAAACAAAATGCCACCCCTTCAATAGGTGATTTCATCTCCGCATTAGTAGACAAAATCATAGAATTGGAACTTGTTCAAAACACTCATACTAGACAAGGAAAAATTCCTTTCTATCCACATAATTATGGCCAAGCACCTACTACACAAAATCCTCCAGTTTACATGGGCATTCCTAGCCCCAGGATCTCTTAACTGGGTCAGGAACCTTAGGTATGGCCACTCTCTACTACATCTGATACCCACCAATGGCACCAACCAAAAGTGTGTTCTCAAATATCATGCCATCTAGAAATGTAATGTCCCCTAGCTTTAAGCCTCAAAATATGTATCAAAATAATCCACCCCTTACATTCACATGTATTCTAAATCACCACAGGGGGAACATGTATTCTTACCCAAGTCCATATGGTCATCCATTGTGGATGAATTATGCCTCAACAAATGTATATGCTGCACCATTTAAACAACTGATACCCCCTCCACCTCCCCAACTGGGATCGTCAATGGTTTAGTCATATGTAATGGGAACTTACTCAAATATCTCAAGGAGCCTCTCGATTTCTCTGTACAAGTGTCATGCTCCCAAGACCATTTCCAAACCTTCCAAAATTCAAGGGTGGGGGTGATCCTAATGCACACATCAAGGCTTACGAACTCCCATTTGTGAGTTACTCCCATGGGATTCAGTTGTTATGAATATTTTCCCTAAGACATTAGAAGGTATCACTCTTGATTGGTATTATAGGATACTGGAGGCATCGATACACTCTTTCAAGAAACTCATTTCATATTTTATCAAAGCCTTTGACATGAATAAATTGTTGAGAATAGGAATCAAATAATTCCTTCACATAAAATAAGAGCATAACGAATCAATTACCCACTTTATCCAAAGGTGGCGGCAAGTCCTATATTCTTCAGATAGCACTCTCAATATGGATCAAATGGAACTTTTCAACCTATTTCTTCACTCCCTTAATAGGGAAAAAAGGAAGAAGTCCAAAAACTCTCGCTAAGGAGATATGAAGAGGCACTAGAGGGTGCTCTTCTAATTGATCAAGCAGCCATAGACAGTGGTCGTAAGACCTACAAAATAAATGGGAGGTTAGTCACTCCTAACCAAGGTAACTTTGGCTACCACAACAACACAAACAATAATCAGGGACCAAAGGTCCTCAACAAGAATCATGGAGTTACAACTAATGGTGTTACCGATCAGCCAAAGAAACCCAATGTTCTTAGCACACCCAACGCAAACACTAACAACAATACACATGACAATAACCAAAGAAACAACAATTTTACGCCAACGATTAACGTTGTGGACTTTAATCATCCCCAACAACAACAACCACAACAATAAAAACAAGTGCAGAACCAAGGCTCTAGTCAGTACATAAGTGGTACCCAAACCAATTTCAAAATCAAGGGCAATGGGCCCCAAATTTTAATTATAACATTCAGGAGTTGAACATTGATTGAAATTTCAGACCACAATAGAATGCAAACCAAAGACCTCGGGATTACAATCCCGATATGTACTGTAATTTTCATAGGGTCTGGGGGCATGATGCAAGAACATATTGTGATTCTAACAAGTTTGTCCAATGTTTACCAGAAGACTAGAGGTAAATCTTCATGGATATGTTTCGCGAATCTGACAGCACCAACAAAAAACATGTACGTAGGGCCAGTTTCCCCTCAAAACACACCACTTAGGATCTTTAATGATCCTCTCCCCACATGCCCTAAGGATGGTAAACTAGATCCCCATGGTTCAAACAAGGGTACTTTGGTGGGGCCAATGATCATGAAGCTTCAACTTTGTCAAACCCGCTAGTGGCACCTCCTTTGGATGCTCGTTAGCAAACAAAAATTGTGGGCCTCATAGAGTTAGAAATTGAGCCTGAGGTAAATGCTACCACTAGAGCTTAAGATTATTCATCGCAACCCAAACCCATTTACCCATAGATATCGGATGACATTCAACAAAAATTACAAAGACGATAGGGAATATGATCTAATCAATGACTTAATGAAGAAATTTTCTCACATTTCCTTTTTGGATTTGTTGAAGAACTCCCCTGCTCATAGAGCTTTTGTTAGAAGCATTGGGTCTTGGTTATTTGATCAATGTTACTCCCCCTTCAGAAGAAAAAGTAAACCACATATAATTTTATGTCTATCCTCCTAGGAAACTAGAGAGGGATGTTGGATTTGTGTTCGACATTAGCAAAATGCCAATGGATGCCAAAATTACATGTAGAGGTGACCCAACCTTTCATTTACAAGTATGGATCTACAATAACTATGTTAAACATGTAATGGTTAATGATGGGGTGACAGTTAACATAGTCCCCTTCACTTTTCTCCAAAAACTAGGATATGGAGAAACCAATTGTTCCTCAACATGAAATACGCTGAGGGGTTATGATAGTCTCAAAGAAACTTCAATTAGAACTATTGTTTTTCCACTCACCTTAGGACCTAAGATGGTTCTCAATAAGTTTTATGTTATAAATTGGGAAACTAATTATAATATGATCCTCGACCATTCATGGATACATTACAAGAAGGTGATTCCCTCCACGTTGTTTCAGGAAGTGAGATTCCTACACTTAGGGAAATTCTTTATGGCACAAGGTGACCCAAAACCTTTTGATATACATCTAGAAAATTTGAAGAAGAGACCAGAGGTCCATTCCAAGTTTGAGCTTCCAACAAACCAACTTAAAAACTAGTTAGTGCAAAACCGGAAACAAAATTGGTTCCCACAATAGAGTTAGAAGTCACGGGCTTGATTGAGGGCATCCCTACGGTCAAGGATGAAACCTTCATCATAGAGACAATGTCATTAGGAACCATGACAAATATTGTTGAGCTGTTGGAGAAGGATCTACCCATTCTCCTTCCATTTGATTCTATGGGAATAAGACATGCCTTAGGACTCACCCTCTCCCAGATAGACAAAGTTTGCATGGTAGAGGGAACAAAAGAAAAGGAAGAAGATACAAAGAATGATCCAACATCCATCTTCCCAAGTAATTGTTGGACTCTCCATTTTGATGGAGTAAAAAATTTGTTTAGGTGCTAGGGAAGGTTTGATCCTTACTTCTCTTGAGGGAAGGGTTATGTCATTCACCTTCAAGTTAAACTTTGAGTGTACAATCAATGGAGCTAAGTATGAAGTCCTTATTCTTAGTCTCATTATAGCTAAAAGGATGGGTGTTTGTAACATTAGAGTGCTAGGTGATTCACAACTAGTCACAAATCAAGTGTTTGAAGTATACGAGACTAGGGCCAAACATCTACAACTCTACAAAATGGTAGTTCTTAATCTAACAAAGGGTTTTGACTTCATATTGATTGAATCAGTTCCACGAGAACAAAACCTTCTTACAGATTCTATAACAACTTCTACTTCCTGCTTCACCCCAAGTAGTGAGTTGGAAGATACAAGCTTCACAATTTTGGTTCACCCAAACCTTTAGTTTGTAAAATACCAACAACTCCAATGTTGACATATGTAGAAGCTGAGAATGAGCCTACCACCCTAAACCACGTTGAAAATGATAAAGAAACTCTTGGGTATTTGAACACTTACGCATAATTACATCTCACTCACCATGAGATTGACCTTTCTCTTATCCCACACTCTTCTTCCTACTTTGGAAATCCCATGATAGAGTCTTCCCCTAAGGAAGGTCTTGAAATTTATGAGGTAGGAGAAGAGGGGGACTTTGAACTACCTCCAGCCCTACCTGAGTTTGAGGAGGGTAACACCTCCTTGATTGAAGGAATGATTGATATAAATATCGGACAAAGGAAGAACCAAAATTTTGAAGCTAGGATCTTCTCTAATAGAAGAGGAGATAAAAATACACATGCAAATCCTTAAAGAACACTCAAAATCCTTCTTGTTTAATTACATAGATGACATGAATTGATCCTGATGTGGCAGTCCATAATCTTGTCACCAAGTTAGATGTTAAACTGATTAAGAAAAAGTCAAGGCCTATGAAGCCAAAGGTGGCTCTCATGGTAAAAGAAGAAGTGATGAAACTCTTGCAAGTAGGGTTCATCAAACCAGTTGACTACTCACAATGGGTATCCAACATCATCCCCATTCTCTAAAATAATGGAAAGATGTGCATTTGTATTGAATTTTGGGACATTAACAAAGCGTGTCCCAAGGATGATTTCCCATTTCCCTCCATTGATGTTATTGTTGACGCAACAACTAGTTATGAGTTGTTGTCTCTCATGGATGGGTTTTCTGATACAAATAAATTAGGATTTCTAAGGAGGATCAAACAAAGACAACTTTCATCACTCCTTGGGAACCTATTGTTATGCGGTCATACCATTCAAGCTAAACAATGCTGGTGAAACCTACTAAGGTTCCATGACGTATATTTTCCATGATCTTATTCACAAGATTATGGAGTCTTACATTGATGACCTTCTAGCCAAGGCTAGAAAATGTTGCGATCACCCCGAGGTGCTTTGCATCATTCTCTCTTGGTTAATCAAATATGGTGTCATGCTAAATCTGATAAATGTGTATTCAATGTGTAACATGAGGAAAATTTTTGGGTACATCATCTCTTCATGAGGAATTGATGTGAATCTAGCAAAAATCTGAGTTGTACTAGAAATGACCCCACCATCAAATGAATATGGCATAAGGTATTTTCTTGGGAAACTTGGTGCAATCCAGAGGTTTATACCCGATTTAATTTTTTTCACCCTATAAATAATATTTTGAAAAAGGATTGTTGTAATACATGGATGGATGAGTGTCACAAAGCATTTGAATATGTAAAACAATTCTTACTTTCACCTCCTACACTCATGCCTCCTAAGTCAGACTAGCCCCTCATTCTATATTCAAGGGCCACAAATGTCTCGCTAGCCTACATGTTATCTCAAGAAGATGATGATAAGAATGAACGTGCAGTATATTTTATCAATCAAACATTACTTGACTACGAGACATGCTACACTCAGGTAGAAAAGGAATTCCTAGTTATAGTGTTTGCAACAAAATGGTTAAGACATTATATGTTAAACCAGGAAACAAGAGTGATTGTCAAAACCGATCATTTGCAAAATTTTCTAACTCAAGGTTTGCTATCTAAAAAGGTCGAACACTTTATAATGTTAATGGGTGAATTAGAGTTTACCTTCATCAATCAAAAGTCTGTAAAAGGACAAATTATTGTGGATTGGTTAGCTGATAACCCATTAGACGGAGGTGACTTGGTCAATTTATATTTTCCTGATGAATGTATATACTATGTGGAAACCAAGCCCCTATCATTGCATGCCCTTGGTACACTAAAATAATCAACCTCATTGTAGACAAGGCATGCCCCAAAGGGGATAAATCTCAACAAAGGAGATGGCTACGCATCATAGCTACTAAATATGTGATAATGGAACAAGTGCTCTATTGCAGATCCTTTGATGGAATGATACTTAGATGCATTGATAGAGAAGAATCTAAAAATATTCTTTATGAGTGCCACAATGGAGTGTGTGGAGGCCAATTTGGAGGACACACTACCACTCATAAAATACATCGGATGGGATATTTTTGGCCCACGTTAGAGCATGATGTAGTTGAATATGTGTGCAAGTGTCATAAATGTCAGGAATTCTCTCACAAGATTCACATACCCACACATGCTAGCTACAACTGATCATAACACCATGGCCTTTTCCACATGGGGTTTGGACTTGATAGGGAAGTTTACTCCCTCATCAATGGATGGCCACCTTTTACCACCATACCAGGTTTCTTTATTGCAAATTTTATCTTGAACCAGATCATTTGTAGGTACGGTGTCCTAGGTCACTATCTCTGATAATGGCACACCTTTCAAGAATGAGGAAGTACATGAATTATGTGAGAAATTCAAGATAAATCATCACATGGCTTCCCTATATTATCCTCAAGCCAATGGATAGAATGAGGCCACAAACAAGACATTAAAGTCCATTCTCCTCAAAACCATCAAGGATAATAAAAGAGATTGGCACCTAAAGTTGTTTCCAGCTTTATGGGCTTATCGGACATCGATCAGAATGCCAATGGGGCCAACTCTATTTTCTTTAGTATTTGGCTCGGAAGTAGTTTTACCACTCGATGTCAAGTTTCCTAGTCTCCATATTTCTTTACAAGGCATTTTAGGTGAAGAAGAATACCGAGAAAGCACGACTCTCATATTTAGAGAGTCTTGATGAAGCTTAACTCCATGATGAATAATGACATAAAGCATATGCTAACCGAATGGATTGACAATATAATAAATGAGTCCATGAACGTGAAATTTGTGAAGGATACTTGGTCTTGAGGCTTGATAGTCAGATAGACAAGAAAACTAGTGAAGGCAGAAAATTTAGGCCCAAGTGGTTGGGCCCATACCAAGTCGTAGAGGATTACAAAAATGGGGCATATCATTTGTGTACTTTAGAGGGTGAAGAATTCAGAGAATCCATCAATTCTCTTCATCTGAAGAGATTCTACGCATAGCCCACCAAAATTCTCATTTGTTTCCCATTGCATTTGCATTGCATTACCATTTGTAAACTCATTATGTAAAAATTGTAGTTAAGGAACTTATTTTCAAGTAACTCTAAAAACTTCTTCAAAACATTGGCAATATTTCAAATCACGACTCTTCAAACACTCACAATACTATCATTAATACTTCTTATCATTTCATCAGTTTGAAAAGTTGAGATAGATTTTTGACCTTAATCCTACCAAGGCCTGCATACTTGGTTTTGCTCTTAGTTTTCTTCTAGCTTAGGTGTCTTTGCCTATAGTCTCTTCTAGAAGCTTCTTGGTGTCGCATCTATCCCATACACATCTCTTTGGAAACAAAACACTCTAAAATTTTACCCGGATCTGTTTGTTCACCTATCTCAACCTTCTATGTGGAGCCCTTGTATTCTACTAGGTTGCGTGGGGTTGAGGCTAGGGAAATTGTCCCTCCCAAAAGCACAACTTAAAGTTTTTAAAAAATGAGTATATATGTCAAGTCAAAATAAAATACAAAATTTTCATTTACACACTTCCTTTCCCTACCAATCCTCGGTGTGAAACCCACGCTTCTTACTAGTGGTGTGAGGTTGGGAAAGGAGGGGAGTGCCCTTACTCACTTATGCCTTGTCCTTAGTGATGAGCCCATGCTTATGACTCATCACACGGGGCAAGGTGTAGGGGATATCTATAAATAAATTAATAAATTAAAAGCAATTCATTCAATAAAAGGTGCTTTGAAATCATAAATCCTAAGAAAGTGAATTAGATGTCTAAATTTTCAAGAGATTTTAAGCCTTAAACCAGATTTTGTCAATCAAGTGGCCATCTACGGATCTAAGTCTAGATAAACTAGAAAGCAATTACACTTTGAACTATGTAGAAAACTTGTGTAGAACTAGGGTGTAGGTTCTCAATTGGGTTTTTGTCAAAACCTTGTCTTACTCTCATCATGCTCATTCAACAAACTCATATAACTCGTGTCTCTTCTAAATCTCGATGTTGAGCCCTCACATCTAGCCAGTTGTGTGGATTTAGGAGCAGAGTGAGTTCATTTTATTATCATACCATCATTCATCACATATTGCCAATATCAAATGAAGTACCAAATTTTACTTGAAAAGCTA
This sequence comes from Taxus wallichiana var. yunnanensis, assembly GCA_018340775.1. NCBI lineage: Eukaryota > Viridiplantae > Streptophyta > Pinopsida > Cupressales > Taxaceae > Taxus > Taxus wallichiana. Next base: position 301,636,312 of record CM031235.1, read on the forward strand.
AAGTTTAAACATTACAATGTGTCTGCATAATCATATCAAAACATCATTACAAAACAACAAAAATTAATCATTCTTGTTAGCATTTTTCATCCATTGTATACATTCTAAAAAGAATACAAAGCCAGATATTTGAAAACATATGAAGTACACACGTGGAGTAAACCATAAATGTGATTAAACTCTATGCAAGGAATAGTCGAACCAAAAAGAGATCCATATATGTAATAAATCATGTTTGTATACAATTCCATCATGCACTAGGCATGGTCAAAATGCTCGCAATGAGCCCAAAAATAATAAAAAAATCATATAGGTGCCTTGTAAAATGGTAACAAAGCAATAATGGCTCAATATCCAATCATTCTCTGGGACCCTTGAGAGGCACATGCCTAGGGCTTACTTTGTGGCTCTGATAGCGTGAGTGCACTAATTCGTGTGAGTGCCCATGGGAATGGCCACTAGCGATAGTCTCACTATGGCTCCTCCTCATCATTGCTCTCTCCCTCTCAATTGCCTCATAGCCCACAAATCTAGTCTTCAAATCAAAAATCATCTTTGTAACCTTCCAGAGAGGCACAAAAATGTCAGTGTGGCAGCCAGCCTGTAAAGGCTATCCCAAATTCTCCAAAAGTTTCACTCTAGTCTTCCCCATAGGGAGAAGAAGGGTGCCAACACAAAGCCGATGAATAAGGTCTTACCACTCCTCAGTGTTCGTTGTAAAATGAAGAAACAATGGCGAGTTCAAAACTACAAAAAAAAGAGATACAAAACATAACAACTAACACTTATATCTAATAGAGTCAGGGAAAGAGTATTCACATAATCAAATCTCCATGCATCCATATGGGGCTGGTTGGTACCACTGCAGCTGCAGCAGGTGCCTACTGTGTGCCTCTCCAACTCCTGAGGCAATGTAATGTCCCATCAAAACTCCTCATCTCCCTCTAACTCATGAGGAAGTGGGTCCTCTGAGACTACGGTCTCCATCTCTACATATGCATCCTCCCATTCCACTCTCAATATATCCTAGTGTCATGCCACTCGAGGTCACTCTCCTCCTCCTCTCCATGTGAACTACTCCGCCAGTCTCACCGCCCAACCCCTTCATATGACCCATCTCTGATCTCCTCATCACCATTCTCCTCACCATCTGACTCCTCTCCAGTCATGTCCATTCTATCCTCCTCAAAATCGAGTCTATATCTATAGGTGCCTCCTCCTCACTATGAGAGGGTGTGGCCTCAATTTAGAGTAAGGGTGCATGAGTGGCACCAACTACCCTTCAAGCATGAATAACACGCCTAACTACAATCGGCACCCTTGGAGTCACTACTATCCAACTAGGGTCACCCTAGGACCATGTCGAGCCTCCTTGAGTCTCCTATATACAAGTGCCACAGGAGGAAGCATGTCAATATACGGGGGGCTGAAATACTAAGGAACTCGACCAAATGGATCAGCCTTTACCTTCCCCTTCATGTCAACTAACTCACTAGTAGTGGTACAAGCTACCATTGTGGTCCCATCCTATCCCCAAATTCTTGCCATGTCATGGTAGGGAGTAACAACTAGGTCATCGTAGTCAATGAAGCCAATGGCTGATGTGGCCCTCTAAGCACTGATATCCCTATCCATCTGGTCACCCTAAGGGCCCCGGATCTCGTCTTCGACTCCCCTTTGGTAGGGGATGGTACGCTCATAAAATCAATTCATCACGAGTGTTGGATGGCCGAATGACTGACTCTATAGACAAACCACTCGATAAAAGTCATGGTAGGTAGTCATAAGGATATCTTCTCCCTAAGCATAGGTATGGCCATATGCCTCAATCTGTGTGATAATAGGAGCCCAACAATATAGCAATGTATCACCCCCTTTTCCTCGATCAACTACAAAGTCACAATACCCATGATGGCCTTATGGATAGTAGGAATAGGATTAGTGGAAATCAATCGAGACCTTCATACCCTTCTTTGAGCCAACTGACAATAATATGACATCACCCATGTTGGTAGCCCACAAGGACATCATAGCTCTGGATCCCATTGTATCAAGAGTTAACCTCCTCCCCAATATCAAAACTCCAAGTATCTGATACACATCCTCTAATGTAATTATCCACTCACCCCTAGCACCCTGCAACCAGAAGGTATTCCAGTCTGCATCCCAATAAGAGAACAAGTCACAAAGAATATGACTGGCAGAGTAACATGGGGCACCCGAGAAATCCTCCATATGCCCTCTCTCTACAGTCTTTCAATCTCAACCTGAGTGAGTTGATCAAGAATCTATGGGATCCATTCACACTCCCTCTCGTGGCTCCAACGGATGTACTCCTCCTTCCTCTGCATCCACCAAAATTAAAAAGAGCAAGTCAATGACATTTTCAATAAGAAAGCTCATCAAAAACATGGAAAACAACAAAAATCCAAAAAAATTAACATGAGTTTAATGCATTCTGTTTAGAACACCACCCTATGCGGGGCGATGGTTTTGTGACCTCAGCCCTTGCAGGGCAGTGGTCCTACAACCGATTCACTATATGGCTACATGGCCCTAGAAATCTCTTAAAATGCTAAAATCGACCATTTTTGTGAAATAAAATAATTCCCTATGGGCGCCCCACCAGACTCATTTAATACAAGAAATCCTAAAAATAACCCCTCCTAGACAAATATTTGACATTTTGACATTTTAGGTTTGAAAACAAACAAATGAGAAAAACTAACCTTAACCCGCGTGGCTCGATCTTTTTCATCATGCTCATGGAGGCATGATCACGATCTCGTAATAGATGTTTTGGCTATATCCTCGTCAAAAATAGTCAATATGGGTCTAGAGCTCAAAAATCACTAATCAATAGGTACAACTGAGTTGAAAAATGAGTTAGTGTAATATATTGAAAAATGAGTTAGTTTAATATATATATATGTTATATCTAACCTTTCTTTTTAGTGTATGTGACTTGCAGGGTTTGAGCACTAGTGGAGGTAAGTTCTTATCCTCACGCAAATGGTGAGTTCTCTTGTCATTTTGATTTAGTGTTTATTTTTGAAAATTTATTTATCTGCACTTGAGTCTTCTTTTCATTTTCCAGTAGCAGATTTTGGACGATGACACTTTAGCACATGGATGTGTCGGTATATCTTATGACCCCCATTTCGGGAACGCCATTATCAGACTCTAAGTTTTACGCCTCTTCATGGCTAAGACACTTCTCTAAGGGGGAAATATGTACGCAAACCAATTTTATATGTGCTACATTGTCAAAAAATGGTTACAAAATCCCCAATGATGATTCATATCCTTTTGGAAGGTGTTCGAGCTCCAAAAACCTATTTTTGGTACATATTTGTAGCCTAAACATCCTTACTTAGCCATCACACACTTATTCCTAGCTTCCCGGTGCATTCTAGAGTAGTTTTGACCTTTACTGTCAAAACTACCACCCCTACTCGGGTGGTGGTTTTGTGACCGCCGCCTAGGTAGGATGACGGTTTGCAAACCACTGCCCTAACAGGGTGGCAGTCCTGAAACCACCGCCCTAGTCAGGGCTGCGGTCCTGCGTGAATTTTCCAGAGAGTTCACTTGTGTTTTAACGCAGAATTCTCTCACTTAAATTGTGTTTTAAGATGTGTTTCTTTCCCGATTTTAGATGATTCCAAGGCCCAATTGCCTTGTGGTAATCTATTCTTGCACTTCTATTTTTGATTAATGGTTGTTAATAGTTTGAACTCCCTCTTCACTTTTTTATGTCCTCTTTTGGATGCCAAATGGCTTCAACCATTTCCCATCTAAATTCCCATAAATACCATGATTGTGTGCAAGAAAAAGCTAGAGAGAATTTGTATTCTTGCTATTGTAAAGTTGTTGCCTTTCTTATTGGAAATTGCCAAAGCCAGTCACTTTGTTCAATTGTGCTTGCTCTCTTCCACTTGCATTGCTTTCCCAGTCTGCTAATTCAAGTTGTTGTTTCTCCCACATCCTTCTTCTTCTGATGTTTTTGCATTCCCATCCATTGGAATCACGTGGACACAAAGATTGAAGGATAAACTGAGGGGACAATACTCTACAACCAAATTTTCATTGTTCTTGCAATATCCATGTTGGAGGTGTTGTTTGCTTCATCCATGCAAGTTAGCAATTCTGAATTTATCATTTCAAATTAATATCAAATACAGTAGATAAATCCTTTCATTATTTAAATTGTCAATTTATCAAAAGATCAAATCAAATTAGAGGTTTGTTTTTTTAATATTGCTTAGGGAGGTTACGAGGAATAATAGTTTCTTTGAGGCTATGATTTATTCTTTGTTCCTAAGGTAGGATTGAAGATTTTATTTGAAATATTTCAATTATTTAATTGTTTAGGATTAGATTAATGTCATTTACACAAGTATTTAGCCACATTCGGTTAATTTCTTGTTCTAGATTCATTTATTAGATTAAAATCTTTGTTAAAAATACCAAAAATAATGTTTCTTTTCTTTGCTAGATTAGTTGTTTTATTGCTTTTGTTCATTCATATCCCAGAAAATAACAAAAACATAGTTTAAATTTGTTTTTCTTGCATAATTTTCTTTGTTATTCAGTTTAAGTAGCTCCATTCATGACAATCATAGGACCGATAGAACCTAGATATTTTGTTTTCAAACCAATAGTACCTCAACCAAATTTAAAAGTACCATTAGCAAACATAAATCAAGGCCTTAGGTATAAAATTTTCAAATCAACTAGGGACATACGTAGAATCAATAGGAAATTAGATGCATTGAATGTTGAAGATGATAAAGCATTTAAGTATTGGTCAAAAAAACCAAATTACTGATTATCTTGAGCATGCATATGACCATCAACGGTCCATAACAAAAGAAAACCTACGGTTGTGATCCACTAGTTCCACAACCAAATAGACTAGAGTTGCTCACGGATATAGATACGGGACTCTATTTTCTTGTCCTTAGAACTCTGGCTTGATACGTCAGAAGATAGAACAACTCAACATGGTAAACGTCATGGAAAACTAGGCTTATGATTATTGGACCGCTCTTGTGCAGAAATTACGTGATCGCCCTTGGGCATAGATTTCATATCACATTGTATGACCATAACAAGGCCATGACCAGAGAGAGTTTATGGTTGTGATCCTATGGTTCCTCAACTGAACGGAACTAAGATCCAATCAAACATAGATCTTGGATTAAGAGCGTTAGTATTTAGATCATCACCACTCCCACAGACATCATTAGGTAGTTAGACGTCCTAAATGAGCAAGCTCATCAGGCCCTCTCATTTTTGACAAAACCTACTAATCGTCCATAGAGTTGAACGAAATCATGCTTCTCACTCTTGCTCATTCCATGACCTTGTCTAAACAGATTTACAAGGCCCCATTTAGTTTCTTACACATTCCATAACCAATAGATAAGATATCTCCGAGATCGATATCAACTGAGCCTTTATGTTTCCATCCTCACCAACTTCTCCATTCAAGCCATCTAGGTTAGAGAGGATTTCGTTACGCTTGATGAGAAGATTCCACGATTACAAGTCAAAAATATCGTATTGCCTTGACCACCTTCATTTACCATTTCCACATAATTTTTGTCCATTATTATATTCATTACCACTTGACCATCCACATTTTCTAAATTGGCTGCCTCGACATGACCTCGGGAGTCGAGTGTGGTTGAAGGTCATGTGTTGATTTTCATCCATAAATTTTCCTTCATATACTTCACTTCTTGCTCCAAGGTTGTTTCTAGAGGGTTAGGACGTGGTGGGTGGAGGTTAGGCTGAGAATGTTGGGAACCATTATCATTGGGCGATTGTGGACCGATTTGGGAGGCTAATTGGGCAATTTGGTTTCTCATTTTTTGTAATTGAGATAATACAACTTATTTGGATATATGGGTGGTGTTATCTCTACCATCCCATCCATGTACAACGTGATGGTGATTTGGATGAGGATGGTGTGCAGAAGGTGGTCTTTGGCCAATGTCATCATTTCCATCTGAGAGAAGACTATGGAGTTGGTCATGAGTATAATTAGAAGGAATTTTTTCCCCCATGTGATATAATTGGAGCATGAGGGCGTCCTTATTCTCTTTAACGAAGAAATTTAATATTTCTCTTCATTTTCCTTCTGTGAAGTAGGTACTAGAGTCATCGTCGCTCCTAGTGTTAACCATAGTCTCTTCATCTTCTCCTCTAGGTTGATTTTCTTCGTTATTGTCATCATAATAATTATGGTTGAATAAATCATTCTCTATGTTATGGTTATTGTTTTCGTCTTCATTTCCAAATTGGGATCGGGTTATTACTCATCTAGGTGCCATTAGATTTAGATGTTGGTGAGATGTGTGAGATGAATGTGTTTTTGAAGTGAAGGATATTTGGATGAAAAAGAAGATTATGATTCCTTAGTGATCTTGACGCTTAACCTTAATATTCTAGTATTGCTTATAGGATTGGAAGAAATTCGAGAAGAGAGTAGAAGAAGGATGTGCCTTGTTAGTAGAGGGCTTGGGATGTGACTTGTTATAAGGGCTTAGAAGAATAGGATAAATATTAAGGATATTTGGCCTATTAGCAAGATATTGATTAATAAGATTAGATTGTTTGTATTAAAAAGAAATCGTAAATGGGGTGTTTAGGATGGATGTGATGATATAAGGTGATGACAAGATTCGGGATAGATGAATTATATGATTGATAGGAGTTTTTAAAGCTTTATGGACCAAGATTGATTAAGACACCAATAGGAAATGTCATGTAACTAATGGGATAAGTCTTAGATGTTTTGTGTTTTGTTTTGAAAGTGGAAAAGTGTGGTTTTGGTTAGTGAAAGATAAATGAATGTGGGATTACAAATTTTGTTTAATGAGATGAGGGAGTTGAATTTTATTAAATTTTTAGATTTTGTTTTTATCTTAACGTGAAGAGTTTGATGCGGAAAATATTTATATGATGGTAACTTATGTTCAAACTTTATGGTAACAAAAATGGATTTTATTATTTACAAAATGTGGGTGTAACGTTTGATGGAATAATTTATGGTCAAATTTTGGATATTATATGGATAAAAGGATAATTAAGGTGAGTGTGTTTAAGGATACGTAATGGGGTGAATTATGATGCTTTACTTATTTTTTTGAAAATTAAGGTCAAAATACTATGGTCAAAATCGGTGGGTGATAAATATATGGTTTATTTATAAGGATTAATGTAAAGGTTATTTCAATGGTTTTAACAAGACAATCAAACAAGTAAACTCATGCATGCACAATCCTAACTAGTCAAGTGGGAGTACAATCAAGCTATAGTCCACTTTTAATACCACATACGATAGTGGCACTCACTAAGTTGGCCCACCTTTGCGTCGATATGTGATCAGATAGTGAGTAATCTTCGGTGGTTCCATCCCATGTGTAGACACCAAATTTGTGTCTTACGAAACCTGTGCCCCGCATCTCATTTCGCAACCTAACCTCACCACCTAAACCTTGCACAATTATTTATTAATTACCTTATAATTAATAAATCCACATCTCCAAACACCTGCCACCTCATTTTTCCACCTCATCATGACCTAGCCCTAACCCTAAACTAACCTAATTAAGACCTATAACTTGGTCTACATCCACATCCATGACTAATTACTCCTCACCCGCATCAAACCAACCTAATAATGACTTGACCAAGCCCACAACTAATCTCTCGGGAGAAAGGAGGGAAAGTTGGCTATTTTACTAAAAATAGCCCACTTTGACTTAACCAACATCAGTTCCTACTCGACCACCATCGGTTACGTAACCACCATCTGTTCCCTATAAATGACCTTCCCCAACCAAAAACAAGGGATCTGGAATTCATTTGAAGGATCCGAAATTCACTTGGCAGGGTAGAGACAAGTGAAGAAAAGATAAGAGTTTGCTGAGAAGGACATTGAGCCTAGGACTGCAACTGAGTAACCAGAGCCCAGTGACACTCATCCAAGCATTGGGAGAGAAGATAGCTCACTTTTGATTGTCGGATCATCCCACCTGAGCCCTGCCTTCGTCATCACAGTCCTTGGACCTGTATCTTCATCAAGAACTAGTAAGTAGTGTCTTGTACATTTTTAAATAACATTTCTTGAACTTCTGAATCACAGTAATTACAAGTTCACTCATAGATCTACTACCCGGTAGCCCTTGCATCTAACTGTCATTCCTCTACCCTTACATTGCCCCAAGAACAGTCCCCACACTCTCTGAGTCTTATCCATCACCCCATTGCCTATCCATAATCATTTTCCAGCCTTATAAACACCATAGCCGCCTTATAGCCAACCTTTATTAAAAGCCCCTAAATCACTTTGCCCTACCGATATCGGTTATCGAAGAACAGTACAAGTTATATAGTGACCGGCATCGGTCACTGTGACTCAAACCAAAACCAGCCTTTCCTCTAGTGCTTTTTAACGAGGTAACTAAATTGTAATTTTGCAATAATTTCTTTGCTAGAATTTGTGTTAATTCGTATTAAGAGGGGAACTGACCACCTTCGAAAGGAAGTCCAATATTTCCTGGGCCCAAGGCAGTTCCCTCATTTATTGTCTAACTAAAATCCGGTGGTCTTGTATTCTTACTTGCAGGTAGTCCTTCCTAGACAAAAAGGAGTTCTTCGTGTCGATCCGATCTCTCTCTCGGTATGCGTGCACCCTCTCAACATTCAACAGGTATTCCTCCTAGCCCTAACCCTTATCTGTTTCTCAAGAGAATGAAAGGATAGAAGCAACTCTATTCTAGGAACGGAAACATTATGTGCGAAACATTTTGGCACGCCCGGTGGGACCCATTTCGGGTTTCTTTCTTTCTTGCTTGCTTTCATATAGGGAGCATACTTGCTGTTTGTTTCTGCTAAATATTCACAAAATATTTTGTCATTTTGGTAAAAGAATTTGTCTTGCTTTCACATCTTTGCATTAGTGAAAGTCATCTCCTTTGCTTCATCGAATATCATTTTCGATTTGGGTTTAAAACACGTGCATCACATTCTTGCTTGCTTGTTTTCAATTCTAGTGAACATAGGTTAAGTAACAGGTCATACATGTGGGGGTGATATCCACGGTATTGACAAGAAATTAATCTTACTTTCACTGCACAACACATACCGAATCACATCATAATCAACACAACAGCTCAAACATCCCCCTTTTTTTCTGCGGTATTCCTCCGCCTGATTGAGGTAACCTTATAAGCCAAAACAAAATTGACATCTCCCTTAGGTCTTTTGTTTAGGATTGACATCATCTTACGTCTAAGGCATAAGCCCACAATAATTAAAACTAATCCTAGGGTTAGTCTCTTGATTTTCCTGTGCATCTTGCTTGTTTTTAGTTCTGTTTCTCTGTCATACATTGTTTCAGTAATCACTTCAGAATAGTTTGGTAGGTATACTAAGCATCGTTAACCCCAAATCAGCAACTTCTTACAACTTCTTACACCGGTCCTATTCTACCGACATCGGTTAACTTACCGATGCCGCTCACTGATCCGACAATCGACATCGGTTTGACCAATATCGATTCTTGTCTTTCACGATTCACAAACCAAAGAACCTACCAATTCCAACATTTTGTGGCTGTTTCTGTCCCTGATAGATTGAATCCCTACTGTGTACTCTTGTCCATGGTTGTTATCACTCGAAAACAAGCTGCAACCATGGTTTCACATGCCTGTTCCATGCCTTTTCCTGAATCACCCCCTTCACATCCTATGGGGAATCCTACGGACACCAGTGAGGTTCCCAAAATCCCTGTAGGAGATAAGGAATTTGTGAAATTTTTGGATGCTAATCCTAGCGCTGTACAGTACTATTTGTCTCATACCCCTGACCGTACACCCGATGGTCAACTCCTTGTTGGTATGCCTATTAGTATAGTAGCTCACTTAGCTCCTTCCCCACCTAATAACTCCGCCTTACCCTCTTCATCCTTAGCTCCGCCTCCCGACTCAGTGACTTCGGAGGTTCATACGGCACAGATTGGCTTTCCTTTGGTTAATCTGGGGCCCCACATATCATTACCACCGGCTCCTCCTACCTCATCTCTCTCGCAGACTGCCCCTTTCATAACTTTCTCTCTGCCACCTATCCACACGAGCTTTCCTTCTCAAGCTCTGCCCACCTTTTCATTTCCACACACTTATCTGGTGGCTTCAACATCTTATATAGGACATCCTTATTCGGTCGCCTCAACATATTCGTCCTCAATACCTTATCAACATTTAACCCCACCATTGTCTAGTGGTGGCCCTTGGCCCAATCCTCCTCCGTTTACAACAACCACACCATCATCTCATCCAACCACTGATTTAATCAAACAAATGATGGACAAGATGCAAAATCTGGAGGCTTCTATTTCAGGAAGCCGTAGCACCCTGACATACGAGCAAGTTTGTCGAGATCCTATTCATCCTTCTGTCCCCCTTCATTCATATCCTCCTCAATGGGAATTACCAAAATTTACTCGTTTTAATAGTAAGGAGGATCCTCAACAACACTTGCGATCATTTAGACATGCCTGCTATCTGATTGCTCATGACGATGCCTTACTACTCCGCACCTTTCCCATGTCCTTATCAGGACCCGCCTTGGAGTGGTACAGTGCTTTAACCCAGCACTCAATCTTCTCTTTTAACCAATTAGCCCAATCTTTCTTGGATCATTTCTCCATTAACATTTCCAAGAAAGTATCTATCACCGACCTCTATGCCATCCGACAATTTGAAGACGAATCTATCACAAATTTTGTTGGATGATGGCGGGCCTTATCAACCAACTTACTTATGCCTTGCCTCTGCGAACTTATCAAACTCTTTACGCGGGCCTGCGCTTAAGCACATTTCTCCTACCCTCCAAATTCAAACTTTCCGCACCTTTGATGAGGCCTTTACTATGGCTCGAAACTAGAGATTTGAGCCTTAGAGGAAGAGAAATTGCGGTTGCGCAACAAAAACCCTAATTTCTGAACCCAAGACTCCACCAACAAACCCAACACCACCAATTCTCATGCATCGACTGCTTCGAAATCAAAAGGAGTTGTACACGCGGTGATGGTCAAATCCCAAGCACCATCTAATACCCCACCAAAAACCACCTATAAGTATAAAGCCGAGCCCATCAATTACACTCCCTTGGGAGAAACTTATGGTGTCATTTTGGAAAAATTTCTCAAAGCGGGAGCTATCACCTTACCTCCTATTAAACCTCACTCCGGGTTTGATTCCACCCACACTATACCTTCTTGGTACAAAGAAAATGACTTCTGTAACTTCCACCGCATGAAGGGACACAGTCACGAAAACTGCAAGATGTTGAAAAACATAGTGTAGGAAATGGTTGATGCAGGGGATATAACCCTCGATAATCCTAATGCCCCTGCTAACCAAAATTTGAAAATCTTCAACAAACCATTCCCAAACCACTCATCTAACAGTAACATAAACCAAGATATCTTAGCCGAGGAGAGTGTTCATGAAATCCATGCGGTCTTCGACTCCCAACCAAAAGCTCCTATCGAGGAAATTCTGAATCGAGCCTCTTCACTAACGCAGGGATCCGAACCCCCTCCACCCCCATCAAGACAAAATGATAACCTTACCATTCCTTTACCCATAAAGGAATTAACCACCCAGAGTTCTCTTCTCACAGATGAGCCTTCTTACACCACATCCCTGCAAGACTGTGAGCGGATGTTATCTAACTTATCTATTTCCCAAACATCTCCTTCTATCACTCTTGTTGTACAAGAGGAAGGCTCGCCACTTTTTCTGTCATCCTTAGAAGAGACACCTCTCGAACCAACATCACCAAATTCTTTAATCATGATGGATCCTCTCAAACATTCCCTCCTACCTATTAGTTCTTCATCGCCTAAATCTTTTCAGTGACCGGTTGACCTCTTAACGCCCATCAATACAGTGCCTCATTTACCCCCTGTATCACACCCACAGTGGACCGGAATCACAACCCACCTCTCTTCCATACAAAATTTCCTATTCACACGTGAAGATTGTCATCCCTCAGAAGATAGATGAGTCCTATGGGAGCGTTTGAGTACACCATGCTCTACTCAAATGCAGATGACCGATCTAGACACCTCTACCATATACCCGAAGTGTTTACAAAAGCTCAAAACACCTATGTCCTCATCCTCACCCCCCTCATCTCTACCAGATACCTCATCCACCTCTATTAACCTAACCAAACCTCCCCCTATGCTTGGGACTTCACCAATACCTAGCTTAACACACCCACCTAAATGCTTAGATTTATCCAAAAATAAAGCCATCCATCCACCTAGGAGACAAACCCAATCTCCTCAAGTCCAATCTATGCATCTGTCACAACTAAAACCCTCGCCGTCACACCTACCTTCTATATTGGGACCTCACCCCTCCACCTTGCCTCAATACATCATACCTCCTGCATTTTCTTTAAAACAACCTGCGCCTTCTACAACCATACAGAGATCCATGGGTGTATCAACACCGTCACCCCAAGTATCCTGTCCACCTATCAACCCTAAACAAACTCCATCATCAAAGGATTTGTTTGTTGTCACTCCTCTTTCTCCGTGGTTGTTTTCTACTACCACGTCATCTGACCAGCTAAACATAACTTCTGCACCGAAGAAGCCACATTTAGTTAAATCCAATTATCAAAACCCCTTGTCTAAGCCACCACCCAAACATTACCAAAACCCACCCAATCAATAGCCTCATCTTCCTCTGACTTTGACCCGCTCAAAGGATCTTACGCCAAGATCCTTGATATGTTGGTGGAGAATGTGACCATTTCCCTACCCCCACTTAGACCCTATGATCCATCTAAACCTCGTCCTATAGGTTATGATGAGTCTAAAATCTGCGCTTACCACCGCACACCAGGACATGATGTAGAGGGATGCAAAGTTTTGAAATACATCCTTTGTCAGTCACCTCTCTCGGATAGAAAGGTTAAGAAAGACAACTTATGAAGGGAGAAACCTTTAGCTTCAATCCCTCTCCTATACCGCTTTGTCCTCACCTCACCAAGAAATATCATTGTTGTAACCCCACCTCTCGAAGACAATGACTGGTCCCTACCATCTTCCTCCTCTCGTGTTCACGAGATCAACATGATTAGCATTGCTACTCGGGGCATAAAACCAATGACAAAGCTAAAGAAAGCACACCTGTGGCCTCTCTTTCTTCGTCCACCATCCCGATCGCACCACCACCTAAAGTGGTTATTCGTGGACCTGCCTACCCCGTCTCTGATGGAGTGGCCCACCGTACCATGATCAAACAGCTTCACCAATCACCTGTAAAAATGCCATTGTATGATCTCATTCAAACCTTTGAATCTCATCGACAAGATCTCATTGAAATCCTTCAAGGGATAGAGGTCCTACCTAACGAAACCTTTCCCGTTGCCTCCATTTTAACACCCAATCACATTGCTTCTCTCACTAAACAACCTATCTCCCAACCACTTGTCTCTCGTACAAGCCAAGCTTGCTGCATCGGTTTCTCCGAAGATGAAATTGTTGACTTTGGTGCAGAAGATCCTGACCCCCTCTTTTCATCTCAGCTTACGTCTAGGACATCCGAGTACGTCGTGTTATGATTAACGGAGGTGCTTATCCTAAATATCATCTCTTCCAAATCCTTCCAACAAATGAATATCCCTTCTAATTTGCGCATGTGTACCAACCCCACCATGTTATGTTCATTCAACGATGCTATTATTTCTACCTTAGGCACCGTGATCCTTAACATTCGTGTAGGGCCACGTACCTTACCCGAGCTCTTCTATGTCCTTTGAGGGAGAATTCCAATAAAACATGTTGTTAGGCCGCCTTGGATCCGGGCTATGGGATGCATTCCCTCCACCTTACATAGATGCATAAAATTTTAGTATAAGGGGAAGTCCTACATCGTAAAAGCTGATGCTCCCCTTCAAAACCTACAATATGTTATATCACCCTAATGATGTGCTTGTACCAATCAAGACACACATTCATCCAACGCAACCATCCACTTCAACCACACCTCAACCATCCATCTCAACCGCACCTACACCTTGAACTAATGAAACTACCGCACAAATACCACTTCCTTTCCTGCAGAGACAACATCCCCACCTCAGATCCCTTAGTAGATGTTTTTCAACGCCTTATGCTGGGGGAGTATCACCTATATAACATTAGCACTTTCCATACCCCACAGGAGTACGGATAGTTACATGCGCATCCTACCTACGACCGTCGTGTGGGGGAAGTAATCTCCTACGGACCACCTAATTGCCACACCAACCTAACATATGGGGGTGTCGATACATCCTCTGTCACCCCTGAACCTCCCCTTGGTGTGGTTCCCTTCCAATCTGATTTTCAATATCTAACTAATCGTCGCTTCGCCCTCACCTTCTTGACGCGTTGTGCTTGGAAGGGCTTTGGTTTCGGTCTTTATGAACAAGGCCGACATACGATCATTCCTGTAACTACACGCAAACACAAAGATCATCGTGGTCTTGGATTCTCTGAACCACCTACACCAAAGACACCGCATATCCGTTGTATCCAGGAAGACGATGAAGTCACTCCTTCCGAACCATCATCACCCATTTTTCCATCGTCACCCACAGAGTCGATAGACCCTGAATCCATCCCTCCTAACTTTTTTTCATAAATGCTATCTTCCTGGGTCCTCTCACTTATCAACGTGATAATGAAGACCCATCTTCTCTTCCCCTTCTGTATCTAGACATGATCGAAGAGGAATCACCTTCAATTAATGTTGTTGAGTGCCAGGATGACGACTCCATTCTCACTTACCTTGGTGCGGATGACTCTTATATTCAACGCGCCTTACCATCTCGAAACTCAAATGTTGAATGAGTCAACTATAGAAATCAAAATCTACATAGAGGATGATCCTCACATTGTGAAGATCAGACAATCTCTTAACGCATCAGAACAAACTACCTTCACTACCTTCCTCCGTGCCCGCAACCAAGCTTTCACTTGGTCCTACGCTGACATGCCAGGAATTGATCCTAACATTGCTGTCCATAACATTACCTTGAAACCTGATTCCAAACCAGTTAAACAGAAACTAAGAAAAATGCATCCACGCATTGCCCTCTTGGTCAAAGAAGAGCTTCAACGACTCCTTTTTGTTTCCTTCATCTTACCTATTGACTATCCTCAATGGATTTCTAACATCGTACCTGTTACTAAAGCAACGGGGGGACTTCGGATATGTACGGATTTCCGGGACCTTAACCTCACTTGCCCAAAGGATGACTTCCCCCTACCAAGTATTGATCAACTTTTTGATCTCACTACGGGCCATGAGATGCTTTCTCTCATGGATGGCTTCTCGGGATACAATCAAATTTTGGTAGCCCCGCCGATCAACATAAAACCACCTTCATAACTCCTTGGGGAACCTTCTACTATCGTGTCATGTCGTTTGGCCTTAAGAATGCTGGTGCGACCTATCAGCGGGCTATGACTTACATTTTTCATGACATTATGCACACTATCCTTGAGGATTATGTCGATGATCTTCTTGGCAAATCTAAACATCGCAGTGAACATCTCCATGTTTTAACCATTATTTTCGATCGCCTGTTACAATACTGTGTTCATCTTCAACCAAAGAAATGTGTCTTTGGTGTCCTTTCAAGAAAACTCCTTGGTTTTATTGTCTCTTTGCGTGGCATCGAGGTCGATCCAGCTAAAGTCAAAGCTATCCTAGAAATGCCTCCACCCACTAACCTCAAACAATTACGTAGTTTACAGGGAAAACTCCAATCTATCTGGCGTTTCATCTCACAACTCTTGGATCGATGTCAACCTTTCCATCATCTCCTTAAAAAGGACATTGTCTTTTAATGGAGTGAAGAGTGCCACCAAGCCTTTGAGGATCTTAAAGCCTATCTCTTGCAGCCACCCGTGCTTATCCCACCTCAGGACGATCACCCTTTCTACCTTTACCTTTCCACCACCGACCATGTTGTAGGAGCCATGCTCGCACATCGTGACTCCAAGCATCGAGAACAAGCCGTTTATTACATAAGTTGTACTCTGGTGGATTACGAGACTAGGTATACACATGCAGAAAAGTTGTGCCTAGCCCTATCATTCGTGGCCACCAAACTCCGACACTACCTCCTGAATCAAAAAACTTTTGTCATCACCAATGCGGACCCCATTCATTATATGTACGCCAAACCTCATCTAAACCAACGCATCGCCCGATGGCTTATGCTCCTCACCGATCTCGACCTTGAGTTTGTACATCAAAAATCAATCAAAGGACAAACTATCACAGACCAACTCGCGAAGCCCCTTTACCTGGGGAGCAGTTTACTAATTTTACTTTCCCTGATGAACTCATTGCCACTCTTTCACTCAGTGAGGAGTCATATCCAATGACCCTCTTCTTTGATGGATCCAAATGCCAGGCACAATGGAGGGTCGGCGTTGTTCTCATTCCTCCTTAGTACATCGAAATCAATCAAAGGACAAACTATCACAGACCAACTCGCGAAAGCCCCTTTACATGGGGAGTAGTTTACTAATTTTACTTTCCCTCATGAACTCATTGTCACTCTTTCACTCAGTGAGGAGTCATATCTAATGACCCTCTTCTTTGATGGATCCAAATGCCAAAGACACGATGGAGGGGTCGGCGTTGTTCTCATTCCTCCGGGCCCACTTTGAACCTATGGCTCGATTTCCCCTGCACTAATAATATAGCGGAATATGAGGCCCTTGTTTTGGGTCTCCAGGTTGCTGTTACACTTAGGTGTAAAATCTATTAACATTTTTGGTGACTCTCAACTGGTTGTCAATCAAGTTATGGGCATCTACCAATGTAAAAATGAGGAACTTCAAAAGTACAAACATTACGTGGATTCACTTTTGACCTTATTTACTCATTATTCTATCCAAACCATTCCCCGCTCTACTAATAAATTTGTGGATACTATGGCTTGCTTAGCCTCGCAAATTCCTACCTCACCAACCGACTCTGACATATTTGTCTTGGTCCAACAACTCTTTGCCCCATCTTACTCAGCCCCGGATGTTTGTATGATAAATAATGTGTCTGCTAATTCACAGGATACCTGGTATCACCAATTTCATGACTACCTTACAACCTCTGTTCTCCCACCTGACCTTACTAGTAACGGAAAACATGCTTTTCTTAAAAGTGTTTCTCGTTATGTCATCATGGGGGGACTCCTCTATAAACGTGGCTTTGATGGCATCCTCCTTCGATGTCTAACCGGCGCGGAGGTTACCTATACCATCCAACAAGTCCATGACGGTATTTGTGGTGGACATTTTAGTGGCCTTGCCATGGCCAAATGGATCCTTCGCCTAGGCTATTATTGGCCTACTCTTAATAACAACTACTACGAATATGTTAAGCATTGTGTTATGTGTCAACAACATGCCAACCTTCAACATACTCCTAGCCATCCGCTACAGGTCGCACGAGATCTTTGGCCTTTCTCACAATGGGGTTTAGACCTTATTGGTGAGATTCACCCACCCTCTTTGCAACGTCACCATTGGATAATCACAGCAACCAAATATTACACTAAATGGGTGGAGGCCATTCCACTCATTTCAACCAAAAAAGAAAAAATTGTAGAATTCATTAACCATCACATTATCTGTCATTTTGGTGTTCCTCATCGCCTGATAACAGATAATGGAAAATCTTTCAAAAATAAGTTGTTACAAGACCTTTGTGACAACTTTGGTATCAAACTTAGCTTCTCATCACCTTACTATCCACAAGCAACCGTTGTTAAGCGAATCTTCTAACAAAACCTAACAAAAATTCTCATGAAAGTCATTATTGATTCTAGAAAAAATTGGCACGATCACATCCCCTTTGCCCTTTGGGTTTATCGTACCAACATTCGTACCTCCACTAATGCCACCCCATTTTCTTTGGTATATGGTACCGAGGTTGTCTTGCCTCTCGAAATACAAATACCCTCCCTAAGAATATCTCTTCAGGATATTCTCACCAATGATGATTTCCGCCAAGAGCGGTTAGCCCAATTGGAGCTTCTTGACGAGTGTCGTCTTACAGCTCTTGACCACCTTCAAATCTATCAAAAGCGCATCAAGCATGCTTATGATAGGTGACTTCATGAGCATACCTTTAAGGTTGGTGATCTTGTCCTCAAAGAGAATCAACATATAACCAAACTAGAAAAGAGCAAACGTGGTAAATTTGCTCCAAATTGGATTGGGCCTTACATTATCACTCACACTTACGGATCGGGCACTTATCATTTAGCTTGCTTAATGGTAAACCTAAGCCTTAACCCTTAATTGTAACACCAATCAGCTGCTGTTACTTTCTCCTAAGCATTCAAGTGTTGATATGTGATTTCTAGTAAATGGATTGTGTACCTCGATTCGGGAATCATGCTTGATATGTATTAAATTTCTTGCAGATTGCAGATCTTGACTGAGTCAAAATATTAATAGACTCTTTTATTTATTTCATCTTGTGACTGAATATTAATCTGATCACGGAATGAAATTATACAGGTATTCATCAATAATATCTAGACTTGGACCAGAGGAATTGATCCAAGTAATGCTTTAATTTTGTGAAGTGATAAAATTATATCCCGAACCTTGAACAGGTTGCAAGGTATGGAAGCATTTGGTAAGCTGGTCAGGAGTATGACTCAGGCTGATCTTGAGAAATGAAACGGTTCCCGATATCTGGTATATCTGGAAGGTCTCGATTAAAGACCAGGTAATAATTCATTGACATACAATTCTTAATGCAATAAGAACGGAGAGCTCTGTTTCATTGCAAAGTATGATGCGAGTCTCTCCAGAGTTTTCAGAGAAGGACCAAACTGAATTACTAAGGGTTAGTAACCTAAAACAATAACCTAACCTAGGGTTAGATTATTGTTAGTCTAACCTAGACCTAGGCTATGTGTTATGATCCTAAAATAATAACTAAGTGCAAAATGGTTAGCATGGTTCTTACCCTAAAACTCTAACCTAAGATACTAACCTAGCTAACTAAGAGTTTATGGGAAGGGGCCTTTGAAGGGTGGCGAACCATGGGCGCTATTCTCTATGGCAATAAATGGGAAGGATAAGGATGAGGGACAGGCAGATGGCGGAGGCTTAGGCGGCGGCTAACCTTGGCAGACTTGGCAATTACTAAGTTTTGAAATGAACTTGAGATTTTGATGGACTGTCGCCAATTTTGGCGGTCGGTGGGAGTAGAGATTAGGCGGGAAAATTGGTTTAATGGCATTTATTGTTTAGGGAGTCGAGCCCGGAGCTCGCGAAACGGCATGCAAACGAGAAGTTGGAAGGTTTGTTTGGTGTATCGCGATTTTCGGTCTACTCTCTCCCTCTCTGCTAGTTTTTGGTTCTTGCTTTTCGATTCTCTTTGAGTTGCATGGCGAGAATGAATTTCTCGGCTCTTTTCTCTCGCCATGGAGGATATATTGTAAACGGACAATAAATTTTATTGGTCGTTGTATTTGGGAAAAAGAAAAGGAAGTTTGAGCTCTTCCTGTTGTCTTCTTCGGAAATTCGATCAAAATACAGGCATGTTAGGCCCTATCCTTTAAATATTTTGCTGTCTTTCAAATGTCTTCATTAAAACAACTCTGTTCATTTGTTTGTGAAGATTAGATAAATTTTCTATGAAGATTTAGTTGATTTTGGCTCTGTATCTCTTCTGGTTCGATTTTTGGCAATTTCCGCTTGTTGGGTGTTTGTTGAAATCGAACTTCAACTCTGTTTGTTGTGTATTCCTTCTGGTTTAAATATGAGAGATTTATATTTATAAAGGTTTGAATGCTCGGCCTGTTTGGCGAGAGCCCGTCGAATATACTTGTGAAGGGTATAGATCATCTGTTTTTCTTTACGACTTTCGATCGTCAATCTTGTTGTGAGATGATAGGGAATGATCTTACACCATTTGATTGTTCTGTGCTTTTGAAGATTTTCGAAGCTCTGTCATGGTTTTGTTAACAGCGACTAATGATACTTTGTGGGTTTCATTGTTTTCTAATTTCTGGCTTGGAATAGGCAACTGTTGAGTTACCGTAGTCTTTAACGACTCAGTGGATTTCATGATTGAATCGTTTACAGTAATCTACTGTTGTGAATGTAGATTCATCTTGAGTTTTGTTATTATATTGTCGTGGAAGCCTTGTGGAAAAGACAGGTTTTGTGGCTACTGTTATTGTAGTAAATACTGAGTATTGACTTTTTGTGGATGTATTGCCTTTCCTTGCGAAAATTGTTCGAAGGTTTCGAAGCAGCTCAGTTTATTTCATTGTTTTGGAATGAGTATATTGATTTGCTTATACTTGTTTCATTCGGAATGTTTGTCTTGAATGGCATGGAAGGATTTATCAATTAATTCTATTTTTATACTGTTGTTGGGTTTGTGATTATGGGCAAAATCCGTTATCGATTGTAGTGTGAATTAGTGGATTTATTAGGATTGAATTCGAGCATTTGTGAGGAGACGTTTCAATGTTCTATTTCTATTTTGGTCACTGTTCAAGTTAAAATGTGTATATACAGTTGTTAAGTGTTGATCCAGTGACTTGAAGAGAAAATCTGTACTGAAGACCTCTGTATTTTCTTGGAGTACTTTGTGTTGCATGTTGCTTTGGTGGTACAGATTCCTTAGGTGATCAACTACATATTCAACCTGTTCTATTTGTGCTAAATTATTGGCAGAGTACAGTCGGGTTTCTTGGTTGAAATAAGAGCTTGATTGTTTGTCTGATTTTTATATGCGTCATTGATGACTGTTTTCGTGTTCTGGCCCTGTTTGGGTGAGTTGCACTAGGGATTTGCATGCACCAAGGTAGGGATCGATTGATGATGTTCCTTTCCGTTTGTTCAGCCCGATAGACTGAGAAAGTATAAGTATGCTAAGTTCCTTTCTGTTTGTTCAGTTCGATTGACTGAACATGAATTGGAATCAATGTGTGGTCATCATAGCATAGTTTCTCGGAAACCTTAAAAGGCTTAATGTTATAGAGTTGTTGATTACAGCAATACGCTTGAAGCTCTTGCTTTCGAACTTGGTTCGAAAGCCTTACTGTGTTTAGGAGAAACTAGTTTTGGACATCAGACTGATTTATGGATAGTTGATGTGTTAGTTGCTGTACAAGAGATTTGCTGAGTTTCTATTTTCGTGATTTAGAACAGTGATCTTGATTTCGGCCTGTCTAACTTGTTCATTTATATACTGGTTGACTGTTCTCATAAGTGAAGGCAGTACAGTGATGAACTTATGTAAAAAGGGAAGTAAGAATGGATTGATTCTTTCTCTTCCTTTATTTAATATTATTGATAATGAACTATCAGTAGGAAATTAATTTGGTAACGTTTTGGTAGGATTCCAAATTGTTATGTTATTTCCTTTTTTTTGAAAGAATGCAACAATCTGACCAGTGTCGTGATTTGGATTCAATGATTGTTTATATGCCTTCGTTCTTGTTTCTTTAATATCTGATGAAAAATTAGAAAGTGTTTAAGACTATTCTGTAACAATGATAGAGTTACATGTTTGTAATCATTTAGTATTACAAGGACATAGCCTGAATATGTTTTCTTATTTGGATATTTGATCTCATTTAAACAGGGTGTTTAATGGAAACAATTGATGGATTGCAATTGTTTTAAAAGTTAGTGCTTATCATGCTCAGTTCATTGAACTGACTCATGTTGACTATTTTTGCAGATGGTTGCCGTAAGAGGTAAATACATCACGCAGATCATGATCCGATCAGATAGTTTATTTGATTTATTATGAATTACAGCTTGATTTTATGGATGTACTATATGAGAAAAGATGTTTCTTTTCCGTTAGCATTATATCAAGTATGCTGTTGCATAAAATGTAATTGTACGAGTTTCGAAAGGAATGAAAATAAGTGTTTGATACTTATGTGTTGTATTCTATTATGAATGATGAACTTCTTCGGTTTACGTAACGAAGAGGCATAGTTATCTTTGTATAATATGGATGCTTTTGTGATTGACAATGAAAGCTTGTAAGTAATTAGACTAAATTCTTATGAGTATTTAGTAGTTCTAATTTGATCTGGATAATGCAATATTGTAACTTAAATATTGTCTCTCTAGAAGATAGGTTAAAAATTGAGCCTAAAAGATAACGCTAAACAAGTTGGATTGAATTACTAATCCCTAGTCCTAAGTATAACAGGACAATAGTAGATTGGATTCTTAATCATTCATAGCTTTAAAATGAAAGGTATGATATGAATTCAGTTAAGAGAACTGATAGGCAATCAATGGAGTTTCAGGTGGCAATCTCAAGCATAGGTTATGAGATATTGTCTGAATCTGTTGCTTAGAATCAGATGTATTCTAATGACTCCTTGATAGAAACTAGGCCATAATACCTCTACCAAGTAATGGAATAATAGAGGAGGGTCGTCTTAAGAAAATGAATCCAGGGATTTGCAAAGGCTAACCTTAGGGAAAAGTCTTAAGAAGTAATTTAAACTCTAGTGCGTAACGCTTGTTTTGGGTAGATCTTCTCGAGGCGGATCTAAAGGTTGACGGCATAAAGTCGACTGCAGGGCTGTACCTCCGAGAAGATTAGGATCTTCTCGAAGTTACAACAATGCAGGTGACTTGGCATGCGACACCCTGCATTGATCGTTGAGATTTACACTTGATTTATACAGTTACCCGGGGGACCGATTAAGAACGTGGTCATGTTATATGACCCTCAAGATTTGGGGTGTCCATGACACCTTTGAACTGAGCTGCAGGTTGAACCAATGTGTCATCATATCCTAATCCTCGTAGGCATCCATATAACATTATCACCTTGTTAATCTGCCTCAAATGATTCAATTGTGAAAGAAAGGACTTTGTGATGTCGATAAGACATTCTATATAACATATGAATGGGGTGAAGGACGTATTCAGTTGGCCAGTATGTCGTTAAAATACGAGACATGAACAGTATGTTTCAAATCTTTGGCCAAAGTATCAAGTCTGCTGATTGCGTTGTCTGATTCACCTAGTCAAGGGATGAGATGCCGATGAATAATGGTAACATTATTCAGCTTAGATTCCTTGACAGAGCATTACGAATTCCCAGTTAGGGAAGAGAACCGCAAGAGTGATGTGTTAAATAAAAACCGACTCTTATTACTCATGAATAGATCGGTAGATTACTCATGGAATGAATAGATCGGAAGTACTCCGAGTCATTACAGCGTATGGTTGCTTGTTATATGAATGGTTATTTGAATTGTGAGTTCTAAATTATGTATTTAGAACCAGTATGCAATTATCAAAAAAAAAAAAAATTCACTTGTTCTAAAGTTAAAAATGAGGATGTTACATTAATGCCTTGCATCTTTGGCCATTATCTTTGTTGAATTTAGTGTTATATCACTTCTTATCTACCTTGTGCTCGTCCCTTGAGCTCGTTTACCACCTCATACACTTTGTTTCATGCATCTCAAAATAGAATCAAGGTCACATGGTTTGGTCATCACCTCTTCTTACAGATGCCTTCCCCTTTTAGTCTGGTCCATGACTTAAAAGTATCAAAATAATATGTTCTCAATTATACACTTATGGGATATTCTTGAGTCAAACTTCCTACAAAACTAGATGCTTCATGCCAAACGGACATCTAAGACCTCTAAGTTATACATAGACTGCTCCCTCGAAGGATAGCTATGTGCAAAGCCACTTCTGCTATTATAAATAGACTGCTCCTCGAAGGACAGCTATACACAAAAGCCACATCTGCTACTATAAATAGACTGCTCCCTTGAAGGATAGCTATACAAAGTCAGCCTTTATCAGAAGCTTCTCGCATTGATCAGCTTCGTGAAGACCTCAAGAACAACAAAATACATATCCCATGTAGACTTCCCGCATCGATCAGTCTATATCCAGAAAAATAAAAGCAGTATTCAAAAGCACTTTTGAGTCATGGACTTGTCTATTTAGGTTTGGTTCTCTTTTGTCAGCATAATCACCTTATAACAAATTCTCTGCGCCCCAGCTCTACCAGCCACCTCACCTCACCATTCGTCAAAGCAACAAAACCCAAGGGACGTGACGTATATCCGATATATTGTGATTATACAACTCTTTTCACCTATTGACTTCTCACATATGCAAGGTACCTAGGGATTCAAGCTCATCCTACGTTAATATGTGGTTTGTTTAGCTCTTCTCAACTATGGGACACTTTTGCCTCTTTTTACTCGAATCTAGGATTATGTGTTGACCTTAATTAGGACACGGTTCCCTACTACTTGGGTAAGTGAACTTTCGCTTCACCTATACCTACACCAACAATGTCAATCCCTTACCAACACCAACAACATTACCCTACCAATATCAATATTTTTACCAACCAAAAATTGCCTAATGACAATCAAATTGCTCGAATTCACCTCTCTCTGGTCCTAAGGGAGAACTACATCGGTCTGAGGCCCCTCCTTGCTTTGTGCAATGGGCTATGTAGGCAGCACTTAGGAGACATGGGGTCTCCCAAGGTTAGCTCGACCATCCCCTACCATAACCTATCATGTGTTGTAAATATAAATATTTTTGTGTATTTCTATTTGATCACATTCATCTTTATCCTTTTTCAAAACAAAACATTCAAAACACAACCATTCTTATTATTATCATAACTCAAATCAACATACATATTCAGTTTTATTTAGATGTTAAAAAAATACATCTTCTCTATCATCGACGCGTAGGTCAGCATCCTTATTTATTCTTCTACCCCTATGAAATTCACTTAGACCCTTGCACCTCATCTCAAACTAGATTATTGATGCCGCTCACCTGGCCTCTCCATCCTCAAAGGTGCCACTGCTATTGGTTCCTCCCACTTTGGTCTACCAATCATTCACTCCTCCACTTAACTGGTGCCAACTCAGCCCACAAACTCAACAAACTCACTTCACACCTTAGACAACTAAAATTGGGCACTCAAATTCACAAAGTGACAATGACATGCCGTATTTTTCTTTTTATAGGTTTTGACCTATAACCGATACCGGTTATTTCGCGCCCTAGAATACCGGTATCGGTCTTCTAACCGATATCGGTTACCAACTTCCTTCCCCTAACTCCCGCCCTTATCCACCAATCTCCACTTTTTCCCGCATCACCTACCCCTGGCTTTGCTGACTAGCCTTATTTTGACTTCAATCGGCCCGACCCACGGCCACACCAACCATTTGGCCCGACCCACGCCACAACCAACCATTAGGCCCGACCCAGGCGCGGACCAACCATTTGGCCCGACCCACGGCGCAACCAACCATTAGGCCCGACCCGAGGCCACAACCAACCATTAGGCCCGAGCCAGGCGCGACCACCCAATCGGGCCCGACCCATGGCGCGACCAACCAATCAGGCCCGACCCAAGGCCGTAACCAACCAACCAGGCCTGACCCAAGGCCACACCCAACCAATCAGGCCAGACCCACGGCCACAACTAATCAATCGGCCCAACCTAAGGCCGCACCAATTAAGTACCTCGACCAAGACCCGCAAATTACAATTTTATCCACCCATCATGTAGCTTTTTGTTCAATCGTGCTCACGTGTTCATGTTTTTAGCATGGTTAGGATACTTAAATTGATCAGCCGACCAACTTTGCCTAGACCGAGACCGTGACGTTTATCTCAACCAAACCAACCATTTGGTATTGTCGAACATGCCTAAACGTTCATGTACCTTACCCATTATATCCTGGAGCTACTTCCTATGCCTTGGATACCGAGGATTATATCACCCCCTTGTTTGGATAAATTATCAACCTTTGCCTATGAATTGCTTGTTTGCTCTTCAAATCATGTACCCTGGTCGCACTACTGCATTTCAACGTGCGTCTGCTTCCTTGAACTTACCCCACCATCTTACCATCATCTCAACACCATTCACCCTTTATCAACCCTATCCCTGATTTCACGTCACCTCAATCTGTGATAGATTTGAGGGGGATTACCTATACCCTTAACGGGAGTAACCACTTCTTATTATTGTCAGTGCAGCTTTACAAGACAAGCTACATGACAACAAGGGGCTAATGTAGACACCAAATTTGTGTCTTACGACACCCTGTGCCCCACATCTCATTTCACAACCTAACCTCACCACCTAAACCTTGCACAATTATTTATTAATTACCTTATAATTAATAAATCCACATCTCCAAACCTGCCACCTCATTTTGCCACCTCATCATGACCTAGCCATAACCTAAACTAACCTAATTAAGACCTATAACTTGGTCTACATCCACACCCATGACTAATTACTCCTCACCCACACCAAAACCAACCTAATAATGACTTGACCAAGCCCACAACTAATCCCTCGGGAGAAAAGGAGGGAAAGTTGGCTATTTTACTAAAAATAGCCCACTTTGACTTAACCGACATCGGTTACGTAATCGCCATCGGTTCCTGTAAATGACCTTCCCCACCAAAACAAGGGATCTAGAATTCATTTGAAGGATCCGAAATTCACTGGCGGGCGAGAGACAAGTGAAGAAAAGAGAAGAGTTTGCGAGAGAAGGACATCGAGCCCAGGGATCGCAACCGAGTAACTTGAGCAGCTAGTGACACTCATCCAAGCATTGGGAGAGAAGATAGCTCACTTTTGATTGTCGAGATCATCCCACTTGAGCCACCGCCTTCATCACGGTCCTTGGACATGTATCTCTTCGAGAACTAGTAAGTAGTGTCTTGTACGTTTTTAAATAACATTTCTTGAACTTCTGAATCACAGTAATTACAAGTTCACTCATAGATCTACTACCCGGTAGCCCCTGCATCTAACTGTCATTCCTCTACCCTTACATTGCCCCAAGAACAGCCCCCACACTCTCTGAGTCTTATCCATCACCCCATTGCCTATCCCTAATCATTTGCCAGCCTTATAAACACCATAGCCGCCTTATAGCCAACCTTTATTAAAAGCCCCTAAATCACTGCCCCTACCGATATCGGTTATCAGCAACCGGTACCGGTTATACAGTGACCGACATCGGTCACTGTGACTCAAACCAAAACCAGCCTTTCCTCTAGTGCTTTTTAACGAGGTAACTAAATTGTAATTTTGCAATAATTTCTTTGTTATAATTTGTGTTAATTCGTATTAAGAGGGAACCACCTTGAAAAGGAAGTCCAATATTTCCTAGGCCCAAGGCAGTTCCCTCATTTATTGTCTAACTAAAATCCGGTGGTCTTGTATTCTTACTTGCAGGTAGTCCTTCCTAGACAAAAAGGAGTTCTTCACAATCGATCTGATCTCTCTCTACGGTATGCGCGCACCCTCTCAACATTCAACAGGTATTCCTCCTAGCCCTAACCCTTATCTATTTCTCAAGAGAATGAAAGGATAGAAGCAACTCTATTCTAGGAACGGAAACATTCTGTGTGAAACACCATGCACTATAGCTTGGTTACGACCGAAGGCTACCTAGACTACGATAAACAAGTTCTCTAGGGGCATCCCCTATGTACCTTGTTGTATGTGGGGCCCAAATCTATGTGGCAAGGATGTTGTCTAAGGCCTGGGTATTGGTACGTGGAATCCCCTCACTTCACGTCACGCTTAAAAAAAGTAGACGTTTATCTAATAACGATAGTTGTCCTTGAATTTATATACCCCACCAGAACACGGGGTGTGTCTACGTGCGTGGAGATGAAGCCCACGGTCATGAGACCCCTAGGACTATGGTAAGTGTGTGGATGTCACTTCCACGTCACGTTACCCCCTATGAAATAAAAAGGTAAGGAAGGTTAACCACTTTTTATCCTCAAGATTATCCTAGGACGTGAGAGGAAAGCATACACGACGTCACCTTTGGGTTTGAATAAACAAGCACACAAAGTAACAAGAAGGAAAACACACAAATTTAATTAAAATAAGTTATTCAAATGGGGGTCTTCTACAAGTGAACCTACAAACTCGAAGGATTATTAGTTTTTTAATGAAAACCCCTATATTCTTGGACCGATCGGGCTCAAAAACAAGGGTTAGTAGTCTAAATAAAATTAGTACCCAATAATTATAAATGTTAGACTAAATGCAAGATGAATATTAATTTTGTCAAATTTTCTCCTTGTTTTTGTGATTTTTCAATAAAAACATAATGTTAGCTTTCAGAAAAACACAAGAAAAAGTAAAATATACAAGTTATTAGTTAATATGAAGCCAAAATATTCTGCTATTATAAACGTGCTACTATAGGTTATACGTGCTGAAACAGGGTGTATACACGATGAAACATAATATAATCATTGAAGTCCAAAAACATGCACAAAGATAGTGTTAAAGATCAAACACACTATTTTAGGTAGTATATGCACTAAAATATGTGACACACGCACTAATAATCAGGAAAATGTTCTAGAAATTATTAGTATAAAAGTGCTAGAACAAGTATTACATGTGCTACAACATGTTATGAACGCATTGAAGTATAAAATCCTACACAGATAGTGTTAACAATCAAGCGCGCTAAAACAAGAGTCACACGCGCCAAAATTCTTACAAGTGCACTGATAGCTAGATAGAAACATCAAATTCTGCACAAACATATTGTCAGCATAAATGTGCTTTAACGGGATATAAACGCGCCAAAATATTTGCAAATGTGTTGATATATTTCCATCACTCGTAATCCTACACAGATATAATGTTAGGAAATAAACGTGCTAATACAGTATATGAACGTGTTGAAAGGTTTATGAACACACTAAAACTTTACAAACGTGCTAACATGTTTTCCTTCACAGATATATTTGAAAATTCAATATGTAAATGTGCTGATATAGGTGATGAACGTGATGTTTCATGACGTACACGATGTTTCAGTGTACGTGCTGATACATCACAAAGACACGAGAAATAAAGATTTTGAGCTTAAATATCACTAAAAGTTTTTGAAATTTTGGGAATTTGTTCTTAGTTAGTAATGTGAAATATTCCAATGAAAAATTGGGGGGGTAAGCCCCACGGTGGGCTCAAAATATAGATGAAAATTTGTGTTAGTGTGCAAGCATGATATGATTATAAAACCAAACCAACACAACTAATCAAATACCTCAAATCGAGAAAGATGAAAGGAAGAGAAAGAAATTTACATGTACTTACCTACAAGTAGAATCCTCCTCCTTTGTTACTTTGGATTTTCTCCTTTGATTTATTTTCTTAGATGAATGCAGTGGATGCTTCATATTCTTGAGCAAATTTTGGTAACACCTCCCCTTGATCAATGGCTTGATTGTGCTCAATAGATGGCTATGAAGATTACTTGGATTGCTAGAAAATTGGGCATCATTCATTTACAAATTTCTAAGGTCCTTGCCATGGAGGGTGACACCTCTATTTATAGTTAAAGGAGTAGAAATGGATGGCTAAGATCTTGCCATGATGGATTAAATCAATGGTTGAGAATGGATGAGAGGGGAGGATGTTGAAAATTTTAGATTTCATTAGAATCCTCTATTGAATTTAAAATTCAATAGAATAGTATTTTTTAATTTGAATATTTTAGAAAGAGGAGGGAAAGATGGAGAGACTTTTAGAATTAGAAGTCTCTAGATTTGGGGGCTCATTTAAATGGTGATTAGGTGAGATTAATTATATTTAGTGGGGTGATTCGATGGAGAGGCTAGGCGTAGAATAGGTATAAGGTAGGTGGTAGGTGGGTGAGTATTTTTAAATTAGTGGAAAATAGTTAATGAAGGTTATTTAGTGTAATAGATGAAATATTAATAGTGTATTAATATTTCTAAGGGTGTGAATGGGATTTGTGTAATATATATATTGGAGCATGGTAAGATATATGTTATGATTATAATAATTAATTAATTTTATAATTAATTATTATAAGATTGATGGTGAGGATAAATGGATATTATAAGATAGACTATGTCGACATTTTACATGTCTACAGTCTCCATTTATGGAAATTTACAAGTACCATCCTTCATCACTCATCTCTAGCTTAAAGGTCAAACCTAAGGTGAGATAAATCAAATATCACATTCAACACCAATATGATGTACTCTCTAGACTTAGAGAGAATTTGGCAATGACACAAAACAACCTGAAGCAACATGATGAACAACTTCATAGTGAGCGACACTTTGAAGTGGGATAATTTATTTTTGTATAATTACAACAATATAAGTAGTTGTCCTTAAAACAACAGAAGAAGGATAATAATCTTGCACCTAAATACTATGGTCCCCATCAAGTGTTGCAAAAATTAGTAGTGTGGCATACAAGTTGGAGCTCACTCAAGGAAGTAAAATACATCCAATCTTCCATGCTTATTGCTTGAAAATATTCATTGGGTAGTACATTTCAACTCAATCAATTCTTCATAAACTGGATGAGGGAAGGATAATATTAGAGGATAAAGGGATTCTTCAAACACGTACCAAAATACTGACAATTAGAGTAATTTCCGAGTATCTACTCAAGTGGAAGACTATGAATAGTGAAGATGTAACATGGGAAGATGAAGCATTTATGCAGTAACATCTAGGGTTGGCCAACATTTGGGACAATGTTTCTTCAAAAGGGAGGGGCATGCTACACCCTTAGCTCTATAGGTTATATTGGATAAGTAGTGTTGATTGGTGGCTTACATATTCTATTTTACTATCATATGTCATTCAGTTATGATTTCATATATACATTTACTAGGTCAAACTTGGTGTTGGCCATAACATAGGAACAATATATCTAGGTGGTAGTAAGTAGTAGTTTATCATCATATTGAGCACTTTAGTGTTAATCTATGGTTTAGAGGTTACCTCGTAGAAGTGGCTAAGCTATTCTACTTGCATATTGTGATCATTTATCTACAATTATGTGTTTTTGTTGTTCTATTGTTGCTGATATTCAGATTTAAATTCAAGTAATTTGATTACATAATATGTTATTATAACACATAATAACATAATCACATTAATCCCAAAAGTTACAAATCCATTAAAAAGGAACACTTTTCAGGTTGGAAGTGATTAAGACATATTTAATACTTAACAAAAATTGCATCAAATAAGACAATCATTTGTATCAATTATTAATATCTATGCTTGTAAAAGTGTGTTTATGAATAAATTTTAATTTAAATATTAATGTGCATATGAGGCCAATAATCACCATGTGGAACATAAATGCAATGGAATGCAAATTCATTATGGTCTATACATGTTTTTTTATTTACATTTGCACTTGTTCTTATTAGATGATTAAGATGATGTAATGATGCCAACAATTAAGTCTATTATTCACATCCCTTACCAAGTTAAGTCTATTTCCTAAAAGTTTTCACAAAACAACTTGGCTAGTAATGTTTTGTAGTTATCAAATTCAACAACTAAAAATCAAGTAATATGTAGATTAATTAGAATCTATACGTGTTTTTATCTCTACCTTTAGGATTATGCATATAAGACGATCAAGGTGATGTAAAGATTGTAACAATTAAGTCTTTTATTTTTCCACCTTACCAAGTTATATCTATTTCTCATAAAGCTTGTGCAAAAACACTTGGCTAGTAATAATCTATAGTTTCCAAATTTGATAACTAAAAAGACCCAACATGGAATTTTGAGCCCCCTTGACATGTTCATGTCTTTACAATTCCCCATGGAAAGCACAAGTTATTTCCCCTCAAAATGGTGTCAGACTCTAATTATATATAAAACACAAGAGTTTCCATTACTGTAGACATGTAAAATGTCAACATAGTCATCTAATAAATAATTCACCAATTATTAAATAATTATCCATCCCCACCACCGACCTTATAATAATTAATTATAAATTTAACTAATTATTATATCATATACAATCACATTCCAATCATTCCATATTCTACACATCCCATCTATACCCTTAGAAATATTAATACAATTATTAATATTTCATTCATTATACTAAATAAACCTCATTAACTATTTTCCTCTAATTTAAAAATACTCACCCACCTACCACCTACTCTATACCTATGTTATGCCTAGCCTCTCCATCTAATCACCCCCACTAAATTTAATTAATCTCACCTAATCACCACTTAATGAGCCCCCAAATATAGAGACTTCTAATTATAGAATTATCTCCATATTTCCCTCCTTTTATTCAACTATTCAAATTAAAAATACTATTCTATTGAATTTTAAATTCAATAGAGGATTCTAATCAAAATATAGAACTTTCTACACCCTCCCCTCTCATCCATTTTCAATCATTGATCTAATCCACCATGGAAAAATCTCAACCATCCATTTCTACTCCTCCAACTATAGATAGAGGTGTCATCCTCCATGACAAACATCTCAAAAAAAAATTAAGTATATGCTGCCCAATTTTCTAGCAATCTAAGCAATCATCAAAACAATCTAGTGAGCTCAATCAAGAAATTTATCAAGGGGAGGTGTTTCTAGAATTTTTCCAAAGATTTGAAGCTCATATTGAATACATCCAAGAAAGTAAAATCCAAGGAGAAAATCCAAAGTAGAAAAGGAAGAGGATTCCACTTGTAGGTAAGTACAGGTAAATTTTCTTCCCTTCCTTTTCATCTTGTTAAATCGAGGTAGATAATTAGTTGTGTTAGATTTTGTATTGGTTTGGTTGCATAATCTTATCATTTGTGCATGCTAACACAATTTCTTGTCTACATTTTGGTGCCCACCATGGGGCTTACCCCCCTAACTTTCATAAGAATAGGTCACACTAATAATTTAGAACAAATTCCCAAAAATTTAGAAACTTTCAGTGAAAATTCAACCTCAAAATTTGAATTTTCGGGTCTTTGTGACGTATTAGCACATACACCTTGTTTTAGCGCATTCGTCACTTGTTTCAGCGCATTTAACTAATCATTTTTTACTCTGTGCGCAGGAAAAAAAACTTCAACGCATTTTTGTTACTTTAGTGCATTTACACTCTGTTTTAGCACATATAGTCTTTAACGTCTTTGTTGTGCATGTTCCGGGATAACAATGCATTTGCCTAACTTTTCAACACATTTATCTATTGTTTTAGTGCATATACATTAACACTTTGTTTATGTAGAATCAGATGCATAAGATTGCTCAATAACGTGTTTGATACGAATTTCAGCGCGTATACTACTTGTATTAGCACATATAAAGACTAACATGTTATTTTTGTAAGTTTTAAACTTTAGCGCATTTATTCCCTGTTTCAGCACATTTGTCCCATGTAACAACACATTTATAACAGAGACCATTTTTGACTTTGTAATAAATATTAACTTGTATATTTTACATTTCACAACATTTTTATAGTATCTAACATTCTGTTTTTGTAGAAAAACTACAGAACAAGGGGAAACTTTGACGATTTTTCCACTTGATCAAAATAATATGTATATTGCCTAACATTTTGTGGTTGCAAGATATTAAAACAAACCAAGACTACTAACCCTTTGTCTTGCAGCCCGAGTAGTCCAAGTGCATTGGGGTTTTTATTAAAACTACTAACCTTTCATCTTGTATATTTCCCAAGTCAAAGACCCCCATTCCAATAACTCATTTTGATTAAGTTTTGTATTTTATTTTTTTGTACTTTATGTGCTTGTTTGTTTAAACCTGAAGGTGACATTGTGTATGCTCTCCTCTCGCATCCTATGAAAATCTTGAGGATCAAAAGAGGCTAACATTCCTCCCTTTTTTCTCTTTATAGGGGGTAAGGTGATGTGGAAGTGACATCCACACACTTACCATAGTAGTCCTAGGGTCTCATGACCATGGGCTTCATCTCCACACATGTAGACACACCCCGTGTTCCGGTGGGGTATATAAATTCAAGGACAACTGTCATTATTGGCTAAGCATCTACATGTTTTAAGTGTGACGTGAAGTGAGGGGCTTCCATGTCCCAATACCCAAGCCTTATACAACATCCTTTCCACATGGATTTGGGCCCCACATACCATAAGGTATATAGGGGACACCCCTAGAGAGCTCACTTATCTTAGACTAGGTAGCCTTCGGCTACAATTGAGCTATAGTGCAGGGGAAGGAACCACCAAAGATCACTCACTAGATGATCACACATTGACGTAAAGGTGGTCTAACTCAGTGAGTGCCACTGTCGTGTGTGGTATTAAAAGTGAGCTATAGCTTGATTGTACTCCCACTTGACTAGTTAGGATTGTGCATGCATGAGTTTACTTGTTTAAGTCTTTTTGTCAAAACCAGTGTAAGAATCCCTACACTAACTATTGTAAATAAACCATACACTTATCACCCATCAATTTGGATCATAGTTTTGACCACAATTTTTCAAAATAAAATAACACCATAATTTCCCACACCACATACTGTTAACATCCAAATTTTTGACCATACATTACCCATCTAATATTATAACAACATTTTGTAAATAAATCAAATA
Source organism: Taxus wallichiana var. yunnanensis (assembly GCA_018340775.1). Classification (NCBI taxonomy): domain Eukaryota; kingdom Viridiplantae; phylum Streptophyta; class Pinopsida; order Cupressales; family Taxaceae; genus Taxus; species Taxus wallichiana. Next base: position 301,670,859 of record CM031235.1, read on the forward strand.
TTTACCCATATAAAGCTTTTATACATATACCCTTATCATATAATTAGTTTTTACAAAACCCCTCACATTAATACAAAAACACAAAATTTTATAAAATCAAATCAATACATTCATCTGGATTCCACCTTCACTAACCATATTCATGTCTTTTTCCACTTTTAAAGCATGTTATCACAAATCTTAAACCACCTAAGGCCTACCCTACTAATCATTTGACATTTCCTATTGAAATTTTAATCAACCTAGGTTCTAGGACATGTAGCAATCACATAATTCACCTATCCTAAGTCCTGCCACAATCTCATATCATCACACTCAGCTTAAAACATCCTAATTACGATCCTTTTCACTAAATCAAACTTAATCTTATTAATCAACATCTTGCATATAGGCCAAATACCCTTACTCCCTATCCTATTCTTCTAAGCCCTTATAAACAAGGCACATCTTAAGCCCTCTACTAATGAGGCACATCCTTTCTTTTATTCTCTCCTCCAAGTTCTTCTATCCTATAAGCAAGACTAGATTACCAAGGTTAAACATCAAAGAATTGTAATCTTCCCTTTCATCCATACATCTTTTACCCCAAGAACATTTCATCCCACACATTTCATCAACATTAGAAATCTAATGACACCTAGGTGAATAATAACCCGATCTCAATATGGAAATGATGAAGAAAACAATAGTCACAACATGGAAAATGATTTATTCAATCACAATCACTATGATGTCAATAACGAAGAAAACCGACCTAGAGGAGAAGATGAAGAGACTATGGTTAACACTAGTAGTGACGATGACTCTAACATCTATTTCACATAAGGAAGATGAAGAGATATGTTAAATCATTTTATTGAAAAGAATAAGGATGCCCTTTTAGTCCAATTATATCATATGGGGGAAAAACTTCCTTTTGATTACACTCATGAAAACCTCCATAGTCTTCTCCCAGACAACAATGATGACATTGGCCAAAGACCACCCCCACATATCATCCTAATCCAAATCACCATCGCATTGCACATGGATGGGATGGCAGAGAGAATAACACCCATATATCCAAAGAATTTGTATTGTACAAGTTACAGCAAATGAGCAATCAAATCACCCAATTAGCCTCTTAGTTTGAACCACAACCATCCAATGATGCTATGCCCTTAACCTATTGCTTGTATTAGGATATGAGTAGCCAACTTGTGGCTTACCATATCATTTTATTATATCATTTATACTTTCTCATGCTTAGTAGGTCATCCTTGGTGATGACCATAACATATGAATAGTATATATAGGGGATTGTAGGTAGTAGTTCATCATCATTAGAGCATTTGAGTCTTATTCGTATGGTTTGGAGGTTGCCCCCTAGAAGTGGCGAAGCTATTCTAATTGCATATTGAGATCATTATTCTATAATATTGTGTTATTTGGTGTTATATCTCTGCTCATGATCTGAATTATACAAGTAATTTCATTACAAGTGGTATCAGAGTTGCGATCTGGGCCAAATTTTAGGGCAAAACCCTAATTTTTTGTTTCCACCATATATTGCGAGCCAAAGAGAATTGGTGGGAGATATTTTTACCAAAGTTACAAAAATTTTAAGTAAGATTCCTGAAAATTTCATACTTTTTTGATTTATTTTACAAAAGTTATTAGAAATTTAGGTTTTTCATAAAATCACTCCCTAGGGTGTAAATTGTGGAATTTTTTCAAATTTGTTACATTTTTGGAAAGAAAAAAAAACATTATTTTGGGTTCATTCTTTAAGTTTTTTATATTTTTCTGAATTCGTATCGAAATCCAAAACCCTAAAATTTGACCGTGATCCCTACATCCTACTATTTTGGGGCATCATGGCGGGGCCTTCCATAAGAGGAAAAAAGAATCCCATCACTCCAGGTAAAAACCAAAAAAGGATGAGATAGTAGTTGAGGAGTTGGAGACAGAAGATATAACTATAGATTCCTCAGGGTTAGGGTTTACATCGACAGACCATAAAGTAAGCCAACTTGAGTTTAACCTGAGAGACCTTGAATCTCGGGTGGCCAGCAAAGAAGATGTGGAAAGGATTGGAAAAATATTGGAGGATTTCATGTAAAAATTTAGTACACATATGATGGGTAATCATACTTATGTCAATCAAGGTGGATCCTCAGGTCAACATAATAGACACATGAGCCAGAGTGGATCTTCGAGTGTGCACAATCCAAATACGAGCACTTTGTAGGCCCGTACTATGTTTCCAAAAGTGGAGATGTGCAAGTTTTATGGAAAGGATCCACTCAATTGGATCAACCAAATGGAGAATTTCTTTGAACTACATTAGATTCCATCAGACAAAAGGTGACCATGGCAGCTTTGTATCTCGAACCTAACCAATTCATCTGGTATCGATGGTTATGTGCTCAAAGGAAAAGAGTGGTCTCAATGTTACATGGACAATCTTCACTAAAGAGTTGTAATTACACTACAGTTCTAGTGTGTCAGATAATTACTTCAGCCAATTAGCAAAGTTGAGACAGACAGATCTGATTAAGGATTACATTCATCACTTCCAAAACCTTTCTCTGTGGGTGGAAAATATTACTGAAGAGAATCTAAATGACCTATTTCTTGGGGGTCTTAAGGATCACATTGAGCATGAGGTGTGTATGTTTAATCCTCATAAGGTTTCTGATTCGATGATTATGGCAAGAAGGGCAGAGGAGAAATTTGTTTCAAGTAGGAGATAACATTTCACTTATACTAGAGATCGTAACACCTTGGCCCCAACACTCCTCGACCAATTAGATTGACACTTCAACAAATTGAAGAAAAAGAGAAAAAGGTTATGTTTTAACTGTGATGGTAAATTTGGACCCAAATATAAATGTGTTGAAAAGAAGTTGTTCTACATTGATGGGCCTAGTGAAGATTCAAAGAAGGATGAAGATTCAGAGTCAGAGGTCTTGGTTGAGCCAGGAGGAGTCAGGAGATCCTCAGCCAACGATCTCATGCCATGCAATTTCAGGTATTAGACCCCCAAACCCTAAAGGTGGTTGGATTCCTAAAAAAATAGAGGGTCACAGTGTTGATTGATTCAGGAAGTACTCACAACTTTATCAATCATAAGTTAGTAGTGCACCTAAACTATTTCATTTATCCAACTCCTAAATGTCAAGTAATGATTGTTGATGGAGGTATTGTTACTTGTTTTGAAAATGCCATAGCATTAAGCTTGCCATGGGAGATTACATACTAAATAGTCCCATGTATGCCATTTCTATGGGAGGAGCAGACATTGTGTTAGGGGTTCAATGGCTTACCACTTTGGGAACCATTGAGATGAACTTCCAAGACTTGTTCATGCGATTTCACTCTGAAGGAAGGAATTTTGAGCTAAGAGGCTTAAGAGAAAAGTCTCCACAAATAGTAAGTTCTCATCAGATGCACAAAATGCTAAAAAAGGGTGCAGAGGGATTTGTGGCACAACTCTTTTCATTGGAGGCTCATCATTCTAAGGACATTATACCATCAGATATGCAAGTAGTGTTGGATGCACACTCTGTTGTATTTGAAAATATACCAAAGGGATTACCTCCAAAGAGAGATCATGATCATGTTATTCAGTTATTACCAGGAAGTCAACCACCTAACATCAGACCTTATAGGTACCCATATGTGCAAAAAAGTGAAATCGAGAATATTGTACAAGAGATGTTGGAAGCAGAATCATCTGTCATGGTCAAAGTGCTTATTCTTCTCCAGTAGTGATGGTATGGAATAAAGATGACATGTGGTGCATGTGTCTTGATTATAGGAAGCTTAATAAGTACACAATCAAAGATAAGTTTCATATTCCTATAATTGATGATTTTCTTGATGAGTTATATGGTGTTTTTTATTTTACAAAGCTTGATCTTCTTTCGGGATACCACCAAATCAGAATCAAGGATGAGGATGTTCATAAAACCACCTTTCGGACACATGAAAGCCATTATGATTTCCTGGTAATGCCTTTTGGACTCACAAATTCACCTTCTACATTTCAAATTTTGATGAATTCTATTTTTAATTCATTCCTACGGAAGTTTGTCTTAGTGTTTTTGATGATATATTAATTTATAGCAAAACATGGGAGGAACATTTGCATCATGTAAATAAGGTTTTGGGAACCCTTGAGAAACATCAACTTTATGCAAAGCCCTCTAAGTGTTCTTTTGGACTCAAGGAGGTTGAATATTTGGGTCACATTGTCTCTCATGAAGGGGTTAAAGTGGATCCTAATAAGATCAAATCCATGATGGAGTGGAAGGTTATGAAAACCCTAAAGAATCTATGAGGATTTTTGGGCTTACAGGTTATTACCGAAGATTCATAAGGCATTATGGAAGCATAGTTGCACCTCTCACAACTTTATTAAAGAAGGACTCCTTCCACTAGAGTGAGGATGCGACCAAAGCATTTGAGAAACTAAAGGAGGCCATGTGCACCACTCTAGTCTTGGCTACTCCATATTTTTCCAAAACATTCATTGTTGAATGTGATGCATCAGGGGTGGGTATGGGGAAGTTCTCATGCAAGAAGGCCATCCTATTGCCTTTTTGAGTCATCAATTCAAAGGTAAGAATCTTTCCAAGCTGACTTATGAGAAGGAAATGGTAGCCATACTTCATGTAGTAAAGCAATGGAGATCATATCTCATAGGAAGACACTTTAAAGTAAAGACAAATCATGATAGTCTGAAATACTTCTTGAGCAGCGTTTATCATCTAAAGAACAACAAAAATGGGTCTCCAAGATGTTGGGATATGATTTTGAGATTATCTATAAGAAAGGGAAGGAGAATGTAGTTGTGGATGCTCTATCGCAGAAAGATGAATCAACTGCAACCTTGTTATGTGCCATATCCATATTACAGGAAGATTAGATGGATGAGGCAAGGTCCAAATGGAAAAATGACCCAACCACACAAAACCTCATTCATCATCTCTAGAATGATCCAAGCATGTCTGAAAAATTTGTATTGAAAGGGGATGCTTTATGGTATAAAGATAGATTATACCTTTGTAAGAACTCCACTCTTAAAAATAGGATTCTATTTGAGCTCCATTCTTCTCCAATAGGGGGGCACTCTAGATTCTTCAAGACTTATCATCGATTCAAACAATATTTTTTCTGGGAAGGGATGAAAGGGGATGTCCAAAATTTTGTGGCAGAATGCATGGATTTTCAGCAAAATAAGGGTAAAACAGTTCGATCCCCAAGTCTTCGACAACCTCTATCTATTCCTAGCCAATGGTGGGAAGAGGTTTCCATGGACTTTATCATAGGATTGCCTAAATCTGAAGGAAAAAATGTCATCATGATTGTGGTGGATAGACTCACCAAATATGCTCATTTTTGTGCCCCAGCACACCCATTTGTGTAAGCACGGTAGCAACAGCCTTCATGGACACAATTCAGAAGCTTCATGGGACATCAAGATTATAGTAAGTGATCAAGACCCTATATTTACTAGTAATTTTTGGACTGATTTATTCTCATGTTTGGGTACTCAGTTAGCTCGTAGCTCTTCTTATCATCCCCAGTTTGATGGGCAAACAAAATTTGTAAATAAGTGTTTGGAGGGATATCTCCATTTGCTTTACGTCAGATAAACAAGCAAGATGGGTCCATTGGTTGCCACTTGCAGAATGGTGGTATAACACTTCCTTCCATACTTCATCTAAAATGACTCCTTTTTTGGCACTCTATGGGTACCATCCACCATCCATCATATCATCATTGAGAGGACAACTGTGGGTTAGAGCAGTAGAAGAACACATTCAGTATCAACAAGAGGTCCTCTCTAGTCTTAAGGAGAACTTGGTCATGGCACAAAACCGCATGAAGCAACAAGTTGATCAACATCACACGAAAAGGCATTTTGAAGTCGGTGATTGGGTTTTTGTGTGGTTATAACCATATAAGCAAATGTCTTTGAAACAACAACAAAAGGATAAAAAACTTTCACCAAAGTATTATGGCCCCTATCAAGTATTACAAAAGATTGGTACTATAGCATACAAATTAGAACTTCCACAATCAACCAGAATACATCCAGTCTTTCATGTTTCTTTCCTAAAGAAAGTAATTAGACAAAGAGTATCAACCCAAATAGTGTTACCTGAGCTTGATGAGGAGGGGAGAGTCATCTTGGAACCTGAATGCATCCTTCAAACACGCACTAAAAGATTGAGGACATGGGTTATTACTGAGTACCTAATTAAGTGGAAGAATATGGACAATGAAGATGCAACATGGGAAGATATGACATTCCTGCAGCAGCACCCAGAGCTTCTCAACATTGGGAAATGTTTCTTTGAAGGGGAAGGGCATGCTATGCCCTTAACCTATTACTTGTATTAGGATATGAGTAGTCGACTTGTGGCTTACCATATCATTTTATTATATCATTTATACTTTCTCATGCTTAGTAGGTCGGCCTTAGTGATGGCCATAACATATGAATAGTATATATAGGGGATTGTAGGTAGTAGTTCATCATCATTGGAGCATTTGAGTCTTATTTGTATGGTTTAGAGGTTTCCCCCTCAAGTGGCGAAGCTATTCTAATTACATATTGAGATCATTATTTTGGAATATTGTGTTATTTGGTGTTATATTTCTACTCATGATTTGAATTATACAAGTAATTTCATTACAAATGATCATGGATCCCATCATTCCCAACCCAATTTCAAACCACCACCACATAACCCTCTAGAACCAACCTTGGAGAAAGAAGTAAAGTCTACGAAGGAAACGCTTCAAGGGTTGCAATTCGGCACTCAAGGATGTCAATATAAATTTGAGGAACTTTTCCCTTATCCTTTTGATCTGATATACTACGGGTCCCTTTCCCACCATATTTGAACCACCTAAATTTGAAAAATACAAAGGAAAAGGAGATCCCCGTGAATATGTCAAGGAGTTCTACATGTTGTGTCAAGAAGTTGCCTATGATGATTCCTATTTGTTAAGACTCTTCTCTAGAAGTCTAGGCAGTCTAGCTTTAGAATGGTTCCTTTGATTACCTAAAGGTTCTATTACAATATTTTCCGACTTATAACAAAATCAGTAAAACACTTCTCCTACAATGTAGAGCACGATGTCACGATGATTGATTTATGCAATACTAAGCAATGAAATGGTGAAATTTTCTCATCAATCCTATAACGATGGCAAGCCCTTGCTAGCCTAATTCTATGGCCTATACCTAAGAAGCAACTAGTCACCATTTTTGTGTCCAACCTTCATCAGGAATTAGCATTCCATCTGCAAGTCCATTGTTTAAACACCTTTGATGACATCATTAAGAAAGGCATGCAAATTGAGAGATCCCTTGCCTTAAAAGGTCTTATTAAGATATATTCTAGTGAAAATCATAACCAACCCAATCAACCCTCTACATCTAAAAATCCTAAGTATTTTAATAAGAATAAAAATGTCATTGGTGATGGAGTAACAGACACTAAAAATGTCCAACACATCCATACCACTGCTGCCATATCCATCCCTAAAGGACAACCTCATTCCACTCAAGATGTAAGGTGATGAGTATACAACCCTCTTAAAGAATCCTTAGAAGAAATCCTTGATAAACTAATCATTGCTAATATGGTTGTTTTTCATCAAACTCAACCTATTGATGAGTCTCAACCCAAACCTTCATGGTTTAAAGAGCATGAATACTACAAGTTCCATAAAATCAAAGGTCGCACCATGCACCCATGTCTGAAATTAAAAAATTATAGCCAAGACCTTATCGATGGAGGCAAGATTGAAATAGAGGATAATAATTCCACCTCGTCCCAAAATCAGAAACTTGGGATACATCAAAACCCCTTCCTAATCATGGATAGAGCAATGCTTCTAACCAAGGACAACAAAAGTCTATAAATAAACCTGAATCCTCCACTCACCAATCTAATCACATTAATTACTATCACATAGCCCCTTCATATACATCATTTGATGGCCATATTCACCATTCTCCCCATCAAGTAGCCACCATTAAAGTAAAAGGTCCTTCACAAAACCCCCAGTGTGTTGTCACTACTCACAGGAACCATGTGGTGGTTCAAGGAGCCACTCCATCATCTTCCAATCCAACACCACAAACACAATATAATATCATTGAACAACTTGAAAAATCCTACACAAATATCTATTATGGACCTTCTCAAAACATCATCCATCCACAAAGACATCTTATACCGCACCCTCCAAGAAGCACACGTTCCCATTGATATCGATCCTACACAATTTCAAGCCCTTGTTGCTAATCTCTCTCCATATCCAATGATACCACTTACCTTCACTCAACAAGACCTTCCACCACACGGTCCTGACCACAAATTCCTCTTTACATTGAAGTTTTTACTGACAATGTTCATGTTAAAAGAGTGTTAATAGAAAATAGATTGACCCTTAATCTTTGTACCCTAGATCTCATACATCGGTTGGGGTATAGTGATTTGGATTTGAAACAAGATATAATCACTATTAAAGCATATGAAAATATAAATGTAGATTAGTGGAAACAATTTATCTACCCATCAATGTCGGGCTTATCATACTCCCCACGCTTGTCCATGTGATAGATATCCAGTTTCCACATAACCTCCTACTTGGTTGACCTTGGATTCACAATGTGAATGTCATATCATCCACATTCCATCAGTGTCTTAAATTTGAACATGTTGGTACTGAAATTACTTCATGATGACCCTCAACCTTTCCAATACTATCAAACATTGGAGGTTGAGAGTTATCGGGAACCTTATTGTCCCATCACCGAACTTGCACCAACAACATTATCATCCACCACTTCAAATGTCTCCATTAATAGTATCTCATCCCCATCTCACTACACCTCCTCATCATCCACTCCTCTTTTACCTACTCCACCCATATCTACTCCCCTTCTTCTCACTCCATCACTTAAGCTAAAAGTGATAGGGTGTGGAGAATGCCAAACATTTAGCATCAACCACCTACCGACCATCACCTAAATGGCTCGGTAGGCTCGAAGTCTATTTAAACAAGTGACAAACATATAAGTTGGGCTCATCCACTTTCATTTGTTTCAGGTACCTTCTGATGAGTACCTTGAGCCATTTGATTCCTCATGGCTTATTGACAACTCTATACCTTATTGTTGTTTGGATAATCAATATCCACTTCCTACAAGGATCATGACCCATATGGGATACTCCGACAAGGGCTAGGTCACTACGAGAAAGGCATCCCTAAACCCCTCTTGTCATTCCTAACCTTGATGGACATGGATTAGGATATTGACCTCCTGGTGATAGCATCTGTGATGACCTGAGTGACACTTCCAGTACCATTGAGGAGGTCATTGACAATATTGATATGATTTCCATTTACATCTAATAAGAAGACCTTGCCAACACCAATCTCTTCCCTAACACCACTATTCTCACCATCGACATCGCCCTTGCATACCCACAAATTATTGAATGAGACCAATAATTGGAACATCCTCCTCTTGACTTGTTTCAAAATGTTGAAGCAATCCTTGAGTTCATGGGAACTCATGAAAACCTACCCACTAGAGATCACAAAAAGGGTTTCTAAGTACGTTTGAATGTTGATGCCTATTTTGGGGCACAAGAGCACTCCCTTTTCTCCATCCCAATTTAATATCCCTCACCCCATCTTCTCTTATCACCTTGACAAAGAATATCCCCTCGTTGAATTCTTCCAAGAATCCCCAAATCCCCAAGATGACCCGGTCATCGATCAAATTCTTCCCACTCCTGAACCTCTACAAGATGGCTCTATATCTGTAGTTGAGGAAACCATAGAGATCAATATCAGCATAGATGAGGTGCCCAAGATTCTCAAATTGGGGGCATCCTTGTCTATAGAAGAGAATAATATCTTCACTGTACTCCTCAAATAATTCTCAGACATCTTTACATGGTCCTATGCAGACATGTTTGGTTTAGACCCTTCTCTTGTGTTCCATAATCTTGTAGTACAAAAATATGTAAAACCAATCAAGTAGAAGCTTCAAAAATGCATCTAAGAGTTGTGTTGCTTGTCAAAGAGGAATTTTAAAGGTTGTTTGACGTTGGCTTAATTTGACCTATTTATTATTCTAAATAGATCTCTAATATTGTCCCAGTAGGAAAAAAAAATGGGGGCATTCATATTTTTACTGATTTCTGACATCAATAAAGCTTTCCTAAAAGATTACTTTTTGCTACCAAATATTGATATGATCATCGACTCTACTGTTGGGCATGAGATGTTATCCATCATGGATGGTTTCTCTAGTTATTATTAGATCAAAATTGTAGAATAAGATCAACATAAAACAACTTTCACTACAACTTGGGGCATGTATTGCTATCGAGTCATGCCCTTTGGACTAAAAATGCCATAGCCACTTATCAACGTGCCATGACTATTATTTTTCATGATATGATGCATAATATAGTATAAGAATATGTTGACGACATTATGGGAAAATCCAAAAATCATGAGGAACATCCAGCAGTCCTCCGCTAAATTTTTGAACGCCTTCGAGAATATAAAGTTCATCTAAATCCCAAGAAATGTGTTTTTGGCATCACATCTAGAAAACTCTCAATTTCATTGTCTCCAGAGATGGAATCAAAATTGATCCAGAAAAATTTAAAGTTGTAATTGAAATTCCTCCACCTAAAAATCTCAAACAATTACGAAGCCTACAGGGAAATATCCAAGCTATCAGGAGATTCATATCACAGTTGGCCTACAAATGTCATCCATTCCACCATCTGCTAAAAAGGGCACATAATTTCATTGGAATGAGGAATGTCAATCCTCTTTTGATAAACTTAAGGAATATATGATGAATCCTCCCATCTTGGCACCTCCCACTCTAGGGGTACCTCCTTTATATATCCGCCATGTAGCACGCCTTGGGATCCCTTCTAGAGCAACATTATAGTCAAGGAAAGGAACAAGCCATCTATTATTGAAGTCAAACACTAATTACATATGAGCTCAACTACACCCCTATGGAAAAATCTTGTCTTGTTGTGGTCTTTTCTTCTCAAAAGCAACAACATTACATTCTCAATAATACTACTAAGCTCATAGCTAAAGTAGATCCGCTTAAATATCTACTTTCCAAATCGGCTCTCATAGGATGAATGGCTAAATGGATCATGCTTTTAAGTGAATTTGACATTGAATATGTTAATCAAAAAGCTATTAAAGGAAAAGTACTAGCTGACAAGTTGTAGAAGCTCCAGTTTCTGATACTACACCACTCACCACATGGTTCACAGATGAAGCCATATGTATAATTGCAGATCAGACATATGGACATTGTACTTTGATGGCTCATTTACACATCATGGTTCGGGAGTAGGTATCCTATTTATTACTCCTCAAGGTGACTTAATTCCTAAAGCTTTCCAGTTTTCTTTTCCTTGTACTAACAACATTGTTGAATATGAAGCACTTCTCGCTGGTTTAAAAATGGCTATTCAATGGAATATTAAACATCTCAATGTATTTGGTGATTCACAACTAATCATTAAACAAGTTAATGATGAATATGCCACCAAGGATGACAATTTGGTTCCTTATAAATCCTAATTTTAGCACATTCAATTTGAGCAAGTCCCTCGTACAAGTAAAAAGTCAACAAATGTTATGGCTACCATTGCCTCTCTTCTAGACATGCCTCCAGACGCATCCAATTCCAAATTCCTAATCAAGAAATTAATGATTCCCACTTATGATACTCTGAGTCAAAGATGGTTTGTGAGATCATTGGTCCTAATTCCCCCTGGTACCATGACATCTACACTTACCTACATGACCATACCCTTCCACCTAATCTCCCTCACAACCATTGTAAATCATTCATCCAATGAGCCTCCCACTTCACCATCCTTGAGATACCCTTTATCGTAGAAGCTTCGATGAAACTTTGCTACATTTCTTAAATTCCTAAGAGGCCAAATCAACACTCCAAGAAGTTCACGTAGGGACTTGCGGTGCTCACACCAATGGTCCGCTCTCACCGAAAAAATTCTTCGCATTGGTTTTATTTTCCAAACATGGAAAGAGATGCATGCTCCTACATTTGTAAATGTGTGCCCTATCAAAATCATGTTGACCTCATCCATGCACCATCACAAGATTTACAACCCATCACCACCCCATGGCCCTTCTCCTGCAGGGTCTAGATCTCATGGGAAAATTAAACCCCACTTCCTCTGATGACCATAAATTCATTATCACCACTACATAATAATTTACCAAGTGGGTTAAATCCATGCCACTCACTTATGTCAAAGGTAAGAAAATATCCAAATTCATCCTCAACCACATTATCTATGTCACTACGGTGTCCCTTCCACACTTATTATGGAAAATGGCACATCCTTTAAAAATCAAGATGTTCGCAAACTTTGTGAAAAATTCCATATCAAGCTCAAATTTTCTACCCCTTATTATCCACAAGGCAAATGTCAATCTGAAGCATCCAATAAGACCCTCAAGCACATCCTTAGTAAAATAGTCAATCAAGCAGGACGCGATTGGCATACACAAATATATCCCACCTTGTGGGCTTACCACACATCCATCCGCACTCCCACCGGCACCACACCATATTCTCTTGTCTTTAACACATAATAATTTTGCACATTGAGATCGAGATCTCATCCCTTCACTTTTCCTTCTAGCACCTCATCAATGATGAATACTACCATGTCCATTACCTACAAGAACTCAAGCTCCTTGATGAAAAATGCCTCCAAGCCATCAACCATCTCAAAACCTATCAAAACTACCTTCATCACCATTATGGAAAATGTGTAAAAGACCATGAATTTAAAATTGATGACCTATTCCTTAAGGAAAACCAACATAACACCAATGTTGATCACGAAAAGAAGGGCAAGTTCGAACCAAATTGGCTCAGACCATATGTCGTCATTGCTAAATTCATCTCAGGTGCTTACAAGTTTGCTACTATGGATGGAGACGAGTTGGATGAGCCCATGAATATCATGCATCTTCATCACTTCTACGTTTAAGAGCCTAACACTTCAAAAAACCATCCAATGGTGAAAACCACTTCGTGGCGCCTTGGGAAAGTACCATAGTGAAAACCAGCTACCAACGCTATGGTAACATCTAATCCAATCCTTCGTCTACTAGCACTCTATAATTCACTATACAAGCACACTAGGGGCATCTCACCCCCTTCCCCTCCTTCATATCCCCATTCATTGTTTTCATCCTAAACTATCATATCCACTATCTAGATATAGACTTCTTCTAATCCTCCATATGTCGCATTGGATCTATCATGAATGGGAATACCTCTACCAATCCTCATTTAGGTTACATTACTCATCCCCTAGGCAATAAAATTTTAGGAGTCTCCCACAACTATCGAGAAATGCAACCCTTACAAGATCCCGAGGCTTTCATTTCTCTCTCTCAAACTCCCCATTTTCATCTATCATCACTCGTGCCGCATCACTCTCCTTTTCTCTCTACCATCCAACCCTATAAAAATACCTACCCACAAAAATCAAAAATCAAAAAAATCACACTTAATACAAAAATCAAAAAATCAAAAAAAAAATCAAAAAATCAAAAAATCAAAAAATCAAAAAATTCAAAGAATGAAAAAAAATAAAATAAAATAAAAAACATTCTAAAAATTCAAAATACCATTGTAATTTGTAATCTTTGAATAAGTTTACATTTTTGGGCCGATGATATGAGGCCACTTTTTCCTTTTTTAGCACTTGGCTAATGATATGAGGCCACTTTTTCCCTTTTTAGTACTTGGTTAATGATATGAGGTCACTTTTATTGGTCCAATGATATGAAGACCCGATTTATCTTGATATACTATAAAGACACATGCATCTAGCAGTTAAAGCATCATGGTCATTATACCTAGGTGCATCTTGCTCTATGCCACATTGCTCACAAATGCTAATGATGATACAATGGACACAATATGACAACACATCTCCCTATTATCTTTGGCACTACAATCAATCTCCTCAAAATCCATCTCATCCTTCATCCAAATCTAACATCTTCTAATCACCCATGTCATATATCCTCGACTGGGGCATTTTCACAATACACATCCAAAATCCAATCTTATACCCTTGAACTAGGGCATCCTCATAATCCACATCCAAAATTTGACATCACCATCCTTGACCGGGGCATCCCAAAATCTACGTCCTCACAAATATCCCTCTCATCACACATCAAATCCCCTATCTCTTAAATTCCCCTCTCTTTCTTCTAATTCCTTTTAATTCTAGACTTCCTCTACTCTTCTCTCCCCCTCTCTTATTCTTCTACCTTTCTCCATCTTCTTCCTCTCCCTTCACTCTTCTATCTCTCCCTACCTTCTCCTTTTTTCTCAAACTTTCTCCTTTCGCCATTCTTCCCTCCTTACCTCTCAATATCTCCTAATATCCTATATCCTCATTCTAATATTTCTCCACCAACTAACTTAACCCTCTTTTCATTTTGAATGGCTACCCGCCTCATTCCTCCCCCTTACCCACTCGAGGGGGCATCATATGACTATCCTATCATCTTCTACTTCTTCTTTGAATGATCATTTCTACACAATAATCCTTCAAAGAGGGGAAAAATGTAGACATGTAAAATGTCGACATAGTCATCTAATAAATAATTCACCAATTATTAAAAAATTATCCATCCCCACCACCGACTTTATAATAATTAATTATAAATTTAATTAATTATTATATCATATACAATCACATTCCAATCAATCCATATTCTACACATCCCATCTATACCCTTAGAAATATTAATACAATTATTAATATTTCATTAGTTATACTAAATAAACCTCATTAACTATTTTCCTCTAATTTAAAAATACTCACCACCTACCACCAACTATATACCTATGTTATCCCTAGCCTCTCCATCTAATCACCCCCACTAAATGTAATTAATCTCACCTAATCACCACTTAATGATCCCCCAAATCTAGAGACTTATAATTCTAGAAGTCTCTCCATCTTTCCCTCCTTTTATTCAAATATTCAAATTAAAAATACTATTCTATTGAATTTTAAATTCAATAGAGGATTCTAAGCAAAATCTAGAATTTTCTACACCCTCCCCTCTCATCCATTTTCAACCATTGATCTAATCCACCATGGAAAAATCTCAACCATCCATTTTTACTCCTCCAACTATAAATAGAGGTGCCACCCTCCATGGAAAGCATCTTTTTATTTTGCAAGTATATGCTGCCCAATTTTCTAGCAATCTAAGAAATCATCAAAACAATCTAGTGAGCTCAATCAAGAAATTTATCAAGGGGAGGTGCTGCTGGAATTTGTCCAAAGATCTGAAGCTCATATTGAATACATCCAAGCAAGTAAAATCCAAGGAGAAAATCCAAAGTAACAAAGGAAGAGGATTCCACTTGTAGGTAAGTACAGGTAAATTGTCTTCCCTTCCTTTTCATCTTGCTCAATCGGAGGTAGATAATTAGTTGTGTTAGATTTTATATTGGTTTGGTTGCATAATCTTATCATGTGTGCATGCTAACATAATTTATTCTCTACAATTACAAATAAACACTATTGAAAATGCGAGTACTAAACAACAAGGGCTTACATTTTGAGTTATGACTAGATTACATTGCCTAAAATATCATATACATCACACGCCTTTCTCCTTAGAGTGTTTCATAAAATGACATGTGATCTATATATGACTTACCAAAAGAAATAAGATGATCACACATGTTCCCTATAATGGTTTCCCCACCTTTAAATTTTCCTTCCTCATTCCACTTCTTCATCACCCCCTTCATCATGCATTGTTTAACCTTCACTCCTTCAACTTTAATTGCTCCAAAAAATCCATATCAACATCTTCATTGCATCATTTGAGTGTATGTCCTTAGTTCATTCCTTTTATTCCAATCCCATCCCTTTAAATTTTGTGTCTATGAGTCTAATAATTAGAATGCATGAATTGCTTAACTTCAATGCATCATTTAAACATTTAATTTTAATACCTCAAAGCTCAAACAACATGTGAGCATGATCTTAAAATTAACAAAATAATTATATTTGATGTTTTTCTAAATATTCATATTTAAAATAGTAATTATAGAAGTTCTCCTTAAACAAAGTCATATCTAGAAGATTTGTGGCAAAAAAAGATGGAATAGAAAAACAAAATTAAAAAAAAGAGTAGGTGGAAAGGATGAGGATGATGGGTAACAACTTGATCCATTGAAGAAAGGAGTTCGTTGAAGAATAAATCTAAGGGCTAACAGTTGGATCAATCTATTGAAGAAAGGAATAGTTGATGAATAAAACTATAACTCTATCTGCGAGTATGTTTTGTGATGGTTTATTTCCTTCGCATTTTTTTAATTCATCACTTTACAATTTCATTTTGTTTCACTACATGTTATAGAATTCTCCTTTCAATCCCAACAAAAACCTATTTAAAACATACTGACTTATATTATACAAACATTGCAGTTTAGTTGAAAGAGAAATTTTGTACAACTCTACCACAAATTTCCACTTTTAAGACCTTTAACAATCCTTTTAATTTAATAAGATATAAAAAACAAATATATATATGAAAAAATGACCATCCAATATAATTTTTGTGTGTTTTTAATAGTGTTTTTCTATTTTAATCAAATTTTAGAAGTGGTAATATATGTGATCTTAAAGTAGCAGTGACATTAATTTCCAAATGCTTATATGCAAAAATAAAATTATATAACAATACTGCATGTTTTAAAACAGTTTCTATGGATTGCAGTTATGTTATTTCTTGAAAGATAGTTTATATAGTTGTGCCTAGCGATCACACACGTTAGCACAACCTAGTCCAAAAATTGAACCCATGACCTCCACGATGCCACTTTGCCCCTGCCAACCACTGCACCACGTAGGTTTTTTGGGTTTAGTTTGGAAAAATAACTATTTGATGTTAGTTGCTAACTTACATGACAGTTAGGCTAATCGAGTTTATACGGGGTACAAATTTCCAAGATTCCCATTAACTTAACAACCCTACGTAAAAAATATTCAACAAATTTATCTTCCTAGGCCTATAAATATTATCCCCTTTTTTTTAATTTATTTTTCAATTTTGGTGCTCATGTGACCCACCTAATATATCTATACATTTTGTTTTATTTTACGTTTTATTTAGGGTATTAAAATTTTTAGACAAAAAACTATAAGCCTTCTTGTTGTTTCACATTCTCTTACTGTTGTTGAGAAATTGACATAATATATTCAATATTATGCATTCTTAATTAACACTTACAATTTTGTTGGTGTTAAAAAACAAACAAAAACCATTATATACTTCATTAGATCATGTTCTTTCATACTAATGATATCCATGAGCTCCTCATACTTTAGATTTGATCCCTAGATCGCCATCATTTATAATCTTGAGCCTTGCATCTGAGTTCATTATTTTTTTAACATGACCTTGTCCATTTTTTTAATGAAGTGTTTGAGATTATACACAATGGAAAGTATTTTCAGAAAACTTCTAATGGTCCTACATGTTTATTCTTCTTCTTTTAGGTAGCCTTATAATTTTTGTAAACGATTGTAGGTTTTGTGGAAGCTATTATTAGTGCAACTTTCGAATGCAGATGCTTTGATCATAGAATCCCCACTTTGTACACCTGATACTCCATAAATATTTCGATTCATTGTAGTGATTAACATATTTAACATAAGACAATATTTTGGATGGTTTGAGGGGGGTGAACATGATTGTTATTTATCATTGGCTTAAATATAGAACATGACTCATCATTTTCAGGCATAACCACCAATTTTAATGCTTATTACCTTGAAATCATGTGTCACATGTTTTTTTAGTTGCAACCATTACTCCCAGTCGAAGAAATCAGATATAGTTAATAGTGTTAATTTTGGAACTTTTTAAACATCAACCTCTCACATATATCATCTAGGATCTCTTTCTATATTTCTCTTCATTATTATTTTCATGCCTATGCTTATTAGGGATTCATTTTTACCTTTGATTCTTTATTTAAACAAAATAATCGAGTCTTAATATGGTTAAGCTTTGTATTTCAATGACATTTTCACACTGACTTGAGAGTCATTAAAAAATTTCCCTCGGTAAAGGGTAAGTGATTGAAATGGATGGTTTTATTGGGCTCTTGTATTCGGCTATTATTGATCGAAATGAGTATGTTTGTGTATTTTTTATTTTTTATATTGATATATTTGTTTTTTTATTAAAGGTAAATGGTTTCTTGGAGGGGACCATATGCTGAAAGACAAAGAGGCTCAAAATCCAGAAGATATATGAAGACCAGATGCCAAAAAGACCTAGAAGATGGAATGAGCAAAGAAGCACAAAATCAGAGGAAAATCTATCATCAAGAAGCCCAGAGACAACAAGACCATAATCGTACAATAACTGAACATGGTCAGCAAGAAACAACTAGAATTTCTTACCATGGCTTTGGGTCATGGTGGGATGAATGGTCTGATGCATTTTCTTTTTAACCTTTGTCCATCCATCATCATCCACAAACAAAGCAATAATGTCCACCTTACCTAGAGACTTAGTAAAAACTGAGATATTTTTACCATTCTTCATGAGAGGACACACTTCCTTGCTAGCACTATTAAAATTAATAGTGGACCCCACTTGAACCACTTCTTCCTTTATTTCTTTATGTTTCCACTCAAGTTTGTTAATAAAGGACTCCACCATTAGCGCATTAAAGCTTTACAACTGCTCCCAAATTCAAATGATCCTTCCCTTGAGTATAGAGGGCCTACATCCCTTTGATTGGATGAGTCATGATGGGAAAATTCTCCAACAGTGGGAGACTTAGTATTTTCCATGAACATGCCATCCTTTTCACTATCAGTCATAGGCGATGTTGCCATTTTTGAGTGATTTACATGAACCACATTTAATGACCCGTTCAAATTTGAATACTCTAGCCATTAGATCTGACTTTCCCATTGCCATGTCAACAATTTTGAATGGCTCAAATGGTTCATCCACATTTTGTGTTGTAGGATTTCTATCCACCTTGGAGTCCACATGGGTTGCATCTATGCTTGTGGGGTTTGATTCTCCAACCAAAACTCCGAGGGACTGTGAAGATAGGCTCTGCCACCCACTACCCTATGAGCCACATCACTTTTATGGTTCAATTCAACCACTAAGACAATGCCAAGGGACTATGGCACTCTCCAATCCTGACCAATTTTTTGTTGGGCATCATTTTTACCATTGCAGTTGTTACCTTTGTGCCCCACTTTCCCATCTGTTGCAATAAAATGGTGAATCCTCGTGTATTAATTTTTGCTTCAAGATCCCATCTCTGGTATCCAAGTTAATAACCTCTAGAGGGGAAGAACCAGAGGTGATGTTGATGCACATCTATGCTGCAATGAATTTGGTCCTAGAAATTGTGGTTGGGTTCAGAGAAATTAGATCCCAATAGCTTTAGCAATTCCTGCTAACACATCTAACTCCCAGAACTCTAGAGATAGTCTTGGTAGCCTTATCTACACTGGGTATACATTTGGAATGTGTTTTTTGGAACCTAGTTTCCATATAACTATGGAAAGAGTTGTTCTTCCATAAAACCAACATCCTCCCTGCATAACTTGAAAAAGATCCTCTTCAAGAGAGAAAAGAAAAAGAAATCTTCTATCAGATAAGGCAAAGGTATTGACATGTCTCAATATCTTCCACTTCTTCCTAGTTGAGCTCTGTTGGTCCAAAAATCTATCGAGTGGGCAGATCTATGGATAAATAGGCCAACAAAGGTGTGTAGGGCATAGCCCCTCTTTGAGACAAAGAGTTAAACTAGTTTATTGCTATTCTACCAACAGGAATCTGTGTAAGTCTTACAGTATTCTACCTTTAGGGGGGTTTGGGATCTCATCCCAGTAGAGTTAGTTCCAACGAAGAACATAAAGGAATGAAGGAAGGAATAGAAGAAAGATGGATTGAAGGGAGAAAAGAAATGAATTCCAAAATAGAAAGGTCAGAGGGTTTATGTTTTGGGCCGGTAGTAAATAGAGCCAAACTTACTCACATAAACAAACAAAGCAATATTGTTAAACAAATGACAAAAGCATAGGTGAATCCAATAGAATAAGCATGTAGATATAACTTAAGAAATATCTAACACATAACACAGGAATTCAACACAAATTCTCAATTTTTGTATTAATAAGTTGTTCTGTTACAAAAAATCTCAAAGTATTTCTCCCCTCACTTCTATTTTTCATACAAATTTGCTCACACCGAATACTACAAGTATCCAAGTTTTATAAAAGGAGAAGGAGAAAGAAGACAAAAAGAAGCCAATAACTATTTACAAAATATCTAAAAGTCAAATGTTGACTTTAGGGTAATTTTGTGGATGACAACATCTCATGGTGCAACATGGATGATGTCATCATTTGTGCCAACATACTTTTAAATAATTTTACAAAAATGGGATTTATCCCAGGAGGAAGGAGCCTATTCATCATCATCCCTTGGCTTGAAAGGAGTGTCCTGCTTCTGCTTAGGAGAGGTAATGTGAAACTGAGCTCGATACTCCATGAACTTGTTGACCATCGCCTGAAGTTGATCCTGAGCGGGACCCTTGGTGTGATCTCCGATGACTTCGCAAGTTTCTCGTTCATCTCTGAGTCTTTCTGGGAGTTTGAAGTATTCATTGCCTGCCTCCATCAGGTATCCAATGAAGTCGTGGCAAGCCAGAAGGTTGTTGATAGATTCTATATCAAAAGTGGCCTCTGACACTAAACCCTATGATGTGATTTCCTTAAAAATCCAAATAGTATCATTTGCCTTCCTCAAGGCGTATCACCGAGAAACCCTAGAGACATTCTTAAGATGATCTGCTCCATTTGATGTATGGCATCTAGGGCTTCCTCCTTGATTTTGTCTATCTTTTCCAAGACAAACTCCATTTGGTCAACTCAATAGTCTAAAGTAGAAAGGACTTTGTTGGGTGCTCACGGGTGATCAAAGACGCCAAATTTCACCAAGTCATCGACTAGGCTATCGAGCATCTTCTGGAATGTCTCGTGTTACAACGTGGTATGGTCCAACTCTTCAGAGATAGGTCATTCTATTTCCTGAGTTCCTTGTTCACTTGATCTATATTTTGATAGAGCTATGTGAACTTTGTAATCACTTCCTCACTATCTTTGAGGAT
This sequence comes from Taxus wallichiana var. yunnanensis, assembly GCA_018340775.1. Classification (NCBI taxonomy): domain Eukaryota; kingdom Viridiplantae; phylum Streptophyta; class Pinopsida; order Cupressales; family Taxaceae; genus Taxus; species Taxus wallichiana. The sequence goes on from CM031235.1 coordinate 301,692,172, forward strand.
CTGCTCTCTCCAGGTGGACATTGTTGTACCTTGCTCACCGATCTTGGCATACTCATTTATCTTCTCCTGACTAAGAACTTCGGAGGGTTGGCGATAGTCATAGGAGGGGCATTGCCCATCTTTTGCAGGGCTTGGAGAAGATGCTTGTTTTGCTCTTTTAATATTCTCTTCTCTTCCTTTGCTTCTTGAAGCTTCTTGCAAAGGGCATCCACTGCAGATAAGGCCTCTCCTTACAGGCTCTTTGATGATGTTCCCATTATGACCTGAGTCATTGTAAAATCTATAGGAGACAGATCTTCTTTCTTCTTTGTGAGATCAGGGTACGTGATCTCCATAACCCTTTCACCTGAAGCACTTTGAGAGAAGCGGGTTATAGCCTTTTGCTTCTTAGGCCCTTTAGCTGGAATAATGGAGAAGTCCATGGGTGCAATAGGGACTTTCCTCTTGTGTTGGCTTAGGTAGAGATCCATTCTAGACTTAGGGAGTGGGACTAGAGGAAGAGGAGGAAACGGGGGTGGAAGGAGCAACTGCAGTGGACACGGGAAATGTGTCGAGACACTTGGTGGCGGCATTGAGAAAGAAGCCAACACTCCAATGCTCACAAGGTTAGGAGTGACTGCAGGAGAGGAAACCGTGGGGGTGGAAGGGATCTGTGAGATGAGGGAAGAAATGTTGGGGGACAGATCTATGAGGGAAGAGAAGATGGAGGAAGAGGGAGGGGGAATGGTAGAAGACGGGGAGAAGACATAACGAAAGGAGTGGTTGGTTGAGTGACATGAGGATAGGAAGGAGGAGCAAGAGAGGGGACGTTTGGGACCTCACCAGTTGTAGCAGTGACGAAATCCTGAGTGGATGTGTCCATTGGAGCACTAGCCGCTTCTTCTTTTCTTGGAGATACCAGGTTTACTACCTACTCCTTGGCAGCAGTGAAGGAGGGCTCTCAGGAACTTCCTCCTAAGTAGTGCTTACCTCTCCTTCTTTACCTTTTCCTTTTCCTTTAGGAAAGTGTTTCGGCTTGGTGGGTGCATTACCCAAGGGAGACGTGGTAAAGTCTACCCCAAGGTAGATGATACCATTTTTCTTGCACCAATGCTTGGTGTCTTTGTAGAGTGCCCTTGACCCTTTCCTCAATAGTCTGAGGGCCTTGTTTCTATCAATTTTGGCAAATGGCCAATTGTCCCCATCCGTGTCTAGATAGACCTGATCAACTTCTTGATCAGTTGCTTGGAAATCCTTTGGGATGATAGCCACACCATATTGAATGATCTCTGTCAGGGCTAGGTAGGAGTGATCCTTTCGTCTGAGCTCAACTTCATGATATAGATTGATGTAGATATCTTCAATCTGAGGGACATGAATTAGATCGATCTTTTCCCTTGGAAGGTAATCACGAGGATCAAAGGTTGGCCTTGCCGGGAAATTATGCTTCAAATTGAGCAATTCAAGCTCTGCAAACATCTCTCGGGCTTTGCTCTATGAAGTACAGGTGTACCTACCCACTATGAGGGGGAATGGAGTTCCACCCTTCTTCCTTTTCAAACACTTCTCATGGTATGTGATGAGTTGTCTAGACAGCTCCAACAGATCAGTTTGGGTCCCGCATACCTTGGAAATTTGGTGGGCTCTCCCAAGAAGTTAGCGGCTCTAAGATAGGTGAAAGTGGGGAATTGCGTGAATAACGCTCCCCACTTCTCTGTGGTGGTGACCATGCTTTTGGTCATCCGACCGTAAGTCATGTTGGGCCTCAAGAGGCAGATGACGCCATAGAAGAAGACGTCGTTGATTTTTGAACTGGGCTATGTTCTCCAGTCTTAACTCTGGATAGTACTCGTATATTTTGACCTGGGGCCATACCCCATACCGATTCAATGTTGGGTAGTCCCTCTCTGAGGCAACAACATATACCACATAGGAGTTCATATAGAACCTCCCAGTTGTTGAAAGTTGTTGAAGTTGCTCCGAGATTGTGTTGCTGATAATCTCTCCCCATTCAAAATGTTGATCAGGAACATTTTTATTCATTGTTTCTAAATACCTGAGCATCCACTTGTGAAAGTAATGGGCATCGAGAGCCCAAATACCCTGCTCAGAAGGTGATTGTGTCACTCAGCTCCTCTGAAAATTCACTGTGATGAATGACTTGTGGCCACCTGCTTGTCACCTTCTTATTCTTGAGGTACACCTCATTCATTAACTACATACATTTGTCTTCGTTTTCAATCCATGTCTTCATGCAGTCCTCCTAGCTTACTTTGCTAAAAATGTCATGGCGAGGATACCTAACATGATCTCAAAATGTCGTGCCGTGAGGTTGATGATCACCTCGCCCTTCTCATTTTTGACACATCTTATATCCTTATTGTAATAACGGCCCACCAACATCATAAACTCTTTGTTGGTTACGCTCACCGGGATCCTGCAACAAAGTGCAAACCATTTGCGCCAACCAATTTATCCATCCATGGGATACCTGTGACCTTCTTGGTTCTGGCCCGAAAGTCCTCCATGTCAATGTGTCTAAGTTCAATCTCTCGATATCAAGATCACACTCATAAGAGATTCAGACATCCTAACCCTTTGGTATTTATATTTCATTTCTTCTTCTATTAGTTTGGCTTTACCCTTGGACTTGGTTGGATTCTTACTCGATGAAGACATGTGTGAATCTGAGTTCAACTATTGATCTGTAAGAAGAATTAGGGAAGCCCATCGCAAAAGAGCCATGTTAGCTGTTAAGTCATCCATCAAAGCTTACATAATGAAAAGTTAGCAATTTATGAGCCTCTCAAGGCGCAGCTTTACTGCAGGCTACAGGGACTTAGAAAAGCAAGGCACACTTTGGGAAAGTGTTGCATGGGAGAAAATAGTGCTAAAAGGGGTGCGGAGCGCAAAGGCTACACACAACATTCAGATGTTGGTGTTAGGGAATGTGTTCTTGCGCCATTGGAAGTATTTTAGTAGGGCGCAGATATGATTGGTGTTACATAGTATTATGGTGCGCCAAGGCATAGATGCAAAAGATATAACATCAAGGTGAGGTGTGCCAAGGGGTTAAGCTTGCGCAACATGAGAAGGGTTTTCATAGCATGAAATTTTGTTGCTACTGTCGGTGTTCTTGCGCCACACCTAGGGAATTTTGTAATGTTTATAAGGCACGAGAGAAGGCTTATGCTGCATGCAGGGACAATGCACCTGTGGTACGACTGTGTTTGATGTAACAAGAATGAAGCTTGTGCCAAAGGAAAAATAGTGGGTTTGTTTGCAAAAATTATGATTTTCACTCTTTTGGCTCAGATTTTGATGTCTAGGAGGGAAAACTTAGCAAAGCAGGGAATAAGGGACAAATGAGTTTGAGTTGTTTTGTGGCGGAGTCTTCCAGATTTGTAGATCTAGAAGGAGGAGAAGGGGTTTTAGAGTTGAGTACTTGGGTTTGCAAATGGGGCTATCCCTTTCTTCTAGATCCATCTCCTTCATCACTTAACCCTAATCACCTAGCTCAACATAAAAACTACAACAAATCCACAAGAAGGGCAAGGGCCACTTACCAGGAATATATAATGATAAAGGAGACGATGTGGGGTCCACGAACATGACAAATGGCAACACGCGGGGCTGACAGGAACGCTAACAAGTATAGAGGAATAAATTTTCACATTTTTTCAATTGTGAAAATGACAGGTCGGATGCGCCTATATATAGCAAAAGGTGCAATAAATGTGCCACCAACTTTTCCTATGGCACACTTAAGTGGATGTCGACACGAAGGGATTTGTGCCATGGCGCAGCTTTGAGAGTGTCGACACTACATTTTTAGCACCCACAACGCACTTTAGAGAGTGATAACAAGATGGCACTTGTGCCTTGGCGCAACATTGAGAGGCGCAACATTTGGAGTGTTGACACTCCCTAGAATGCGCCAAAGGAATAGAGGGGTGCAATTTTGGTTGATGTAACGCGAATGAAAACTCCCAACCCAAAAAGGTTGAAAATGACCAAGTTCTAAAAACTAGATTTTTCGAAAGGGATTTTATGCCATTCCAAACGTTAAGAGACCTCAACAGGGGACCAAAATGGAAATTTTGGTATGGTTACCTGCAAAATTGCCCTTGTCAATTTTACGGGATAAAAAGCTCCTAATTTGGTCGATATTCATTCATATTCCAACAAATTCCCCCATCACTACAAAAATAAATCTGTGTTGAGCTCTTTGGACCACCGAATCTGGTACTTTCAGTGAAGGAGCCTCTTGTTTCCACTTAGGGTCGAGATTTGCAAGACCTCCTTCGGTTGATTTTTGAATATCTTTGAATCCCATGAGTTCCTTGCACTTTATCCCTACCTCGCATCCTGTTGTCCATCTGTTTCCTTCTCATTGTTTTCTTTGTTCGGCTCCTTACATGTACGTAACTCCTTCATCAAGCTCCTTACCTGTATCAGTTTTTTTATTGGTCATATATTTTTGATAGAATTGTTGGTTATTAGTTTATGTTAAGTATTGGTGGTATATTATAAAATATTGTATCATTTTATTTATTCTTTTAATCTCTTTTTTTATCTTGTTTTGTTTTGAAAGTGTTAATGGAATTTTTGGGCTTATTAAAGGTGTCATAACTATTTATAAGCTCGTTGGTTTCCCTTTTCCGGCTTGTCTTCAAGGTTGTTGTGTTATCCCTTTGTTTTTGTATGCTTAGTTTGGACACAGATAAGGTTCTTTTTTTTATTGAATGTCAAAGAAATACAATGAGCATTGAATTATTTGAATTCATAATTTTTAAAGGAATTATTGGAATGTTTTTTATCATCTAAAAATGTTATTTACATCAACCTTTGAAGAACACAATTAAGAATATACAATATATTGTTTTTAACCTATATTACAAAAAATGAGAATGTTAAACAAAAAACAATAGGAAATCATAAAAGACATTGCACTCAAAAAACATATCGATCCTACAACTCCTTTCTATCTCTTCCAAACAAGTGGTGCAAGAATAGGGAAAACATTCACTACAAAAAGGATCTTTTAAATTTACTTCATACCTATAATAACTCTACTAAAAGTGATCCACTAAAACAAAATATCTTATTTTGGCATTCACAGGAAAAACAACTTACACTCCATGTGGAATAACATTTCATTCAACACTCTTATTACCTTTTAAAAGTCTCAAGTAACTCCACTGAGTGTTGAACGACTCAATACATTATAAAAACAATATCAACAGCTACAACTTGCCTTTATAGATGAAGTCTCACTTATTGGTGGTCAATTATTGTACCACACTGACAATAGGCTCGGGGATATAAAGTAATCACCCACATTGCACTTTGGCAACATTGACATGGTATTTTGTGGTGATTTCTACCAAGTCTAACCTTTCAACTAATGCTTTGTAACACCTCGTACAAAAAAATGATTGAGTCCATATGATTTTTGGACAAACAAGGTCAAGGTCTATGAATTGACTAAGACAATCAGACAAAAAGACCATATTTTTGTTTCAATCCTCAATAGAACTCGAATATGATCATAAAAAAATTTTTTGTTTGACATTTCCTACCTCAACAATAGGTATCATATACCACTACCAAATGATCTTGAGTTTCCACAACTTTTCTATAAAACACAAATCTGTCAATGACCACAACAAGAAAATTCTTTTGCAAATGCATAGAACAAAGATTGTCATCGATGCAATTAACAAGCAAGATTCATTGTATGATGAAACATTCTCTTTCCAAAGAGCATTATTTTTTAAAAAGGCATCTTGGTTGAACTCTTTTCTGGTAACTATGATATCCAAGATAGATTTCTCAATGGTTCAGATAGCACTTTTGATGCTTATACTACCACAAAAATAAGGACATCATATGGATACGATTCAATGATTTAAGCATTAACAACATCAAATTGATAAACATGCAAACTTGTGTCTTTCCGACATTGACCCACAATCCATGCCTATTTTTTTGGATTGTAAGGCCTTTGTAACACTCACCAAACAAAAAAACTTTGACAAATCAAATCCAATTCCCAGTCCTAGCTTATATGTGCACGCATGAAACATAGAGCTCAAGGACTTACAATTGATGGAATTCCATTTAGCCCTCTTGGAGTCGCAAGGCATGGATTAACTTACATATCCCTATCACATGTGAAGACTATAGAAAAATTTTATTTGTTACAAATTTTGATGAATAAAAACTTTAAAATAAGAAATCAAGTTACTATTGAAATGAATCACATTCTATCACAAGAAAAATGGCAACTTGAAAAATGTTTTCTTCTTGGTTGATATATGCCCATGCACTGTATTTTGTTGTTTGAATACAATAATCCTTCAAGCTCGTGTACAAGACATCGTGTACGATGTAAGCTTAATGCAATCTGAAAAATTATGCTTACAAGAAACACACATATCTGATAACAATGAATACAATCTACTTCCAAACTTCCATCACATATACACATATCATGTGCATGGTATAATGATTTCCACTAAAATTTATATACCATTTTTACACATGATGCAATTTCATGCTTTGGAAAAGTAGAAGCATTGCTTGTTGTTGTTTAAGTTCATGGAAAATAATTCACTATTATAAATCTCTATGCAACTCCAAATGTGTCACTTCAAAATATCCTTGTAGTTATCGATCAAGCATTGTCAAACTCATCTCAAAACAATCCACATACATATTTGGAGACTTCAATATTGATATGCAAAAACATAATAATACCACAAACCTTCTAAATCAACACATGTCTAGTTATAACTTTCATTTTTGCATTACAAAAAAAATCCATTCACTAAAAAACACATCGACCACATATGGTCAAATTGCAATACCTCTAGCAAGATATTTCAAAGACATGTATACTGGATTGACCATTCTTCCATATTCCTCGCACTTGACATGGACAACTAAAACTTTTTTTTTACTGCAACCAACCCAAATCCGCAGTGTCAAACAATTTTCCTGCATGTACTAAATTTTTACCCGCTCTTACTTTCACAAGAGATATTTTTTTATTTTGAACCATAACAACTATCATCAGTTTGCTAAGAACAAAATAGAATAAACATTGAATCCCTAAGCATACTTAAGGTATTAAAAACTTATTATTAGACATATTTTGTATCAATACAAAAATGTGCATTGTTTTACAATCCAATAATATATTTTCCTATTACTTATACATTATACAAGTACTATATCAACCTCTAACACTTTGACCGTGACTTACACTCAAACTTTTTCCTACTTGCAGCAACCATTCAGTTTAATGGAAATCTTCTAGTTGCTCTAATTTGGTGAATAGAAAAAAAAATATACTCCCTGATCTCTGCAATGGATTTTGAATGGGCTTATCCTTATGTGGATCCTCCATGAATTCCATTGTTTCACGTTTCACAAGCTTCTAGTTATGTCTGTTGACAACTAATTTCTGCAAGGAAAAAAACCTTCACTATGACTGGATCTATAAACAAGAATGGTGGGGAAATATTCACACCTTATTCATGTTCGAGATATAAAATTTGATTACTCTTGAGAACCTTCTTCACGATTTCAATGTATTGGTTTGTTTACAATTTACAAGGTAACACCCACAAGCAATATGATTCCACAAAAACAATTTGCTTTGTTACACTTCCATTGATTTTTTTAACTCAAACCTTTCATTCCCAATTACTAAATTTCATCATTTCTATTGTATTTGTAGGGAAATCAAAAGCATAACAAGCTTGCAAACCATTTTAGACAAATTTTTGTCAAACACAAGATGACACTTAATACTCACTCGAGGTATCACGTATGCTTATTTAAAAAATAAATCCATTAATACAGTTTCTTTGTTTCTTTTATCCTTGTAATCCAATCTCACTAATTTATATTCTATTACATAAATAATATGTTCTATAACACTATTGAACCTATTTATCTTTGAAAATTCATTCATACAAACTACAATCCATTCTTTTCATTTCTACGCGAAACATTGGACTTTAATATTTCATCTAGACACTCACTAAATTTTATCTTTTCTAATATTCTTGCAAGGAGAATGAAATGAAGAGGAACTCGAAAACCATTTCTGTAAAAGAACAACCTGAAAAGAAAAAAAATAGGTGAGAAATTACAAATATCTTGTCTAGAATTTATGTACAGCCTACTGTGTCATTAATCCATTTCCATTCTATTTTGTAGGCAAGATATGATTCCATGTTTTTTGACATCAATCGATGACCTCAACAGTAACAAGGTTGGAAATTTGTTTCAAGGGGACGTCATTGTGGTATACAAAACAATACTCAACAAAGAGATGAATAAAGAACTTCTACGCATAGACTTAACCGACAAAGAAGGTGAAATGAATATGAAACTAAATGTAAGTGGACATCAAATTAAGGCATATAAACAAAAGCTTCTACCATCCAAAGGAGTCTGCATAAAATAGTTCAACATAGCACCAAAGACCAATTACGATTGTGGAGACTATGACTACATTCTTCTAGTAAATAACAACAACACCATAGAGAACATACCCCTAGTATACACAGAGTTCAAGTTTATACCGAATACTATAATAAAACAACTCCTTCGAGTACAAATAACTATACAAATGGTTACAATTACAATTGTTGTAACTTCTACACACAAGTCTGGAACTCAACTTGTCTTTGAAATTAAAGATGGTCTGTCCATAGAGGACAAAACATAGGTACCTTCACCTCTTTCTATTCTCTCCATCATTTTCAGTCCCTTCTCTTATTCTTTCTTACTCAAAATTTTGAACATTATAACATTTGATTGGATGCAATATATACTTGTTCATGACATTTGTAGCCTTTTTCAATACAATAGAACAACCTCGCAAAAAACAAGTTCCAATTTATTTGTTCAAGAACATAGTCAATGAAATAGCCCCAATAAGGCACTAAGAACATGTCAATCAACATTTATCACTCTACTAAATACTAAACAAGCACTCTAAGATATGTAAACAATATTGAATGCAACAATAGAGGTAAGAAAATGGAAATTTCAGTGAACTGCCCTTCAATACAATATTTCATTTTTTACAATACTAAATGTTATCTCTTTCTTCCTGATCGACATTGCTAAGGTGAAAGGTGGATTGACTACCTCTAACATGTACTCCAATCCATTTCAAATTGTATGTAGTAAATACAATTTCAAAGTTTACAACCCTCTTTCATTGTAATAAAAATAACATGTGCAAACTGCAATAAAGAGAGAACTTTTCACCATACCCACCGATTGATCTTCGATATACCAACATCTACTTAAAATGTTAAATGCACTCTTATTGGTCCTCAACTATCCAAATTATTTCCTTCACTAACTAAAACAACTCATGAAATGTACATGCAAAACAAAAGCTCTATTGTACATCTCCTTCAAACTTTTTCACTACAAGGAACTTTCACACTTGATCAAACTAACACCATTGTCAATGTGAACACCGATATCTACCCATAAGGTTTATACCTATCCACATTTATACCACCACATTTTATTCATTAATATTGTAACATCCCAATAATTAACCCTTTTACTCAACGTTTAAATTATTTGGATAAATATGAATAATGGAAAATATATGTCTTTTGAATAATTAAATACCGCATATTATAAGTATTAAATACAAATTGATTATAATTTTGGAACTTCATTTTCTCGGTTCGGATTGCATCGTTGTTATAATTATTTCATGACTACGGAAATTATTTTTGAGATGTAGTATTTTGGCAAAAATCTCTCAGGCTTATAAGTTGGTTGAATGGCATTATAAAACTAATTTGTGGCTTATTTTAAAATTACCGTCATTAGAATATCAGGGGCATATTGTCGCACCCATGGAATTAATAAGTAATGTTTGATTAAATGGTTTTGACTACAAAAATTGGAATGTGGTGACTTAACACCGTAAAAGCGTGAATATTCAATATATGTATATAATTTGTTTTGGAGCTCATAATGGTAATGACATTAAAAATGGTATGGTCTAAAGTTAATAAATAAAATTTATCCACTTTAATGGATATTCACATGGATGTGGAAATTAAATTTAATAAATGAAAGAAAATTCAAATTAATAAAATCCCCACCCACGTTGAGATATGTGAGTTAGGGTTTTTTTGGAAAGGAGAAGAAAATGAGAAAAGAGGGAGTCTTTGTGGAGTTTTTCATGTAGTCGAATTGGAGAGACAACTTCAGTTTTGGGAAGCTTTGACAAAAAAAAATTGCATACTTTGGTTTCTAGAATGGTTGCATTTGGAGAAAATCAATTTTACAGAAAGGGCTTTCTTCCTTGCTCCCCTTTGTTTTTATTTTTGATTAAATGGGTCTCTCAGCCTCTCCTTTTTCGTTGGGGTTGTATTATGTTAAAAATTTAATGTGGGCATTCATTTTTGTTAGATATATGCAAAAAAACATGATGGCTTTGTGTGAAATTGATTTGGGTAAAATAATAGACTATTGAAATGAAAATATCAATGTGGGTATTCATTTTTGTTAGATTTATGCAAAAAAACATGATGGCTTTGTGTGAAATTGATTTGTGTAAAATAATAGACTTCTAGAAATGAAAATATCAATGCATGTATTCGTATTTTGTTAGATTTATATAAAAAAATGTGATGACTTTGTGTGAAATCGATTTGGGCAAGATAATAGACTTCTAGAAATGAAAATATCAATGTGGGTATTCATTTTTGTAAGATTTATGCAAAAAACATGAGTGATTTGTATGAAATTGATTTGGGTAAAATAATAGATTGCTGGAAATGAAAATATCAATGTGGGTATTCATTTTTGTTATATTTATACAAAAATGTATTTCGTGTTGCCTTGTAATTGTTATTTGTGATGAGTGTTGAAACCTTGTGCTTCAACTAAATGTTGTTTCCTTGATTGTTGAACTATTGACACTTGAAAATTTTGAAAGGAGTTGGGAAAGATTGTTTTACTCTAGTTATAAATGTTTAAATTTAACTCAACTTGTTATTGAATGTGAAGTGAAAGAAAATGAAATACATGCTATAAGCCTTGGTAACTCTCTTGTAGGAACAAATAGTTATGAAATAAGCATGCTGCAAAGGTAAAATTTATGCTGATAAAATCAGCTGGATATATAAATTTCCTTTATGTAGATAGATTTCATTTTAATTTTTATATCCCGAGATTTTCTATCTCAAAGGGTTGGATCACTTAATCCACACCTTTTATTTTAAGCATTTATTTCATTTGTGTGTCTATATGATTTAATTTGAATTGTTGAAAAAAATTAAAGTGAAAAACACAAGGGGAAACTCTGGTAAATTTTTCTTAGAAATCCATACTTAGCCATTTTTTGGGTGAAAATATATATGTTTGACTTTTATGTTATGAGAAATTAAACCGAAATAGTGTTTGATGCAAAAAAAATTTTATTTATGTGATCCTTATATGTTAAATTCTTTGATTGGAATGTTGTTTTGCGTGTAATAACAATGATCCGACACAGTTTGAGAATCGTTGTTTTCCCCCATCAATCACACAACTTGTAATTGAAGAGGTGAGAGAAACATATGCGGAGTGGACCTTCGCGCACTACACATATATTTCCCATGTCTCTTCTCCCGCCAGCTTTGGGATTGATGTCTAGGAATTCAAGCTCCCTAACTTCTGTGGAATCATTGTTACTACGGGGTGAATAAGTTAGTTTGATAGAACAATATTAATTAAGAGTCAAAACTTAGAGTAGTAGGTAGGAGTACTCTTTCTAGTTCATTGAACTTACACCTCTCAAACTATAGTGTCGCAGGATAAATAAGGTTGGTTAGATCGTTTCACTCCGGCTTGAGGAATTTTACATTTATTAAATATTGTAATACGGATCTTGGATCCAATTGTAAATGTATTGCTGGGTATATTTAATTACCTTGGTAAAGCATTCTTGTAAAGAATGGATTTGTACTAAATTCATGGTAGTGTTGTGAATGTATTATTTATGCCCATGAGTGGTTAGCAAACAAAATGATTGTTATGTCAAGATAAGGAGACTTTCTATTAAATATTTTGTGCCTCTAATGATAATAGTTATGAACTAAAAATGGAGTTATTTATTAAGAAAGCTCTCTATAAATTTATAAAATTTTAGGTTATGATATAACACAATATGGTGGGATGACTGTCACGCCCACATTTTACACACACAAATAAAATAGTAAAATACTAGAATTTTTTTTTGACTTACATTTCTCACTACACAACGCCACAAAGGCTCCAAGTAAGGAAAACTCCATAACACATACGACACTTATATAAGCCATCGACCCACATAGACACATGAAAACACCATATACATGTCAATGCCACACCTTCCTCAATGAACGAATGCTAGCAATAACCCAACCACAAGAAAAGGGACTCAAGGATTGAAACCCCACAACACATCATTTCCATGATTACATCTTAGTTATGATTAACATTCTAGAAAATTTTTATACAAGGATGATTTTATCCATTTTCCACATACAGATTATGCAATTCATTTCACATTCAACTTATTGTTTGACCATTTAAGTTTTCTCTTTATCCCTTATGACAATCTCCATAACTTACATAATTAAATTCCATATTTCCAATTACCTACAAAGTTCCTAATTCTCTCATTCTTATGCTAAAGGTTTGTTTTCTCAAAATATGTTTAGTTGACATTTAATTTTACCCTCATTATGTAAGGGGACCAACCAGAAGTTGTCGAGGGAAAATAATACACATCAAAGGAGGTGAAGGTTCAAGTTTCTCTTTCCTATAAAATTCCTTCCATTCGAAGCACATTTGTTTTCATACTATGGTTGTTTTAGTATCAATTTTAGTTTGATTCAATTAAGCATTTACAAGACATAATTTTATTTTATCTTATTTTTAGTGGACTCTAAACTGGCTCAAAGGCCTAGTCCCACCAAGAATCAATTTGTATCCATTATTAACAAAAATTAAATGCCTAAATCATCCATAAGGACTTCAAGTGAATTTTTGTTCCTAAACCATTATCACACATACTATTATTTCTCATTTCATTTACAATGTTTGCTAGGTCTCTTTTTTTTTGGTGTCACTTTATAACATAAAGAGTTACAAAAGTAATTATTTACCATTTTGAATAAGTATATGATTGGAAGCATTATAACTACATACAAATCCCAAATTAACCTCCTAATCAACTGATGTTTAATTTAAGTCCAACTATACCTAATGATCTACGCCTCAACTATATATGAGTTTAAGGCAAGAGGACATATTTATGCTAAACCACCTTTAAGAAAAGACCAAGGTGACACATTTAACTGAGAGGAACTAAGGAGTTCATTAACAAGAGTTTAAGACCTAGAACAAGTATTTCACGATCTCCATTTATGTCGTCTAGATCTAACATGGACTTCATTCGCTGATGAAATTAATTTCTAGATCTAATCTTGTAAGACCTGGTAATCTAAAAGGATACTAAGGAGTTGTTATCTCAATTCTACCCCCAAAAAATTGATCAAACATGACCCTATGCAGGAATAAATTCAAGGGATGATTCCATCGATCCCACAAAATCAACAAACAAGTTGTAGATGGGCTCTAAAATAGAGGAGCATGGTTGGGAAGGAAGAAATAGTGTCAAAGAAAACAAGAGGCTCAAAGGAGAGAAATGGAGAAAGGTTCGAAGTCTCGCAGGGCTTTATAAATGGCTCAAAGTGAGCCCAAATTGGCTAAGTATGGAAGAATCAGTGGAAGCCTCCACATGCCTCATCGGCACATCTCCAAAGATTAAACTCAAAAAGCATACTCAAACAATCACGGGCCTCCACGTGTCCTAGGCTTGAAAAGGATAAATCCAATCATTGAAAAGTCCAAACAAGCATAAAGGACCATGTGTTAGCTCGGTGTAATTTCAAGATGGGAGCCCAAGGCAAAGACTCAAACTTGCACTAGCCTCCACATGGCCGGGGTCATAGAGGTCAAATGGAAAGTGAGCCCAAATCGGTTAAGTATAAGAGTGCAGGAAAAAGGTGCCATGTGTCTTAATGACACACATTCAAAGGCATGGCCCAAAGCAGAGACTCAAATAAGCGTAAGGCTTCCATGTGTCAACCCAGTGCATCTTCAAAGGTAAATCTAAAACCGGTCCTTAGATAAGCATCAAGCCTCCATGTGTCCCTAGGTCAAATGTATGGCCCCACCAAACAAAGGGACTTAGTCAAAAAAACATAAAGGAACAAAGAAAAGCCACGTAAAGGAGCCACGTGTCAGCCTAGTGCAACTTCAAAAGAAAAATCCAAAAGTGGTCCCCAAATGTGCACCAGCCCTCCATGTGGCCATGTTCCAAGTCAAAGTGGGAAGGCGGGTCTCCGGGAGTAATTTTTATTTTTTGGCTCCATTTCCAAGAGACATAAAGTATAAAAATGAGTTGTGCCTCTGCCAATGCCCAAAGAGACATGTGTCAGGCTTAAATTAAATGCGGGCCATGGGCCTTGGAGTAATTTCTTGCCCAAATGGAAAATGCGGACCGATGGGCTCGAGGATGATTTTTTTAAAAACGTATTGCGGGTTGCATGGGGTAAATTTTTGTATTTTTGTATTTTTGTGCCAAAAGGGGAAAAGTGAATTTTGGGCCCGAACCCGTTTTGCTAATTGGTTTCTACCATTTTTATATGAACCCGATTTAAATATTCAAATGGGCATATCTTCTGATCCAATTCCCAAAATACAATAAATTTGGCACCATTAGAGACATCTCGACCTCGTCTACACCATGGAAATCTAAAACTTTAATTTTGACAAGGGTAGGTGGGAAAATTTAGAAAAACATCTTTGTGCCATTAATATAGGATCCATTGCTCCAACAACTAGATCAGATTTGATCTGATCCACCGTTCTTCCTCCTTCAACATGTCAAACAAGTAATTAAGGTATATTTGACAGATTGTGGGTGGATTTAGGGGTATTGATGGTCGGTAGCTAAGCTTCAAATTATTTTCCCACCTCTCTCTCATTCTTTTCTTTTTGTTGAATCTATAAAATAAGAGGTGGGGCTCATTGTAAAGGGTTGGACAATTTTGTTTTTTCCTCCCTTCTTCCCTTTCCTACAAGAGAATTTGTGGAGTGTTTTGAACCTCCCATTTAGGTTGTAATGCAATTTTTTTCCTCTTGGCCATTGTAATGTACTGTATCAACTTTGGAGAAATAATATATGTTTGTGGATGATTCTCGACCCTCTCATGTGTTCATTGTTTCCTTCTGATCTCTCATTACAGCTTACCTATCTATGCATGGTGTTTGCATTGCATTTATATGGTCTATGTTAGATTGTAAAATGATTGTTTAACATTCCTTTGGTGCATCACCTCATTAGCTTAGGTTTATTTTCTTATATCTTCTCAACCATGTCCCCTTGGTAAGATAGAGTAGGTTTAGAGTAGATCCTCTGTAATATATTTGTGTGCACCTGAACAGAGGAATAGGAACTGACCTTAATCCAAAGAGCTCTCTCAACTCACAAGATCCCACACTTTGAGAGATGCTCCATGTTTTGCAATCACACTAAGAGGGTCTCAACTTATCTAGTTATGGGCACTCAGGGGTGTTGTGATTCTACACCAATATTTTGGAACACCCGGTGGGACAAAGAAATCTCCATTTTTATCGTAACAAGATTGATGTGCACTTGTTGCAAGTTTTCAACTTTTAAGAAGCTTTGAAATTACACATCTGGTGACTCCAAAGGATCAAATTCCACTGGTTTCAATAGCCTAGGCTCGGTAGATTCATGAGAAGGATTCAAACCAGATCAAGAACCAGAGAGGAGGGACTATTTTTCTATCTACACTTGTCCCCTGGATAGAGGGAGAAGGGGAAGAAGATCTCAAAGGTCTCCATCTCCACCAAATAGAACCTTGTCAACACCTCCTCCTGGTAGGTCATTCATTTAATCAACAAGGGTTCTCAGGCCAATCATAATGGCACAACCACCCAATCCCTATGTCAACTTCACTGGCAACATCCCACTCACCCTCAATGCACAAAATCTAGTCCTAGTAGCAGCATTAAAGAGCATCCCATACTTCACTGGAGAGAACCAGACTTCTCCTAGTGATCACATTCAAGACATTGCAAATGTATGTGCAATTCATGAGATCATTGAGATGGACATTATAGTCAAGTTGTTAGCCTCTTCACTCAAGGGTAAAGCTTCATAATGGTTCAGAGTCTAACATCAGACTCTATTCAGAACTGGGACCATCTCAGAGCTCTCCATGACCAATTTGGAGAAAAGGGGGATAACATGTCCTTGTTAGAGCATTTGAAAACCATCAAGAGGGCCCCTAATGAGCATCCGATGATTTCAACTCCAAAAGGACATGGGACAGGATTCCATTGGCCGTAAGGCCCACAGATGAAGGTGCTTTCTTATAGTTTCTTAGAGCTCTGAATTCTGATATTACTTTAATGATTCAAT
This sequence comes from Taxus wallichiana var. yunnanensis, assembly GCA_018340775.1. NCBI lineage: Eukaryota > Viridiplantae > Streptophyta > Pinopsida > Cupressales > Taxaceae > Taxus > Taxus wallichiana. The sequence goes on from CM031235.1 coordinate 301,708,691, forward strand.
CAATGTGAGGCACCACCTTACCTACAACCTTTAACATTTCCATTAGAGCTAAAAATTGTCTAATTCAGCTGGAAAACTTGCTCCTAGGCCACCTATGCCTCTATACCCAGAAGTAGGAGATCTAAGCACTAGTCAAACACCTACATTAGCTCCTATACCTACTCCTAGGAATCAGAGTTCAACTGAGGCCTCCACCTCATCTTCTAGCACTTCAAAAGATCTTCAAGAATTTATGAAACAACAACAGAACCTAGGGAATGAGCTAGTAATTATCAAAATCCAACAAGCTCAGAGTTCTAGACCATATCAGCCTCAATATCAGGCTAGACCCCCATATCAAAAAATAGGCCACCAACTCAGCCGCAGATCAGAAACCAAAACCAAGGACAACCTCAAGTTTCTAGGCCCTTCCGGCCATATGATCCAAACACAGCTTCAACATCTAGGGATTTGGTTCTAACACAAAACAACATGGCACAAGAATATGATTGGTGTTTCCCATGCAATCAGCCCCATAACCAATCAATGTGTTTTAATGGTGCCCTGAACCAGGCCTTGATGATATAGACCATTGGTGTGTCACAAGAGTCTAGCCAAGAGGAAAATCAGTAGCAAGGAGTTCAACAAGAGGCATCTCCAAGTGAAACTATGCTTGTCAATTGGTAGGTTGAAGATTTCTATGGTATAAATCAAGCCCTTCTCAAAGTGTAGTTGCCAACACGGTCCAAGAAAAGGAATATTGGAGAGGGAAAATCACAAAAATCGGGTAATCCTCAACCCTCCATTACTCCAAAAAGGTATTGGCACTCAAAATTCAACCCCCAATATGCATAGTCACCCCCAGCCACCTTCCAAACCCACTCAAGCACTAGTTGTAGAATTCGACCCATGTGTAAAGAAAGATGTACTAGGAAAGAGGTAGCAAAAAGATAGCTTCATTTAACATCATTGAACAAATGAAGAAGATAAATGTGAACATTTTAATGTGGGATTCATTGTTTGTTCCAAGAAAGAGAAATCAGTTACAAATTGCTATGGCCAATTAGTCAAACTCAAATCAGCCCCCTAACCAGCAAGAGAAAGTGCTTACGAATGTAGCTCATCCCGAGGGAAACCATGGAGGACAACAAGGTAAGAATATAAATCCCCCTCCATTCTATGTTTCATTGATCATTGGAGACAAATTGGTACATAATTACATGATTGATTTGGGGCAAGTAGATCTGTAATGCTAAAATAAATAGTCCGATCACCGGGTCTTTAATACGAAGTCATCTCCAGGGACATAGTGCAATTGGATGGGACAATGGTAATGATAGTTGGAGTCATCAAAGATTTGAGCCTCAAACTACATGCCTACCCCAATATGATTGTATTGTAAAATGTATCAGTCATAGACTTACCGCCACATTTTGCATTATGTTTGTCAAGAGACTTCACTGCTAAGATTGGAGGCTATTTATCTGCTGATTGGTCGCACATGCTCTTTAGAACAAATTATGGAGCTAAGGCTACAATTAGAGCTGAACCCATTGTAGATTACCATATTGAGTCTTATGTACCCATCAATCAATGAAAATTGTTCAACCTTCAATCAAAAGGACCTCCCAAGCACTTGTGAAGTAGATACCAAGGTGGGGTGTATCCTAGACTTGACCCTCGACGAGTGGGTGAACATGAGGCATGTTTTTGACCCCTATAAGGAGATGGAGAAATCCAAGTTAAGATTATACTTGTTGTGGATGAGGAGAATCATCCTCTTCCTGACATCATTAACCCAAACCACAAAGATGATAATGAGGTATGGCAGTTATTCTTTGATGGATTGAGAAGTAGACAAGGAGCTAGAGGAGGAGCTATGTTGTTTCCCCCAAGGTATGAAATATTACTCATCTTTTTGTTTCCAATTTGCTTGTTCAAACAACATAATAGAGTATGAGGCTTTGGTCCATGGACTGCATTGGGCAAGGAAAAGGGGTATAAGAAACTTGCAAGTGTTTGGCGATAATGAACTAGTTGCTAATTAGGTCCGAGGAAAAATGCTACCAAGAACGACTTGTTAAGGAGCTATAAGAACCGGGTATGGGACCTCATCAAGGATTTCAAAGCATTCAACATCAATTCCATCCCAAGGAAGAAGAATGAAGTAGCAGACAAATTGGCAGCAATTGGGGCAGCCTTTGACGTTATAGAGAGTATCAAGAGTGATAAATCTCAGCCCCATATCAAAGTGGTTATAAGACCAACTGTCCCTAACAACAACATGAGTTGGAAAGTATTTGAAAATGATCAACAAATTGTCAAATTTCTACAAGAAGAAGTCGAGTTCTCCTCCAGAACCAAGACAAACTGGAGTAGTATGGCGATCAAGTGGTGCAGCTGAGGACCAACAAACTACCAAAGGGTCTTGTCACTTTGGAATCAATCTTCAACCCAAATGATCAATTTCTAAAAGGAGAAGGTGAATATTTAGGTAAAGGGTGAGGATTTAGAGCCCATTTTCATAGAAGAAGGAAAAATGTTGCTAGATTGGCAAGGTAAGCACTCAACAAGAAAAATATGAGTTTATTCAACTTTGTCAAGAATTCCCAGATGTCTTTTCCTGGACCTATAAAGATTTAAGAGGTTTTAACCCAAAGCTGGCACAACACACTATCGAGTTAGATCCAGGATCTAAGCCTTTTAGATAAAAGCAAAGGCTAGTAAATCCTCACATTGAGCCTCTCATGAGAAAAGAATTGAACAAGCTAATTGAGGTCAGCATCATCTTCCCTATCAAGCATTCGAGCTGGGTTGTAAACTTGGTGCTCGTGAGGAAAATAAATGGAGAAATCAGAATGTGTGTGGACTTTCATGATCTGAATAGAGCATCACTCAAGGATCACTATCCACTTCCATCAATGGAATAGATCTTACATGTTGTAGTTGGCTCTAAGAGGTTTTCACTACTAGATGGATACTCAGGCTATAACCAGATAATGGTGAAAGAAGAAGATCAATTCAAGATAGCCTTCACCACCAAATGGGGTGCATATGCTTATAAGAAGATGCCATTTGGATTGTCTGTTTTCGAAAACATTTCAGAGTGAGATATGGACATGGCATTCAAAGTCTTGATCAACAATATAGTTTTGGTGTATTTAGATGATATCACCATCTTCTCAAAAATGTTACAAAGTCTCTTCCACCTCGAGGTGTTTCAAGGTGTAGAATGTTTGGAGTATCAGAACCCAAAGAAGTTGTGTTCTTGGCACATGAATGGAAATTTTGGGCCACATTGTCTCAAGATAGGGGTGATCCCGAAATGTTGAGCCATCCGACACTTCCATTTCGTAACACAAAAAGTATCTCCAAAGCTTTCTTTTTCATTTAACCTAATTTTTCCACTCTTGTGAAGCCTTTAACAATGATGTTAAAGAAGAGTCTTGTATTTAAATGGATGATAAAAGGAAAAGAGAGTTTTGAGGCCATTAAGCTCGCAATATCATAGGATCCAACTCTTATTATCCCAAACTTCTCAAAATACTTCATGTTGTATGCTTTTGGAGGGTCAAACACCATCTCAACCATCTTGGTTCAGCCTAAAAGGAAGGTTCATAACAACCCATAGCCTTCTTCAATCAGAGCTTGGAGGACTACGAGGTAAAATACTCTTTCATTGAAAAACATGTCCTTGTTGTTATTAGGAGCTTGAAGAAGTTCAGACACTTGGTCTCAAACAATAAGATTCAACTACTAGTATCTCATGCTGGTGTCAAAGATTTCCTCCTAAATAAGAACTTGAATGAGAAGAGAGAGGGTTGGATCACTCGGGTAATGGAATATGATATTGAGATCAAAGTGACCAAACTAGTTTGTGGCAAGGGTCTATGTGAACAGCTCACCTCCAAGAAACAAGCTGAGTCAGTGGATGAAAAAGAGGTTGTCCTATTACTACAAAATGATCAAGAACAACTAGTTAATGATGCACCTATTCCATGTTGGACTCAAGCCTTGGTGCATTATCTCAAACAAGTTTGTGCCCTCCAGAATGGAACAAAGCAAGGAGGAGATACTTTAGGTTACAAGCCATCCCATATGTGCTTGTTGGTGGTATCTTGTTTAAGAAGGATATTAATAGTGTTCTATTGAGGTGTATTGGGATATGCCAAATTGAAAAGGTGTTACATGAGTTCCATGATGGAGAATCAGGAGGCCACTTTTCCCCTCGAGTAACAACCCTCAAGATTATGAAATTTGGTTATTATTGGCCTACGGTGTTCAGGGACTACTACTCATGGATCAAGAAGTGCAAGAAGTGTGCATTCTTCACAGGGAAAGAAAAGTTAGGAACCCTCCCCTTCATCCCATTTCATTGGATCAGCCATTCATGTAATGAGGACTAGACTTCATTAGGGTGATTAACCCAAATTCAAGCTAGGGCCACAAGTGGATACTTACAGCAATAGACTATTTCACCAAATGGACTGAAGTGGTGGCACTAAAGGAAGCAAATGAATCCAACATCTTAGATTTCTATGAAGGAATAGCCATCAGGTTTGGAGTCCTACCACTATTATATCAGATAATGCATTAGCATTCCTTGGTACAAGGATCACTGAGTGGGCTATCAGGAATGGTGTACACCTCAACACTTCATCAAACTATTACCCTCAAGGTAATGGCCAAGTAGAGTCCACAAACAAGAACCTATTAAGGATTATCAGGACTCTTGATGAAAATCAAAGAACTTGGCATACAAATATCAAATCAGATCTATGGGATGATAGGATCACATCTAAGAGGTCCACGAAGTAACTCCCCATACAAACTTGTTTATGGAAAAGAGGAAGTATTGCCTATCTCATTGGAGCTGCTCACTTTAGAGCTCATGAAACAGTTGGAGCTAGCCGATTTTGAACCTATGGAAATCAGGTATGTAGAGTAGATGGAAGTTGGAGAAGAAAGAGAGCATGCATTGCAGAGCATGGAAAAGGATCAAGCATTGATCAAGAAGGGCTTTGATAAGAAAGCAAGAATGAGGACCTTTCATGAAGGGGACTTAGTTCTAAAGTGGGATGCAGATCGGGCAAAGCCAGGAAAGCATTCTAAGTTTGATGCCATTTGGAGTGGCCCCTACATGATCACGGGTGTAAAAGAAACAATGCCTTCCAGCTGACTAAATTGATGGAGAAGAATTGCAGATCCCATTCAACGGGATCTATCTCAAACATTGCTACTAAAAGGGAAGGTTCCACCCTTGTAAATATTAGCATAGAATTTTAATTTCCCTAAGTGCGTATGCACATTGTTTTGTTATAGCATAGGTTTTGTTTCCCTAAGTGTTATGGCACATGTTTTTTGTTGCTCTAGGTTTGCATCATTATACAGTTCAATGTATGTCTAGTGAATGCATGTCAGGCCCTTCAATGATTTGCAATGGGGAAACCCATAGTTTTCGTAATAAATTGCTTGCTTGTTTTCCAATAGAAAAAATATAGAGCAACTAAAATCAGGCCCAAAAGGTCCATTTTCAGAAGAACATGATCAACTTTGGGTCACCACCCATGACTCCATGCCCAATGGATACAACAAAGAAATTGGTCTATTCATCTAGTAGGAAGACGTCCCTGCAAGTCGCTAAATTGTTATCTCAATTTTTCCCCTAGAAAAATTGATCAAACATGACCCTATGTAGGAAGAAATTCAAGGGACGATTTCGTTGTCATATGAGCCCACACTTCAAATCCAACAAACAAGTTGCAGACGGGCTCTAAAATAGAGGAGCAGGGTTGGGGAAGGAAGCAAAAATGTCAAAGAAAACTAGAGGCTCAAAGGAGAGAAACAGAGAAAGGTTCAAAGTCTTTGGGCTTTACAAATGATTTAGAGTGAGCCCAAATTGGCTAAGTATGGAAGAATCAGTGGAAGCCTCCATGTGCCTCATTGGTGCATCTCCAAAGATTAAACTCAAAAACATACTCAAACAAGTGCGGAGCCTCCACATGTCCCATGCCTGAAAAGGACAGAGTTGGTGGTCATTGAAAAGTCCAAACAAGTGGAAAGAACCATGTGTTAGCTTGGTGTAATTTCAAGATGGGAGCCCAAGGTGGAGACTCAAACTTGTGTTAGCCCTCCACATGGCCAAGGGTCAATAGAGGTCAAATGGAAAGTGAGCCCAAATCGGTTAAGTATACAAGTGCAGGCGGAAGGCACCACGTGTCTTAACGATGCACATTCAAAGGTGTGACCCAAAGTGGAGACTCAAATGAGCGCAAGGCTTCCACATGTCAACCCGGTGCATATTCAAAGGTAAATCTAAAAGCGGGTCCTTAGATAAGTGTCGAGCCTCCACATGTCCCTAGGTCAGATGTATGGCCCCGCCAAACAAAGGGACTTAGTCAAAAAACATAAAGGAACAAAGCAAAGCCGTAGAAGGAGCCACGTGTCAGCCCGATGCAACTTCAAAAGAAAAATCCAAAAGTAGGTCCCCAAACATGTGCCAACCCTCCACGTGGCCATGTTCCAAGTCAAAGTAGGAAGGCGGGTCTCCGGAGTAATTTTTACTTTTTGGCTCCATTTCCAAGAGACATAAAGTATAAAAATAAGTCGTGCCTCCACCAATTCCCAAAGAGACACGTGTCAAGATTAAATTACATGTGGGCGGTGGGCCTTGGGTAATTTCTTTCCCAAATGGAAAATGCAGACCGGCGGGCCCAAGGATGATTTTTTGACAAAAGGTATTGCGGGGCTGCGGGGGCAAATTTTGTATTTTTGTATTTTTGTGCCAAAAGGGGCAAAGTGAATTTCAAGCCCATGGACCCATTCTGCTAACTGGTTTCTACCATTTTTGTATGAACCTAATTCAAATATTCAAATGGGCATATCTTTTGATCCAGTGCTCAAAATACAACAAATTTAGCACCATTAGAGAGATCTCTACCTTGTCTACACCATGGAAATCTAAAACTTTAATTTCGACGAGGTTAGGTGGGAAAAATTTGGAAAACATCTTCGTACCATTAATATAGGATCTGATTACTCCAATAACCAGATTGGATTTGATCTGATCCATTGTTCTTCCTCCTTCAATGCGCCAAATAAGCAATCGAGGCAAATTTGACAAATTATGGGCAGATTTGCAAGGGCACCTGATGGCCGGTAGTTTGAGCTTCAAATTAGTTTTCCCGCCTCTCTCTCTTTCTTCTCTCTGTGTTGAATCTATAAAAGAAGAGGCAGGGCTCATTGTAAAGGGTTAGACAGTTTTTTTCACCCTCCCTTCTTCCCTTACTGCGAAGAGAATTTGTGGAGTGTTTCAAACCTCTCATTCGGGTTGTAATGCAAATTTTTTCCTCTTGGCCACTGTAATGTACTATATTGACTTTGGAGAAATAATATATGTTTGTGGATGATTCTTGACCCTCTCATGTGTTCATTGTTGCCTTCTAATCTCTCATTGCAACTTAGCTATCTATGCATGGTGTTTGCATTACATTTCTATGGTCTGTGTTAGATTGCAAAATGATTGTTTAACATTCCTTTGGTGCATCACCTCACTATCTTAGGTTTATTTTCTTGCATCTTCTCAACCTTGTCCCCTTGGTAAGATAGAGTAGGTTTAGAGTATATCCTCTACAATTCATCTGTGTGCACATGAACATAGGAATAGGAATCGGCCTTAATCCAGAGAGCTCTCTCAACTCACAAGGTCCCACACTTTGAGAGATGCTCCATGTTGTGTAATCACACTAAGGGTCTCAACTCATCTATTTGCGGGCACTCAAGGGTGTTTTGATTCTACACCAATAGGAGTATTATCTCTACTTACCCCACAGAGTGTAAGGTTACACTACATAGTTGTTGCTTCGAACAAGGACTCATAAGGTGAATTCCAAGGTAGTCTTGACCACTCAACATGATGTTGGGCCTGATGAGAGGACATTCTCCTCACGGCTACCAAAACTAGAAGGAAACCACATACTTCGATAAAGTTGGAACATGTCATTCCTAAAATATGGGTCCACGACAATGTTGCTAAACATAACCACTATGACAGTAAACTCCAACTAGGGGTTTTATTTACCTAACATAGGAGGCGCGATCGAGTACAAGGTTTAATTTTATTCCATGGTTTCAATTTATTTCTACGCTATGAAGGATCACACACATTAAGACAAGTTATGCACAGATCTTATACTAGGGTTCAACTTTTCGATTAAATCTCTTTATTACATTTACAAGGTAAAAATACAACACAATAAATAATTAATCATTTATTGAACACTAAAAATGTCACACAATGTATTAACTTTAAATTCATTTACTATATATATATATATATATATATAATATATATATATCGAACCCTTTTACCATACGCAACTATGATTCAATTTGAACCTGTGATTAAATGCACATTTCCTAAGATATCCCTAAAACTAGCATCCCATACATATTAGCAAATTTCAAATATAAAATTTCTGTAGCATGAGACTACATTATACATATATTCATTTTACAATGACCTATAAAAATTACAATAATAAATAATGAATTACACATCGCATTTTTGCCATCTTTCTTGCATCCTACAAAACCATGTGAGCATGAAATCACTAATAAATCACTGACATGGAATCCACCCTAATCTAACATAATTAATGTCTTTAGTTTCCCATTTACATATAATAGTAATTATAATTTTCATTCGAAATAAAAGGTTTAGAAACATGAATTCATTTCGTAACCAATGAGAGAGAAAGAGAAAGGAGAGAGAGAGAGAGAAACACCATTTTGTCAAAATTTCTATTTCACACAAGTTACACTATAGAGTTTTGAATAGTTATTTACATGTGTCAAAAATTTCCACAGTGGTATGGCAACCCGATAGAGGTCCTACAACTTTATTTTTACATTTTCTTGCTAGCTACAAAAACGTTCAAATCAAGCTTGGAGGCTAAGAAACCACTTTCAAATGTTGTCTTCTGATGAGAAAACACACCATGGTTAAATTTCTACGTGCCCACTTATATACCAAGAGTTCATAGGAACTAATAGAATTCAGAACTAGCAAATGCTTTACGATTAGCAGCTAGTTTTCTGGGGCCATCGGTCATAAATGAGCTAGTTGTTAATGATCAAAAGTGAGCTCGAGGGCTCAGAAAACCACGCCTAAAACTAACGTTCGATGGATGAACGCGCAACAAGGAACTTCCTAAAAGTTCCCCTATATAAGGAGAACTCATCAGAGTCGACGGGACTCAGAATTAGAAAATTGTTTTCAACCGGTGACATGTTTTCTGAAGCCACCGTTCCTAATTGGTCCAGTTTGACATAGTCAAACTGCGACTAGAGGCCTACAAAAAGGCTTTGCCAAACTATACAGAAAAGTATTTTTTCCTAAACTGAATGTTCCATGTAATTTTCTAGTAAAAACATTAGAGGTTTGCGAAGGTGGATAAGCATTTTATTGCTTAGGGTTCAAATGGTGGTTCAAAATGAAAGCCAACTTTTCAGTTTTAGCAGCTTCCTACAACTACAAAACGGTAAAAACCTTAATCCTAAGAGGGTGTCAAAGATCACAAATGATCATTTGGGGTCGATCCAAAGACTGAGGTGACTCCTCACATAACAAGGTACATGAAAGAAGATTAACATCCCCTTTCTCGAAGTTACGAAAGTTACTTTGCGAGTCTCTGGAAATCACAAATTTATCAATTTAAACTAGGAAATGGTCAACCTATTTATAGGGAAGTCAACTTCAGCTTGTAAATAGAAATAAGTAATGTAGAAATATAGTTTGTTTGGGACATTTTCTACATCATCACAAAGTGAGGGTTTAAATTCAATGTCTACCAAGGAATATTGGATTTTGTAAGTTAAGATATAATGTTTTATTGTTTAAAAAAGTTTATTTAATACAATCAATTATACGAAAATCCTTCAGTTTAAAATTTTAGTCCATTGCAAAAGAAAAACTAAAGAACATAAATTATGAGAGATGAGGAGAGATAAACCATGCCTGGGAACGAAGCCGGTCAAAACCGTGGGATTCGGTTCAACATCTCACTCAAGCATTTTGTCGAACAGTTCATGAGCATCCACAATTTTACCATTTCACCTTTTCTTGAAATCCTCAAAGTATTTTCCAACAAACCCATTTTGCACATAACCATTAATAAAACCACACAAGTTTAAATGGTATGCCGATAATAAGATTTTAGAGCCCCTCAAAGAAGTTAGCGTAGTCCTCGCATTCTTATGTGATCTTCAATAACCAAGAATATAAACCCAAAATGGCCAATACATGTTTAATGGTGTTTGATGATAATGTTTAGAGATCCCTCAGGATAGCCAACATGACTAAGAAATCCATACATACCCACATACGGATTATTGTAGATGTAATGCAACAGGATTTATTCACACCAATACAAGAAATCCCTCCATAGAAACTATAAGCTTCTGCCAAATACAAACCACGAAGAATCTTACATGGTTAGGAAAAATCCATGCGACCACATCTCTTGAAGCACTTGATAGGTAGATCACAAACCCAAGTAAGAAACCACCAAACTGAGCTCAAGCTACGTTGAGGACACCCACGACTCAAGGAAGGAGATCAAACCAATAACGGTTGAGTTACAAGTGAGACTCGAGCCAGTGAAGAAACACACAGAGATCTATAACAATCAAGATGTTATGGCAGAGAGTAAAACAAGTCACCCCAAAACCTGGAAAGATTCCAAAAGTAAATCCTAGAGTAGATGAAGCATCCAATTTCTTTGGCATTAAAACCCTCATTAGTCTTCTTCTCTATTTAGAAAACTATGTGATGGATTTGAATATGGTAATGTGGATGCTCCCATTCATCAAAGTCTCATCCTTTTCTATCATGGTATCAAATCACAACCCAAAGTCTCCATTGTGGATGATGGGAGTTCATGTGCAGGAGGTAAGAATGACGGATAAAAACTAAAAATATCACTTTTGTTATAATTCTATCCAAGAATCTCTGTAGTCTCCAACTAGTATTGTGGCTAGGGAAAAGTGATATCATAAGAATAAGAATATTTGGCTCTAAACCTATCGATTATATTTGCTTGAAAGTTAGTAAAGCCTTTTAAAAAGCACACTTTGCATATATCCTACAAGTAGTTGTAGTCCAAGAACCTACATTTCTCTCAGGAATTTTTAATTAATAGTTTACATGCCTTTCGTATGCTTCCACATTGTTGGTTTTCAAATAAGACTTTTTTAGAAGAGCAACAGTCAGGGGACAAGAAGTCCCTCCTCTTTAATGGGAGAGGTTCCCTTATTGAGACACGAACTTATTTACAAATATACAGAGGGTCATTTTATGGTTGAACTTGGATACCACGAAAATGTTTTCCACAAAGATCATCAGTTACAAACGGGCTGAGGAAAGAGGGTACGAAGATAAGCAGAATAGCAAACGTTTGGAATTATAGATAACAGAATAATTCTTTACGAGTGCGAAGTTGGGGAATTTGAAAACAAGATTATTTGCATTAACTGAATAAGATCAAAGACACAAAGTTCTTCAACGACCTTTTTCAAATTCATTAATCAAAGACACAAAGTTCTTTCTTGGTCGTGCAAGATCACTGTATTTGCAAAAGCAATCAGCAAGACTAACGAATTAGGTACAAAATAATCTTCACAATACTAAAGGAAAACACAGAGCTACAAAGATTCAGATAGAGAATGAAAAGAAAAGCCCTTTTGTATTGATATGTTCAAGATCTATTTACAATTTCGAGAGTATGCCAAGTTCTTCCTCCTCCAAAATGGCATGGAAAGGCCATTATATAGCTTTACAGTCGGTTACGACTTGTAACCGTTTACTTTTAAATAAAGAATAGTTGAGTATTGCACAGGTTGCACGATACAGCTTAACTAATTACAACGAATACGAAAAGAAAGGAAAGAAGAGGAAGGAGAGAGAAGGGAGACAGGTGGCCGCTCATTTCTTGGAGGGACCCACTTGTCTTCGAGAATCCATTGCTGAACTTCTTGATGACTCAGCTATATCTCCGCCACGAGGGACCGATGTGTTAGTTGCGGGCATCCGAGTCCAAAATCCCAGCATTTCTCCATCTCTTTATCAAACTCGACGTGAGTATGATAGTCTTTGTTTCAACTTCTTCAATGGCGGTGATCGAGAGAACAAATTTCTTTTATCTTGTCTTTAGAGATGGAGTCTTCCTTGAAAAGATTATCTTTGACAAAAGCTCTGAACTGAGCTTTGATTTCTTGCAAGGATGAGGGAATGCCAGAGTTTTCATCCTGAAGATGACAATGCATATCTTTGAAAGCAGCAGCTGCTAGCGTCTTGAAAGCTTCTCCCTTTTGCCAGCTATTCTTCATTTCTCCTACAGCTTCTTCTAGGACTCTGATTTTCCACTCTACACTGTAGACCCAGGATTTTGATAGATTATCTTCGGCATCATCGAAAATCTTATTCGCCACAATAAAGATGTTCTCATCATGTCTGTCCCATGAGGCGAAGGTCTACAATGCAACTGCCCCAAAGTTTAAGCTCCTTATTCATAACCTCAATGGTAGAGGATAGTTTATGTTGCAACTTGTCTACCTTTCCATGTAGCTTAAAAGCTTCGTCGATGAAGTTTAGCCGGCAAGCAAGTCATGTCATCCACCATGGCTTGGTAGCTCTACCATAGACAAGTAATACTTGTGCATCTCTTTAATTTCTTGCACTTCATCTTGGCTTAGAATTACGGAGGGGGTAGAGAAGCGGTCAAGGGGGGGTCTAAAACTTTGTCCTTAGACAAGAGTGACTTGATAAAACTAGTGAGAACTTGGGCTTGTTCTTCCAAATTTCATTGAATCGTCTCTGCTTTGCCCTTTCTCCACCCCCTTCAATGACTTCTGGTATTTGTTTCACGGAGGTTATGAATCTCACCTTCGAGTAGACTCTCCCATAGGGATCTTGAGAGTTC
>CM031235.1:301721749-301854527 GCA_018340775.1 Taxus wallichiana var. yunnanensis
GTTTTTGAGTTTTTGGTGGTGATTTGGGTATGGTTTGGGTTGGGGTGGGGGTGTTATGGTATTGTTTGGGTGTTTCGGTATAGGTGCGGTCTGACTTAGGTTTATTTCAATTTGTTAGTGTGGGTTGGGATTTTGTTTTTTGAGTTTGTGGATGTGGTTTGGGTATTTGGGCATGGTGTAGGTTGTTTGAGTATGGTTTGGGTTGTGTTGTTGTTTTAAGTTTTAGATGTGGTTAGGAGTATTTGGGCATGGTTTGGGTCGTTTGAGTATGGTGTGGGTTGTTTGTTTTGGGGTGAAGAAGGAGGGGATAGCGTAGAAGTTTTAGGGGGAAGATAGATGGGCGTAGGCGTGTGGTATGGAGTCGGGTTGTGGTTAGGTGGATAAGAAAGGGGATATAGAGAGGTAAAGTAGATGTTGTTATAAAGTAGGGCTAATGTAGTGGGTTGGTTTTGCGAGGCATGTCGGCCCGGCGACGATGCGGGACGGGATGCCCCCCTTGTTGAGGCTGGATGCGGTCACGTGTCCGCGGACTGCTTCAGGGTATCATGCGCGAGTGGGACTCGGTGGAGTCCGGCCCATGCACGGAAGCGATCGATAGGGATCATAGTTTGATGAGTCGCCCTCATCGAGAGATGGGATCAGGTGACCAATGTGTTCCCGACTCGGCCCGTAGGAGATGACTATCACATTGGAGGATGTGTATCGCATCCTTCGACTTGGATTGAGGAAGCGATCTTTCGGTGGGCGCATGGAAGCTGCCATGGGCCGGCATCTACGAGTTTTGGGGATGTGGCAGCGCTGTGACCTATCACGAGCGCGAGCATCACGTACGGGGATATGTACCATGCCCACACCATGAGACACGGCTTGCCATCGATGATGATCGGGATCACACCGCCGCCCTCCCGGACTCGAGAGGGAGGCCGCTCCACGGGCCTTGATGGGGTGCTTCATGAGATGGTGGAGGAGCACACTGTTATGCTTGGGCACCGGTATACAGTACGGTTATATCGAGAGTTGTGGGGCTATCGCCGAATGAGGTGATTCGGGATTTGCTCGGCGTTTTTTTGCTGCATTGTTGGGCATATGAGCACATCATATGCCTTAGACCCGATAGGAGGCTGCCCCGGCCGGGGCCACGAGTCATATATAGATACGGCTTTGAGAGGGGTGGTTGGGGTGCGTGGGCCGGCCACAGTAGTGCTTGCGGGCGGGGCGTCGCTTATTACCGCATTTATTAGAGGGCACAGCAGTTAGATATTGTATGGAGACTATATAGAGGTCATCACCCTCACGGAGGATCCAGGGGCACGATTGCGAGGGATCAGTACACATTACGGATAGCGGGACGGAGGCGCAGGAGAGTATGAGAGGATACCGTGGAGAGGAGTGCACGCGAGCGAGATGGGGCTACGACAAGATGAGCCCCTCGCATCCCTCGGTACCAAAGGGATGATGTAGAGCCCCTTGCACCACTGGCCCATGGATCCAGATTGGGTTCTTGAGAGGCCAGCGAAGATGACATGGATGATCTTTGGTTATACGGGAGCATATATGGTTTGGTGGGCCTGGGTCGGAAAGCGAGCGAGGATAGCACGACCCTGCCATGACCCGAGGCCCAGGGCGGCGGCGGACGAGGCGAGATCGGCTCGGGGGCCGAGTACGGTTATTACGAGGTAGCTTGCTGCTTTACCACAGAGCACGAATAGGTGTTTCACGAGGGCAGGTAGCCGAGGCTCGGAGTGCAGGCACGAGGCACCACCACCGGGCAGTGGCACGGCCCACGGCCCAGAACACGAGTACGAGCACGGGGCACCACCACGGCCTGGTCCACAGTGAAAACGAGTACTGAGGCACGAGCACCACCACCACCGGCGGCACTGACCACAGCCCAGAGCACGAGTACAATGCAGGCACCACCACCCGGCGGCCTGGAGCCTTGGTGGTAGGTGTTAGGGGCCCGGCCCAGCACCTACGATGGCTCGAGAGCGTTACATGGAGGCTAGGCGGAGGCCGTCTGTCGGGATATTCTTGATGAGTGCAGGGGCTGATTATCAGCCCTATGCGGCACATAAGCGAGACCTCGCGGGCCGGAGGTCTTAGGGAGGTGTAGCCACGGTGGTGGGTCCGTCACGAGGCGGAGGTGAGATGTAGGGGCACGGGGACCAGCGGCGAGACGGGGCGAGAGGAGGTGGAGAGAGAGATTGAGGGTCCACTGCACATTTGTATATTGGACATAGGCACAGGTCTGCGGCGAAGCCGGTTGTGTTGATAGAGGCTGCGTGCCTGTTTATTCATTTATTCATTATCTGACTGCCCGGCGAGTCACGGGTTGTGCGGTGGATACTGACTGCGGTAGCCGAGTATGTTTTTGATATGAGGCCAGACCGGTGCGAGCCGAGTTGAGATTATTGACGGTTATTGCGGCTTGCGTGTCGGCTTTGTTGTATTATGAGATCACAGAGGCCCCTATGCAGGGCATATTGTATATTTGAAACTTTGTATATATATAGATATGATGTTTTGACCCACATGCTGTGCGTAAAAAGCGTTAAATGTTTTGTCGATGGTTTGTGATATGAGTTTGATTCACATGGTGTTATATATTAATGATGTTGATGTCTTTTGTTGATGGGATGTATATAGATATAAATGATGAGTTTAATTGACATGTTATAGTATGAAATGTTGTATGTTTTGGTTTTGTGAAATTGAATGTATATAGGCTATTAAGTTGGATCGAATGGTGTATAGATTGATAGTTTTTGATATCCTTAGTTGATGGCTTGTTTGTTTTTGGTAATATAGATAGATGATGTGGATGAAATTATAATGAGATGTGGATTTAATGAAAAATATGGATAATGGTGTTGTTAATGCGGGAAAAGGGATGGCGCCACAAAAATTTCCAAAAATGAAGAGAGCGACTTAGGTTTAAGCAACGAGGGGTAACTTGGATGATGTCGGTTATGTAGCGATGTCGGTAGATATATCACGGTATCGGTTATGTAGAGTATCGGTTATCTGAAATATTTTCCTAAAAATAGAAGCTAGCTTTGGGTTGTGACTTAAATTCTTATTTTTAGCGTTCTTATTTTAGAGTCATGAAACACGTTAAATATGTGAATGCGGCGCTTTTTGGCTGATTAACATGAGGGAATTGCATGAGAGATTTGAGTGATAAGGAGAAAGAGGCAGGGAAAGTGAATGTGATGCGAGATTCGGAAGGCGAAAGGAAAATTTGAAAGGGTGGTGATCATGGCGAGAACAGGAGAAGCATCCGGCGAGACCGGGACGAGAGGGAAGGCAGTTTCCACCTCAGTGCTTCTGACCCAAGAGGTAAAGTGTTTGGTTGTAATTTGATTCTTGCATGTGTTTGTAGATAGTATGAAAGAAGTGTAAGTGGGTAAAGATTAGAAAAAAGGTGATAGGCAAGGGTTGGGGATGGTATGAGTCTTCACGGGGGCATGTAAATAGGGTGGGCATGTATGTTTTTAGGTAAAAATAGGAGTAAACGGGCAAAATAATTATCGAAGGTGTATGTTTGAAGTAGGGTAGGTAGATTTTGTGATGGCCAGGGTATCATTATAAATGGCAGGTATCGGTTAGCAAACTAGTATCGGTTATGCATAACCACTATCGGTCAGTTCTTGTAGGGTTTCAGATTTTGAGAAAAAAAAACCCGTAGAGATTTGTTCTTTGGAATAATCATGTGTCGTTTTGATGTATGCGAGTAGAAGCGAGGTTAAGGATGAATGAATCTTGTGCAGCATTGTTGTCACGAATCCGAGCGGATGTAACACCCGGTGAATGGGCATTGATAAATCGGTTGGGGTTAAGTGGAATCGCTATTATTGAAGAATCGCGCGTAACCATGCTTATGTTGCGGCGTTGATTGAGAGATGGAATCGAGAAAAAGAATACCTTCTCTGCCACGGGGGGGAGATGGCGGTGACATTGGAAGATGTGTTCCGTATTTTGAGACTCCCAATGATAGGAAAAATAGTGTATCGGGCATTGCCAGTAGCGGCGGCGGAGTAGCGATAATACGACGATATTTGGGTCAGTTGCCACGAGATTTGACACGGCGAGAGTTTATCATTTACGTATGGTCAATGTATGCACACATCTGAGAAAGCAAGGTTGGCCGTGCTATTAATGATAGCGGTGGGGTATTATGCATTCACAGAGGCGAAGGTGGCAGATTTCCCAAGCATTGATGAGTGTTATTTGGGAAATGATAGAAATGAGCGTGACATTCGCATAGGCACTTTGCATGTCTGGTAGAGTTATATAGGGGTTTATGGGCATGCAAGTGAAAACACGGGAGCGACCTTTGGATTGTTCTTACTTATTACATTATTGGGCTATATGAGCATATTGTTTGTGTGCGTCAATAGGCCGACCCATTGAGTCGGGAGGCGGGAGTGCAAGGTTGGGATTGAGACGATGGGTCAGGACGAACAAGAAGTGAGATCCCGAGGCCGTGATAGATGACATCGAGTATTATAGACAAGTATGGGAGATGGTGACGATTACGAGATATTTGTTGGAGGCCATGCGGGAACTATATGGTGTGAGCACATAGGCGAGGAGTTGAGGGGTGTAGAGCGATTGAGGTGGATCGTAGGGCATAGGCCGGGTGAGTGCGAGAGGATTCCTCTAGATCACGTGCGGCGATAATTTGGGTTCGTTCGGGATATTCCTATGACATATAGACCATACATGAGGATCGATCTGAGGCGGCATTCTCACCTCCCGGCCTACACCTCCCGAAGGGCGGGAAGAGATAGGGTTATGGATGCGATCGTAGGGTGATGGATGCGGGAGCAGCGGGTGCACGTGAGTGCCCGACATAAACTGTGATTACGGCGGAGAGATCGTCTGCGGGATTTGGCTCACCATCTTTAAGCACGAGTGAATGAGACAATGGGAATGTTAGAGGCTTCACGATTCACGAGTGGAGAGGCCCAGAACAAAGATTCCTTCCACGCGAGAGGACGTATTCAAATGTTACGGGAGATGTTGGCGGATCAATGGGAGGAACCAATGGCGGTGGCACCTTTGAGGATGGAGAAGGCCCAGGAGGCATCGGCGATCACGATCACCACTTGATTCGGGAGGAGGTGCCGGGGTCTAAGTGAATTTTATAGGAATATAAGAATAAATAAGGATGCTTGAGCACATGAGTCGATGATAGAGAAGATGTATTTGGTTAACATCTAAAATAAAACTAAATATGTATGTGGTTTTGAGTGATGATAATAATAAGAATGGTTGTGTGTTGAATGTTGTTTTTGTTTGTTTTGAAAAAGGATAAAGATGAATGTTGGCAAATAGAAATACACAAAAAATATTTATATTGACAACACATGAGAGGGTATGGTAGGGGATGGTCGAGCTAACCTTGGGAGACCCCATGTCTCCTAAGTCTTGCCCTACATAGCCCATTACACAAAGCAAGGAGGGGCCTCGGACCGATGTAGTTCTCCCTTAGGATCGGGGAGAGGTGAATTCAAGCAATTTAGTTGTGGTTAGGCAATTTTGTTGGTTGGTAAAAATTTGATGTTAGTAGGGTAATGTTGTTGGTGTTGGTAGGGTAATGTTGTTGGTGTTGGTAGGGTAAAGCGAAAGTTAGCATACTTAAGCAATAGGGAATCGTGTCTTGATTAAGGTCAACATACAATCCTAGGCCGAGCAAAAGAGGCGAAGTGTCCGTAATTGAGAAGAGCTAAACAAACCACATATTAATGTAGGATGAGCTTGAATCCCTAGGTACCTTGCATGGCGAGAAGTCGATAGGTGAAAAGAGTGGTATAATCACAATATATCGGATATACGTCCGTCCCTTGAGTTTTGGTGCTTTGACAAATGATGAGGTGAGGTGGTTGATGTGGGCGAGGGTGCGAGAGAACTTATTATAAGATGATGATTACGACAAAAGAAAACCAAACCTAAATAGAACAAGTCCATGACTCAAAAGTGCTTTGAAATCTGACTTTTATTTTTATTTTTTGGATATAGGTGATCGATGCGGGAAGTCTACATGGGATATGTATTTTGTTGTTCTTGAGGTATTTACTGAAGGCTGAGCAATGCGAGAAGCTTCGATAAAGGCTATTGTGTATAGCTGTCCTTGAGGAGCGATCTATTTATAGTAGCAAATGCGGTGTTTATGTATAGTTGTCCTTCGGGGCGATCTATATATAATAGTAGCGATAGTTTGGCATATATTTGTCCTTGAGGAGGCGAGTCTATTGTATAATTTAGAGGCCTAGATGTCGTTGGGCATGAAGCATCTAGTTTTTGTAGGAAGTTTGACTCAAGAAAATTCCATAAGTGTTTAATTAAGAATGTGTCATTTTGATACTTTGAAGTCATGGACTAGACTAAAGGGGAAGACATCTTTTAAGGGGAGGTGATAATCAAACCATGTGAGCTTGATTGGATTTTGAGATGTAAGAAACAAAGTGTATGCGGTGGTAAATGAGCTCGGGGACGGCGTAAGGTAGATAGCGGTGATATAACACTAATTTCAACGGTAGAATGGTCGAAGATGCGAGGCATTAAGGGGCTCGAGGCTCGGGTTTACCATTAAGCGAGCTAAATGTAAGTGCACGATCCATAAGTGTGAGTGATAATGTAGGCCCAATCGATTAGGAGAAAATTTTCTCACGTTTACTCTTTTCTAGTTTGGTTACATGTTGATTCTCTTTGAGGACAAGATCACCAACCTTAAAAATACGCTCATGAAGTCGTTTATCATAGGCACGCTTGATGCGTTTTGGTAGATTTGAAGGTGATCAAGAGTGTAAGGCGGCGCTCGTCGAAGCTCTAATTGGGCTAACCGCTCTTGGCGGAAATCATCGTTAGTGAGAATATCTTGGAGAGATATTACGAGGAGAAGTATTTGTATTTCGAGAGGCAAGACAGGACCTCGGTACCATATACCAAAGAAAATGGTGTGGCATTAGTGGAGTGCGAATGCTAGTACGATAAGCCCAAAGGGCAAAGGGAGTGTGATTGTGCGGTTTCTTAGGACGCATTGTGACTTTCATGAGGATTTTGGTTAGGGTTTTATTAGAAGATTCAGCTTGGCCAATGGGCTGCGGATAGTAAGGTGATGAGAAACTAAGTTTGATACCAAAGTTGTCACAAAGGTCTTGTAACAACTTATTTTTAAAAGATTTACCATTATCATTATTAGGCGATGAGGAATACCAAAATGACAGATAATGTGATGGTTAACGAATTCGACAATTTTTTCTTTTTTGATTGAAATGAGTGGAATGGCCTCCACCCATTTTGTGTAATATTCGGTTGCTGTGATTATCCAACGGTGACGTTGTGAAGAAGGCGGGTGAATCTCACCAATAAGGTCTAAACCCCATTGTGAGAAAGGCCAAAGATCTCGTGCGACCTGTAGCGGATGGCTAGGAGTATGTTGAAGGTTGGCATGTTGTTGACACATAACACAACGCTTAACATATTTGTAGCGATCATTATTAAGTAGGCCAATAATAACCTAGGTGAAGGATTCGTTTAGCCACGGCAGGCCACTAAAATGTCCACCACAAATCCCATCATGGACTTGTTGGATGGTATAGGTGACCTCGCGCCCGATTAGACAGCGAAGGAGGATGCCATCAAGCCATGTTTATAGAGAGTCCCCCATGACAACATAACAAGAAACACTTTTAAGAAAAGCACGTTTTAGATTACTAGTAAGGTTAGGTGGGAGAAACGAGCAGAGGTTGTAAGGTAGTCGTAAAATTGGTGGTACCGGGTATCTGCGAATTAGTAGACACATTATTTATCATACAAACTACTAGGAAATTTGAGTAGGATGGGGCAAAAAGTTGTTGGACCAGGGCGAATATGTGAGTCGGTTGGTGCGGCGAGAATTTGTGAGGCTAAGCAAGCCATAGTATCCCAGTAAATTTGTTAGTGGAGCGGGGAATGGTGCGGATAGAATAACGAGTAAATGAGGTCAAAAGTGAATCCACGTAATGTTTGTACTTTTGAAGTTCCTCATTCTTACATTGGTAGATGCCCATAACTTGATTGACTACCCGATTGAGAGTCGCGAAAATATTAATAGATTTGACACCTAAGTGTAACTTGCATGACACAGAGACCCAAAACAAGGGCCTCATATTCCAGCTGTTGTATTATTAGTGCGGGAAATCAAGCCGGAATGAAAGAGGCATAGATTCGGCGTCAGAGGGATGAGAATAATGCCGTCTCCTGCCATGGCCCTGGCATTTAGATCCATCGAAGAAGAGGTCATTTGATACGACTCTTCCACTGAGTGAAAGAGTGGCGATGAGTTCGTCGGGAAATTAAAATTGGTGAATTGTTCCCGAGGTAAAGGGCCTCCATAGCAGAAGTTGATGCTGCAATAGTTTGTCCTTTGATTGACTTTTGTTGTACAAACTCAAGGTCGAAGTCGGCGAGGCATAAGCCATCGGGCGTGCGTTGGTTTAGATGAGGTTTGGCATACATATAATGAATGGGGTCCGTGTTGGTGATGACAAAAGTTTTGTGATTCGGGAGGTAATGTCGGAGTTTGGTGGCTACGAATGATAGGGCTAGGCACAATTTTTCTACATGTGTATACCTAGTCTCGTAATCCACGAGATCGACTTATATAATAAATGACTTGTTCTCGGCGTGTCAGAGTCGATTTGCGAGCATGGCTCTATAGCATGGTCGGTGGCGAAGGTAAAGGTAGAAAGGGCGATCATCCTACGAGGTGGAATAAGCACGGGTGGCTGCAGAGATAGGATTTGAGAGCTTGAAGGCTTGGTGACACTCTTCACTCCATTGAAAGGCAATGTCCTTTTTAAGAAGGTGATGGAAAGGGTGACATCGATCAGGAGTTGGGAGATGAAGCGGGATGGATTGAAGTTTACCTACTGAGCTACTGCAATTGTTTGAGGTTTTGGGTGGGGGCATTTCTAGGATAGCTTTGACTTTAGATGGATCGACCTCGATGCCATGCGAAAGAGGCGATAAAGCCAAGAAGTTTTCCCAAAAAAGAATACGAAAGACGCATTTCTTTGGTTGAAGCGGACTGAATATTGCAACGGGAGATCAAAAATAATGGTTAAAACATCGAGATGTTCAACTGCGATGTTTAGATTTGCCAAGAAGATCATCGACATAATCCTCGAGGATAGTGTGCATAATGTCATGAAAAATGTAAGTCATAGCCGTGATAGTGTGCCCAAGCATTCTTAAGGCCAAATGGCATGACACGATATGAAAAGTTCCCGAGGAGTTATGAAGCGGTTTTATGTTGATCGGCGGGGCTACAAAATTTGATTGTATCTACGAAAAACCATCCATGAGAGAGCATTTCATGGCCGCGGTGAGATCAACAAGTTGATCAATACTTGGGAGGAAGTCATCTTTAGGGGCAAGCGAGGTTAAGGTCTCGAGAAATCCGTGCATATCCGAAGTCCCCGTCGCTTTAGTGACCAGTGCGATGTTAGAAATCCATTGAGGATAGTCGATAGGCAAGATGAAGGAAATAGAAAGAAGTCGTTGAAGCTCTTCTTTGACCAAGAGGGCAATGCATGGATGCATTTTTCTCGATTTTGTTTGACTAGTTTGGAATCGGGGTTTAGGGTGATGTTATGGATGACATGGTAGGATCGATTCTGGCATGTCGGCGTGGACCAAGCGAAATCTTGGTTGCGGAGTACGGAGAAGGTAGTAAAGGCGGCTTGTTACGATGTGTTAAGGGATTGTCCAATTTTCACAATGTGAGGATCCTCCTCCGTGTGGATGTTGATTTCTATAGTCGACTCATTGACATGGTTTGAGTTTGAGACGGTGAGGCGCGTTGAATATAGGAGTCGTCCGCCCCAGGTAAGTGAGGATGGAGCGTCATCCTGGCACTCAACAACATTAATCGAAGCGAATCCTCTTCGATCATGTACTAGATACTGAAGGGGAAGAGAAGTTGGATCCTCATTATCGCGTTGATAAGTGAGAGGACCTATGAAGATAGCATTTATGAAAAAAAAAAAAGTTAGGAGGGATAGATTCGGGTCTATCAACTCTGTGGGTGATGATGGCAAAGTGGGTGATGATGGTTTGGTAGGGGTGGCGTCGTCTTCTTCCGGGATACGGTGACACGAGGTGTCTCACATGTAGGTGTTTGGGAAAATCGAGACCCGCTGCGATCATTATGTTTGCGTGTAGTCACGGGAATGAGTGTATGTCGGCCTTGTTCGTAAAGACCAAAACCAAAGCCTTTCCAAGCACGGTGAGTCGAAGGTGAGGGTGAAGCGACGATTTGTCAAGTATTGAAAATCAGATTGGAAGGGAACCACACCAAGAGGGAGGTTCGGGGTAATGGAGGATGCGTCAACACCCCCATACGTTAGGTTGGTGCGCGCGATGGGGTGGTCGTAAGAGATTACCTCCCCACGCGACGGTTGTAGGTGGGATGTGCATGTAATTATACGTACTCTGCGGGGTATGGAAAGAACTAACGTTATATAGGCGGTACTCCCCCAGTAGTAAGGCGTTGAAAAACATCTACTAAGGGTCGGAGGTTGGGATGTTATCGTAGGGAAAGGAAGTAATATTTGTAACATGGTTTCATTGGTTGAAGGTGTAGGTGTGTCGGAAGTAGATGGTGGGTTGGATGAGCGGGTGTCTTGGTGGTACAAGCACATCATTAGGGTGATACAACATATTGCAAGTTTTGAAGGGGAGGATCAGCTTTTACGGTGTAGGACTTCCCTCGTACTCAAATTTTATGCATCTATGTAAGGTGGAGGAACGCATCCCATAGCCGGATCAAGGCGGCTAACACATGTTGTATTGGAACTCTCCCTTAAGGACATAGAAGAGTTCGGGTAAAGTACGTGGTCTACATGAATGTTAAGGATCACGGTGCCTAAAGTAGAAGTAATAGCATCATTGAATGATCACAACATGATGGGGTTGGCACACATGCAACTAGAAGGGATATTCATTTGTTGGAAGGCTTTTGAAGAGATGATGTTTGAAATTTACTTGGGCTCCCAATCGATCATAACATGAGCGTGCCGAATATCTCGGACATAAGGCCGAGATGAAAAGCGAAGTCGGGATCTTGGCACCAAAGTCGATAATTTCGTCTTGGGCTGACGACGGCTTGTTGTGCGAGAGATAGAAGTGGTTGGGGAGATAGATTGTTTAGTGAGTAAAAACGTGATTGGGTGTTAGAATAGAGGTAGCAGGCGATGTTTCATTAGGTAAAACCTCTATCCCTTGAAGGATCTCAATGAGAGCTTGTCGATGAGATTGAAGTCAGATGAGATCATACTGATGTCATTTTTGCGGGTGATTGGTGAAGGCTTGTTTGATCATAGTTCGGTGGGCGTGCCATTAGAGAGCGGGATAGGTGGGTCGCGAATAACCACTTTAGGTGGTGGTGCAATCGGGATGGTTGACGGAGAAAGAGATGCGCGGTGTGTTTTCTTTTGTTTTCCCATTGTTTTTCTACGCCTCGAGTAGCAACACTAATCATATTGATCTCGTGAATACGAGAGGAGGAAAGATGGTAGGGATAGGTCTTGGTTTTGAGAGGTGGGGCTGTAATGATGATAGATCTTGGTGAGGCGGGGACGGGTGGTATAGGAGAGGTTGAAGCTAAGGTCTCTCTCTTCGTAAGTTGTCTTTCTTAACTTTTACATGCGAGAGAGGTGACGGACGATATGGCTTTGATGCTTTGCATCCCTCTACGTCATGTCTGGTGTGCGGTGGTAGCGCAGATTTTAGACTCATCGTAACCTATAGGTCGAGGTTTAGATAGATCATAAGGTCTAAGTGGGGGTAGGAAATGGTCTCATTCTCCACCAACATGGCAAGGATTTTGGCGTAAGACCCTTTGAGTGGGTCAAAGTCGGAGGAAAATGAGGCTATTAGTGGGTGGTTCTGGTGATGACGTGGTGTGGTTGGTTTGTATGGGGGTGGTTTAGCGAGGAGTTTTGATAATGGGTTTTACCTAACATGGTTTCTTTGACATGGAAGCTATGTTGGATGATGAGGCCACGAGATGATGTGGTATCGAGAAAAACAACCATGGGGAAATAGGAGTGACCGAAAACAAATCTTTTGATGATGGAATTTGTTTAGGGTTGATAGGTGGACAGGATACGCGGGGTGATGGTGTTCTTTATACCCTTGGATTTACGTATGGGTGCGAAAGGCGTAAGTCGCTTTAAAGAAAACGTAGGAGGTATGATATATTGATGTAAGGTAGAGGGATGGGGTCCCAATATGGAAGGTAGGTGTGACGATGATGGTTTTAGTTGTGATAGAGGCATAGGTTGAGGAGATTGAGTCTGTCTCCTAATGGGATGGATGGCTTTATTTTTAGATAAATCAAGCTGCTTAGGTGGGTGTGTTAGACTAGGTATGGGTGAGGTCCCAGCGTAGGGGAAGATTTGGCTAAGTTAATAGAAGTGGATGAGGTATTTGGTAGAGATGAGGGGGTGAAGGTGAGAACATGGGTATTTTAAACACGTAAACACTTGGGTATATGGTAGAAGCATCGGGATCGGTCATTTGCATTTGAGTAGAATATGGCATACTCAAACATTCCCATAGGACTTTGTCTATCTTCTATGGAATGGCAGTCCTCACGTGTGAATAGGAACTTTTGTATGGAAGAAAGGTGGGTTGTGATTCCGGTCCTTTGTGGGTGTGATCTGAGGGTATATGAGGCCTTTGTATCGATAGGCGTTAAGAGATCAACCGGTTCTTTGAAAAGATTTAGGTGATGAAGGACTAATAGGTAGGAGGGTGTATTTGAGAGGATCCGTCATGTTTAAAGAATGTGGTGATGTCGGTTCGAGAGGTTGCTCGTCTAAGGATGAGAAAAGAAGTGGCGAGCCTTCCTCTTGTACATCAAGAATGGTAGAAGGAGGCGTTTGGGAAATAGATAAATTAGATAACATCCGCTCACGGTCTTACAAAGATGTGGTATAAGAAGGCTCATTTGTGAGAAGGGAACTCACAGGGCAGCTAATTCCTTGATGGGTAAAGGAGCAGCAGGATTTGAGTTTGTCTTGATGGCGAGGAAGGGGTTCGGTTTCTGCGTTAGTGAAGAGGCTTGATTGAGAATTTGTTCGATAGAGGTCTTTGGTGAATCGAAAGGCTGCATGGATCTCATGAACACTCTCCTCGGCTAAGATATCTTGGTTTAGATTCTTGTTAGAAGAATGATTAGGGAATGGTTTGTTGAATATTTTCAAATTTCGGTTAGCGAGGCGTTAGGATTATCGAGGCTATATCCCACGCATCACCATTTCTGCACTATTTTTTTCAACATCTTGCGAGTTCTCATGGCTGTGTCCCTTCACGCGGTGGAAGTTCTGAAGTCATTTTCTTTGTACCGAGGAAGGTATGGCGCAGTGGAATCAAACCGGAATGAGGTTTAACGGGAGGTAAGGTAATGGCTCTGCTTTGAGCAATTTTCCAATATCACACCATATTTTCTCCCGAAGGGAGTGTAGTTGATGGGCTCTGCTTTATACTTATAGGTGGTTTTGGGCGGGGTATTAGACGGTGGTTGGGATTTGACCATCACCGCGTGCCTGACCCCTTTTGATTTGAAAGCATCGATGGGTGAGGATTGGTGGTGTTAGGTTTGTTGGTGGAATCTTGGGTTCGGAAAGTGGGGTTTTGTTCTGTGACATGAATTTCTCTTCCTCTAGGCTCGAATCTCTAATTTTCGAGCCATAGTAAAACCTTGTCAAATGTACGGAAAGTTTGAATTTGGAGGGTAGGAGAGATGTGCTTAGCGCGAGGCTGCGTAAGCAGTTCGATAAGTTCGATGCGAGGTAAGGCATACGTAAGTTGGTTGATAAGGCTCATGCCATCGTCAGCGAAATCTGCGATAGATTCGTCTTCAAATGGTCGGATGGCATAAGTCGGTGATAGATACTTTCTTGGCAATGTTAATGGAGAAATGATCCAAAAAGATTGGGCTAGCTGGTTAAAGAGAAGATTGAGTCTTTGGGTTAAAGCCTTTGTACCACTCAAGCGGGTCTGATAAGGACATGGGAAAGGTGCGGAGTAGTAAAGCGTCGTCGTGAGCAATCAAATAGCAGGTATGTCTAAATGATCGCAGTGTTGTTGAGGGTCCTCCTTCTTGTTAAAGCGGGTAAATTTTGGTAATTCCCATTGAGGAGGATATGAATGAAGGGGGGCCAGAAGGGTGGATAGGCTCACAAACTTGCTCGTATGTCAGCGAAGCTTTCGACTTCTGAAGCGAAGCCTCCGGTTTTGCATTTTGTCCATCATTTGTTTAATTAAATCAGTAGTTGGATGAGATGATGGTGTGGTTGTGGTAAATGGAGGCAAATTGGGCCAAGGGCCACCATTTGAGACAATGGTGGGGTTAATTGTTGATGAGGTATGGAGGGCCAGGGCGTGTTGAGGCAGCCGAATAAGGATGTCCTATATAAGGCATGTTGAGGTTCACTTGGATATGTGTGTGGAAATGAAAAGGTGGGCGGAGCTTGAGAAGGAAAGCTCGTGTGGATAGGTGGCGAGAGCAAGTCATGAAAGGAGCAGTCTGCAAAGAGAGGCGAGGTAGGAGCGGTCGGCGGTAATGACATGTTGGGCCCAAGATTAACCAAAGGAAAGCCAATATGTGCCGTATGGACCCACAGAAGGCTTTGAGGTAGGCAGCGGGACTAAGGATGCGGAAGGAAAGCGGAGTTATCGAGGTGGGAGAAGGGGCTAAATGAGCAGCTATCTTGATAGGCATGCCAACAGGAGTTGACCGTTGGGTGTGCGGTCGATGGCATGAGACAAATAGTATTATCTTTGCAGTTAGCTAGGATTAGCATCTCCCACGGGAATTTTAGGAACCTCATTTGTGTCATCATAGGTTCCCCACGAGAATGTGAAGGGGGTGATTCGAGGCAAAGGCAGAGCAAGCATGTGAAACCATGGCGGCTTGCTTTGAGTAATAACAACCATGGACGGGGAGTTCACGGTAGGGTTTGATCTGTCGAAGCGAGAAGCAGACTTAGGCGGTGAAATTGGTAGGTTCTTTGGTTTGTCGAGAGCTGGAAAAACGATAATGTAGATATCGGTCGATAACCGATGTCGGTTAGACTATAGCCGGCGTCGGTCGATTAACCGATGTCGGTGTAATAAACTGAGTATAAGAAAATATAAGAAAATTGCTTGATTTGATTGTTAACAATGCTCGGTATATTTATCAAATTGTTACTAGGTAATCACGAGAAGGCGAGTGTATATGAGAGAAAGCAGGCTAAAACAAACAAGATGCACCACGAAAATCCGAGAGACTAACCTAGGATTAATTTTAATTATTGTGGGCTTATGCCTTTAGGCGCGGAATGATGTCATCTAAACAAAAGACTTAGGGAAATGTCAAGTTTGTTTTGGCTTATAAGGTTACCTCGATCGGGCGGAGGAATACGCGAGAAAAGGGGGATGTTTTGGTGTTGTGTTAATTGTGAAGTGATTCGGTATGTGTTGTGCGGTGAAAGTAAGATTAATTTCTGTCAATACTGTGGAAATCACCCCACGTGTACGACTGTTACTTAGTCTATGTTCACTAGAATTGAAAACAATGACAAGAATGTAATGCACGTGTTTTAAACCCAAATCGAAAATGATATTCGATGAAGCAAATGAGATGACTTTCACTAATGCGAAACTAGGAAAGCAAGACAAATTCTTTACTAAATATATAACGAAACATCAACAACAGTATATGCTTCCTAAAATGAAAATAAGCAAGAAAGCGAGAACCGAAATGGGTCTCATAGTGGCGTGCCAAAATGTTTCGCACGGAATGTTTGGCTCTGCGAGAATAGACTTGCTTATATCCTATCATTCCTTTGAGAAGCAGAGATAAGGGTTAGGGCTGGGAGAAATACATTGAATGTTGAGATGGTGTGCGCGTCCGTAGAGAAGATCGGATCATTGCGAAGAACTCCTTTTTGTCTTGGAAGGACTACTGCAGTAAGAATCTGAAGACCACGGTTTGAGTTAGACAATAAATGAGGATCTGCCTTAGGCCCAGGAAATATAACAACTTCCTTTCGAAGGTGGTCGGTTCCCCTTTTAATACGATTTAACACAAATGATAATAAAGAAAGCTATTGCAAAATCACGATTTAGGTATCTCGTTCAAAGCGATAGAAACTAAACTATCAATAATAAAGCGTCACGTTGTTTGTTCGATTCTTTGATGGTTGATACGTTCGAGTTGAGTTATAGGGATAAACCGGGCGAGGATTTGGGGTTGTTAGGTGGCAAATAGGCGAAAAAGGGTTTTGGGGTATAAGTCACGGTGGCCAGAACGGCGGCGGTCAGCTTTGGGTAGCAGACCACGGTTGAGAAGCTGCTTTGCCGGTATAGGATAATGCGACACCGGTAGAGTCGATAATCTAGGTGCTTACAGGTAGAGATTGGTTGCGAGGTGATTGTGGGGTTATTGAGATTGGGGGATGGGCTGAGGAGAATGATGGGTGGATAGGGAAGACTCGAGTGTGGTAAAATGGCCTTGGGCAATATCGGGATGTGTGAGTGAAGGTTAAGTGCGGTAGTGGCTGGTAGTAGATCTAGGAATAAACTTATGAATCTTATTAATCAACGGGTTCAAGAAAATGGTGCTTAGAAACATATAACATACTACTTACTTACCCACTGATGCGGATGCAAGTTTGTTCAGGGCTGTGATGATGAAGACGGGACCCAGTTGGATGCGATTTCCTCTTGATGCTCGGATGAGTGTTCTTCTTGAGCTCTGGTTATTGATTCTGCGATCTTGGGCTTGATGTCCTTCTCTGCAATCTCTTCTTGTTTCTTCACTTGTCTCTCCTTCGGCCAAGCAAAATCTGGATTCTCTCGATGGTTTCTCCTTCTCCCGATCAAATGAAAATCCGATCCTTTGTTTTTGGTTGGAAGTGGTCATTTACGAGGCAGGATGGCGGTTCACATGCCGGCGACGGTCGGTAGGAACCGGTATCGGTTAGGTCAAAGCGGGCTATTTTTGGTAAAATAGCCAGCTTTCCCTCCTTTTCTTCCGAGGGATTGGTAGCGGGCTTGGTCAAGTCATTATGAAGTTGGTTTTAGGTGCGGATGAGGAGTAATTAGTCATAGGTGTGGAATTGGACCAAGTTATAGGTCTTAATCGGGTTAGTTTAGGGTTAAGACTAGGTCATGATGAGGTGGCGATGAGGTGGCAGGTATGGTGATGTGGATTTATTAATTATAAGGTAATTAATAAATAATTGTGTAAGGTTTAGGTGATGAGGTTAGGTTGCGAAATGAGATGCGGGGCACAGGGGGTCGTAAGACACAAATTTGGTGTCTACCACCCGCTCCACTCCGCTCCCTTCCCTCTCTCTCCCCTCCCCTCTCCTCTCCTCTCCACTCTCCTCTTCTCCCTCACTCACTCCCACTCCACCTCCTCTCTCCTCCCTCGGACTCCCTCTCGCTCTCCCTCTTCTCCCCCTCCCCTCCCCACTCCCGATCTCACTCCCACTCCCTCTGCGGCTTTCGTTCTTTGCTCCCTCACCCTCACCCACTCTCCACTCCTTGATTCCACTTCTCTCCCCCTCTCCCTTGCCCTCTCCCCTCCCACTCCTCTTGCTCCTCGTCCTCTCCCACTCTCTCCACCTCTCGCTCCCTCTCACCCTCTCCCTCTCCTCTCCCTCATTCCCTCACCCACTCCGCTCCTCCTCTACCTCATCACGCCCTCTCCTCTCCCTCCTCCCGCTCCCCTCTCCGCTCCCCTCCCTCGCCTCTTCTCTCTCCTCCCTCTCTCTCTTCCCTCTCCCCTCCCTCTCCCTCTCCCTTTCCCTCTGCTCTCCCCTCTCATTCTCCCTCCACCTCCCGATCTCAGTACCCTCCCCTTCCCTCCTCCACTTGCTCCCCACCTCCTCTCCCTCCCCTCTCCCACTCCCACTCCCTCTCCCTCTCCCTCTCTCTCTCCTCCCCTCCGCTCCCTCTCCCTCTCCTGCCCTCCTCTCCCTCTCCTCCTCCTCCCACTCCCAATCTCCTCCCTCTCCTCTCATGCCCTTGCCCTCCTCACTCCTCTCTCTCTCTCTCTCTCTATGTCCATTCCCTCCTTCCCCATCCCTCCCTCTCTCCCTCCTCTTCTCCCCCTCATTCCCTTGCCTCTCCCTCTCCTCCTTCCCACTCTCCATCTCCCACTCTCCCTCTCCCTCTCCCTCTCTCCTCTCTCCTCTCTCTCTCCCTCTCCCTCTCCCTCCCACCATCCCCTCACTCCCTCTCCCACCTCCTCCCCTCTCCCTCTCCCTCCCTCATCCACCTCCCCTCTCTCCACTCCCTCCCTCTCCCTCTCCTCCCACTCCACCTACTCCCTCTCCACTCTCTCCCACTCCCTCTCCCTCTCTCTCTCTTGCTCCTCCTCTCCTCTCCCGCTCTCTCCCTCCCACCTCTCCTACTCCACCTCCCCTCCTCCCTCCCTCCCCTCTCCTCTCTCCTCTGACCCCTCCCCTCCCTCTCCCTCCACTGCCTCCCTCACTCCACCTTGCCTTTTCACTCCCCTCCCCCCACTCCCTCCCTCTCCCTCTCCCATCCCCCTCACCCTCTCATTCCCCTCCCTCCCGTCCTCCTCTGCTCCCACCATCACCCTCCTCTCTCTCTCTCTCTCTCTTTCTCCCTCCTTCTCCCTCACCCTCCCACTCCCCTCTCCACCTCCTCCCTCCCCTCTCCTCCTCTCCCTCTCCCATTCTCTCCATCAGTCTCCTCTCCTTTCCCTCCCATCTCCTCCTCTCCTCTCATCCCCATCCACTCCCACTCCTCTCCCTCCCGTCCCTCCCCTCCTCTCCCTCCATCTCCCTCCCCCTCACTCCCCTCTCCCTCCCCCTCCCTCTCCTCTCCCTCTCCCTCCACTCCACCCTCCTCCCTCCCCATCTCCCTCCCTCCCTCCACTCCCTCCTCCCCCTCTCTCCCTCTCCCTCTCCTCCCCTCCCTCCCATTCCCTCCCATCCCTCCCTCCCCTCACCTCACTCCCACTCCCTCTCCCCTCCCTCTCCCTCCCCTCCCTCTCCATCTACCCTCTCTCCCTCTCCATCCCCACTCCCTCTCCCTCTCCCTCTCCTCCCTCCCCCCCCTCACCCTCTCCCTCCCTCCTCTCCCATCCCCCTCCCCTCTTCTCCTCTGCCACTCCCCCACCCCCCTCATGCCCCTCCTCCCAAAATCCCTCTCCCTCTCCCTCCCTCCCTCTCCTCCATCTCCCCTCCTCTCCTCCCTCTCCTCTCTCCTCCCTCTTCCCACCTCCTCTCCCCTCTCCTCCTTCCTCTCCCTCCCCTCTCCTCCCCTCCCCCTCTCCCTCTCTCCTCCTCTCCTGCTCCATCTCCCTCTCCCACTCTCCTCTCTCCTCCTCCTCTCCTGCTCCTCTCCCTCCTCTCCTCTCCCCCACTCCCTCTCCCTCCCTCCCACTCTCCCCTCTCCTCTCCCCCCACTCCCTCATCCCTCTCCACCTCCCTCTCCTCCTCTCTCCCTCCTCCCTCTCCTCCTCCTCCTCCCTCTCATCTCTCCTCTCCCTCTCCATCCTCTCTCCTCTCTCCCTCTCCCTCCCCTCCCTCTCCTCTCCACTCCCTCCTCCTCCCTCCCTGCCCTCCCTCTCCCCTCCCTCTCCCTCCACTCCCCTCTCCCTCTCCCCCTCTTCCTCCCTCTCCCACTCCTCTCCCTCCTCCTCCCTCCCCACTCCCCCTCTCCCACTCTCTCCCTCTCCCTCTCCCTCTCCCACTCCCCTCTCTCTCTCTCTCCCCCCCTCTCTCCTCTCCCTCTTGCTCCTCTCCTCTCCCTCTCCCTCACTCCTCTCCCTCTCCCCTCCTCTCCCTCCCTCTCTCTATGTCCTCTCCCTCTTATCTCCACTCCCACTCCCACTCTGCCTTCTCCCTCCCCTCCTCCACTCCCTCTCCTCTCCCTCTCTCCTCCTCTCCCACTAAGCCCACACCATCCCTCTCCCTCCCCTCCCTCCTCTCCTCTCACTTCTCTCCCTCTCCCTCTCCACTCTCCCTCCTGCCTCTCCCCCCTCTCCCTCTCCCACTCCCACCCCTCTCTCTCTCTCTCCAGCTCCATCTCTCCCTCTCTCCTCCCTCTCTCACTCCCTCATCCCTCCCCTCTCCATCTCCCGTCTCCCTCTCTCTCCCTCCCCCTCTCCCTCTCCTCTCCCTCTCCCTCCCCTCCCCTCTCCCTCCTCTCCCTCTCCCTCCCCTCCTCTCCCTCTCCCCTCCCTCTCCTCCCTCCCTCACCACTCACCCTCCCTCCTCCCCTCTCCCTCTCCCTCTCCCTATTGCTCTCCCCTCTCCTCTCCTTGATCCCCTCCCTCTGCTCTCCCTCTCCCCTCTGATCCTCCCTCCCTCTCCCCTCTCCCTCCCTATCCTCCCCTCTCCCTCTCCACCTCCACTCCTCTCTCCCTCTCCCTCCCTCTCCTCTCTCTCCACTCCTCTCATCTCACTCCTCTCCCTCTCCCTCCACCTCTCCCTCTCTCTCCCCTCTCCCTCCCCCGCCTCCCTCCTACCCTCTCCCTCACCCCTCCCTCTCCCTCTCTCCCAATCCACTTTCTCCCCTCTCTCCTCCCCTCTCTCTCTCACCCTCTCCCCTCTCCTTCTCTCGCCCTCTCCCACTCCTGCTCCCTCTCCCTCTCCCTCTCTCTCTCCCTCCCACTCCTCCCTCCCTCTCCCTCTCCCTCCCCTCTCCCTCTCCACTCCCCTCCTGCTCCCCTCCCTCACTCTCCTCCCTCTCCCCTCCTACTCTCCCTCCCCCTCTCCCTCTCCCCTCCCCTCCACCTCCCCTCCCTCTCCCTCTCCCTCCCCTCTCCACTCTCCCTCTCCCTCCACTCCCTCTCCCTCCCCTCTCCCTCTCCCCTCCCTCCCCAGTCCCTCTCCCTCTCCCTCTCTCTGTAGCTCTCTCCTCCCTCTCCCTCCCCTCTCTCCTCTCCCTCTCTCCCTCGCCTCCCCTCCTGCTCCCTCTCCCTCTCCCCTCTCCCTCCCCTCTCCTCCCTCTCTCCCTCTCCCCTCCCACTCTCACTCCCTCCCCTCCTCTCTCTCCCTCCTCATCTCCTCTCCATCTCCCACCGCTCCCCTCCCTCCTCCCACTCCCTCTCTCTCCCTCTCCCTCTCCTCCCTCTCCCCATCTCATCCCACTCCCCTCTCCCTCCCACCTCTCCCTCTCCCTCTCCTCTCCCCTCTCCACTCTGCTCCCTCCTACCTCCCTCCTCTCTCCCTCCTCCCCTCCCTCTCCCTCTCCTTCCCCCTCTCCCATCGTCTCCCACTCCCATCCCCTCCCCTCTCCCTCTTCCTCTCTCACTCCCTCTCCCAATCCCTCATCCCTCTCCTCTCTCCTCTCTCATCTCCCTCTCTCACCCTCCTCCACTCCCTCCCCCTCCCCCTCTCTTACTCCCCTCCCCTCCTCCTCCCTCCCACTCTCTCTCCTCCCCCTCCTCTGCTCTCCCAATCCACTCCCTCTCCTCCTCCCTCTCCCTCTGCCCTCCCTCACTCTTGTCCTCCCTCCCCTCGACATGCCACTCCATGATCCCGTCTCCATCTCCCTCTCCCTCTCCCTATACCACTCCCCCTCACCTCATCACCTCCCTCCTCCCTCTCCCTCTCCTCTCTCTTCTCCCCCTCCCTCCATCCCACTCCGTCCTCCCTCTCCCTCTGCCACTCTCATTCCCGCTCCCATCCACTCCCACTCCCTCTCCTCCACCTCCCTCCCACTACCCTCCCCCTCCTCCCTCTCCACTCCACTCTCCCTCTCCCTCTCCCTCTCCCTCTCCCACTCCATCCCACTCCTAATCCTCCTACCCTCCTCTCTCTCTCCCTCTCCCCCTCCGCCTCCCATCTATCCCTCCCCCTCCCTCTCTAACTCCCACGCCCTCTCTCCCTCTCTCTCTCCTCTCCCTCTCCCTCTCCCTCTCCCTCTCACCCTCCCACCTCCCCCTCTCCCTCCTCCCACCTCTCAGCTCTGCCCTCTCCCCTCTCCCACTTCCCCTCCCTCTCCCTCCCGGCTCTCCTCCCATCCTCTCCCTCCCATTCCCATCCCTCCCACTCCCTCCTCCCACCTCCTCCTCTCCCCTCCTCCCACTCCCACTCCACCTCCCCCCCCTCCCTCCTCCACTCCCTCTCCCTCCTCCCTCTGCCTCCTCTCCTCTCCCTCCCTCCCTCCTCACCTCCCTCCACCTCTTGCTCCTGCTCCCTTCCCCTCCCTCTCCCCACTCCACCTCCTCCTCCTCCAGCCCTCCCCCTCTTCCACTCCTCTCTCACCTCCTCTCCCTTTCCTCTCCCCCTCTCCCTCCTCTCTCTCACTCTCCTCCTCTCCCCTCCTCTCTCTCCCTCCTCTGCCTCCCTCCCCCCCCTCCTCTCCCTCTCCCTCCTCCCCCTCCCTCTCCCTCTCACCTCTCACTCTCTCTCCTCCTCTCATGCTCCTCTCCTCTCCTCACCCATTCCCACTACCTCTCCCCTCTCCGTTACCACTCCCTCTATCCCTCGGCTCCACCTCCCCTTCCCTCTCCCTCTCCCCCTCTCTCCTCTCCATCTCCTTCTCATTCTCACTCCCTCTCCTCCCTCTTCCTCTTTCTCTCTCTCCCCTCTCTCTCTCCCTCTCCTTCCCCATCCCTCCCTCTCCTCTCCCCCTCCTCTCCCTCTCCCCCTCTCCACTTCCTCTCCCTCTCCTCTCCCTCTCCTCCTCCCCCTGTCCCTCTCCTCGTATTCCACTCCCTTTCACCCTCCCTACCTCTCCCTCTCCTCTCCTCCCCTCCCTCTCATCTCCTCCACCTCCCACTCCACTCCCCCTCTGGCTCCACGTCCCACTTCCTCTCAGCTCTCCATCCTGATCCACCTCCACTTCCCTCCCACTATCGCCACTCTTCCTCTCCCTCTGTCATCCCTCTCCTCCCCCTCCTCCTCTCCATACACTCTCCACTCCCCTCCCTCTCCCTCTCCCTCTATCTACTCACTCTTATCCTTCTCTTTGCTTTCCTCACCCACTTATCCCTCCTCCCTCCACCTCCCCATCCCCCTCTCCCTCTCACCTCCACATCCTCTCCCTCGCCCTCTCCCACTCCCACTCTCAGTCCCTCTCCCTCTCCCTCTCCCTCTCCTGCTCCTTGTCCTCCTCCACTTCCCACTCCCTCTCCTTTCCTTACTGCGCTCTGCTCCCCCCACTCCATCCACTCCCCCTTCCATCCACCTCCCACTCCCAGCTCCCTCTCCCTCCTTGCCCTCTCCACTCCCGTCTCACCTTCGGCTCTCATTCCCTCTCACTCCCCCTCCCTCCACCTCCCTCCACTCCCACTCCCCTCCACCCTCTCCCTCTCCTCTGCCACTCCCTTCTCCTCTCGCTCCTCTCCCCTCTCCCACTCCATATCCTCTCCCTCGTGTTCTCCCTCTCCCTCTCCTCCCACCCCCTCTCCCTCTCCCTTCTCCCCTTGCTCCCCCTCCCCCTCCCCTCCCTCCCGATCCACCTCACCTCAACTCCCATTCAAACTCCTTCTCCCTCTCCCACTCCCCCCCTTGCCCTCTCCCAATCCTCTCCCTCTCCCCTCCCTCTCCACTCTCCACTCTCACTCCCTCTCCCTCTAGCTCTCCCTCCTTACCACTCCCTCTCTCTCCCCTCCCTCTCCCCCTCCCTCTCCCTCTCCATCTCCACTCTCATTACCCCTCCCCCACCCACTCCTCTAAACATTCCAATTCCACTTTTGCCTCCTCCTCACCCTCTCCTCTCCCTCTCCTCACATCTTGCTCCCTCTCCCTCTCCCTCCAGCTCCCTCTCGCTCTCACTCTCCCTCTCCCCTCCACCTACCCCTCCCTCCCAGTCTCGCTCTCTCTCTCTCCTCCAATCCCTCTCCCTCCATCCTCCCTCTCCCTCTCCCTCCTCTCCTCCCCTCCCATCCCACTCCCTCTCCCTCTCACCTCCCTCCCCTCCCTCCCTCTCCCTCCACTCTCCTCTCCCTCTCCCCTCCCATCCCTCCACTCCCTCTCCTGCCCCTTCATCTCCCTCTCCCTCTGCCTCTATCACTCCCTCACCCTCCCACTCCCACTTCCTCTCCCTCTCACCCTCTCTCTCTCCCTCTCCCTCTCCCTCTCCCTCTCTCCCATCCCTCTCCGCTCTCGTTTTCCTCCCTCCTCCTCTCCACTGTCCCCCTCTCACTCTCCTCCACCTCCCCCTCCCCCTCCACCTCCCACTCCTCCCTCCCCTCTCCTGACCCCCTCCTCCTCCATCTCTCCCCTCTCCACCTCTCTTCCCTCACCCTCTCCCTCCCATCCTACCTCACTCCCCCCTCCCACTCCTCCCACTCCTCCGGCTCCTCTCCCTCTCCTCTGCCACTCCAGCTATGGCTCCCTCACCCCTCTCCCCCTCTTGCTTCCCTCCCACTACCTCTCCTCCTCGCCTCTCCCTCTCCCCAGACCACATCCTGCTCCTCGTCCTCCCTCCCACTCCTCTCCCTCTCGCTCTCACTCTCCCTCTCCCCCTCCACCTGCCCCTCCCTCCCCGTCCAGCTCCTCTCCTCCACTCCCCTCATCCCTCCCCCTCTGCCTCCACTCCCCTCGCCCTCTCCACTCCACATCTCGTTCCCCCTTGCCCTTTCCCTCTCCTCCTCCTCCTCCCCCTCGCCCATCCCTCTCCCATTACCTCTCCCTCTCGCTTCCCCCTGCCCTCCCTCTCCCTCTCCCTCCCCCCTCATCTCCTCTCCTCTCTCTCTTGCCCTCCCTCACCCACTCCTCCTCCCTCTCCCTCCCACTCACCTTCTCCCTCTCTCCTCTCTCTCACTCCCACTCCCTCTCCGCTCTCGCTCTCCCTCTCGCTCACTCCATCACTCTCACCCTCTCATTGTCTCACTCTCACTCCCTCCCTCTCCTCCTCTCCGGCTCCTATCCCCCCTCTCCCCCCTCCTCTTCCATCTCTCTCCCTCCCTCCTCTCGTTCCCTCACCTCTCCTCCCTCCCTCTCCCTCCTCTTGCTCCCGCTCCCGCTCTCCATCCTCTCCATCTGCCACTCCTCTCCTTGTGAGCTCCCTCACCCATCCCCTCCCCCTCCCCCTCTCCTCCCCCTCCTACCGCTCCCTGCCTCCCCTCCCTCCACCTCCCTCTCCCTCTCGACCTCCGGCTCTCACTCCACCTCTCCTCCCTGTCTCCTCTCTCCTCTTCTCCACTCCCTCCACCTCCCACTCCCTCTCTCACTCTCTGCTCCTCCGCTCTTGCTCTTGCTCCCAGTCCCATTCCTAATCCCTCTCCCCCCTCTTGCTCCCGTCCCTCTTCCCTCCACTCCCTCTGCCACTCCCTCTCCCCTCACCCTCCTCCCTCCAGCTTCCACTCCACCTCCAGCTCCATCCTCTCCCCTCCCCTCCCTCTCCTCCACTCCTCTGCTCCCTCAGCCCTCTTCCCTCTCACTCCACCTCCTACTCCCTCTTCCTCTCCCTCCTGCTCCCATTCCCTCTCTCGCTCTAGTTTCTTGCTCCCGGTCCCCTCCACTTCCCTCTCCTTCTCCCTCTCCTCTCCCCCTCCCCCTCCACCTCCACCTCCCACTCCACCTCCTACTTCCTCCACTCCCACTCCCGCCCCTCGGCTCCCCTCCCTCTCCCTCTCCCACTCCCCCTCCTCTCCCCCTCGCCCTCTCTGCCTCCCCCCTCCTCTCTCCTCTCCTCTCCTCCCTCTCCCTCTCCATCCGCTCTCACTCCCTCTCCTTCTCCCTCTTCCTCTCTCTCTCTCTCCCTCTCTCTCCCTCTCTTCCCCATCCTCCTCGCTCTCTATTCCCCTCCCTCTCCCTTTCCCCTCATAACTCCCTTCCTCTCCATCTCCC
Organism: Taxus wallichiana var. yunnanensis; assembly: GCA_018340775.1. Taxonomy (NCBI): domain Eukaryota; kingdom Viridiplantae; phylum Streptophyta; class Pinopsida; order Cupressales; family Taxaceae; genus Taxus; species Taxus wallichiana. The sequence continues at coordinate 301,747,579 of CM031235.1, forward strand.
TCTTCCACTCCACCTCCCTCCCTCCCACCTCTCCCACTCCCCCTCACCCTCCCTCTCCTCTCAGGCTCCCACTCTGCTCCCTCTCCCTCTCCCTCTCCCACTCCCACTACCTCTCCCTCTCTCTCCCACTCCCGGTCCACTCTGACTCCCCTCCCCTCCAGCTCCCTCTCCACCTCCCACTCCCTCTCCACCTCCCCTCTCCTCCTAGTCAAGTCCCGAGTCCAGTCCCACTTTTGCTCCCGCTCCCTCTCCCTCTGCCCCACTCTTGTTGCTCCCCTCACCTCCCCTCCACCTTCCCTTTCCCTTATGCTCCCCCTTGACCTCTCCATGCTCCTCACCCTCTCACTCCCACTCCCTCTCCCTCTCACTCCCTCTCCCTCTCCACTCCCCTCCCCATCTGCTCCCCTCCTCCCTCTCCCCTCCCTCTCCCCCTCCACTCCACCTCTGATCCCCTCATCCCTCTCCCTCCACCTCCCGATCCCTCACCCTTTCCCCCTCCCCCTCCCACTCCCTCACCCTCCCCTCTCCCTCTCCTCTCTCCCTCCCCCCTCCCCCCCCTCTCCCTCTCTACCTCTCCTCTCTCGCTCCTTGCCCACTCCCACTCCACCTCCCACTCCCTCTTGCCCTCTCCCATCCCCCTGCTCCCTCCCACTCCCTCTCACTTTCTCTCTCCTCCCACTCCATGTCCCCTTCCCCTCTCCTCCCCTCCCTCTCCTCATCATCCCTCCCTCCCTCCCTCTCCCCATTCACCTCTCTGCTCCCTCTCCTATTTTCCTCTCTCTCCCCCTCTCCCTCCCTACCTCCCTGCTCCCCTCTCCCTCTCCTCTCCATCTACCTCCTCCCTTCTCTCTCTCCTCTCTCCCCCCCTCCTGCCCTCCCCCTCCCCCTCTCCTCCACTCTCCCTGTTCCCTCACCTCTCCCTCCCACTCCACCTCTCACTACCTCTTCCTCTCTCAATCTTGCTTTCACTCTCAATATTACTCCCCTCCACCTACCCTTGACCTATCCCTCCCCTCCCCCCTCCTCCCTCTCCCTCTCCCCCTCCACCTCCACTCCCACTCCCATTCCCACACCCTCTCCTTCCTCTCCACTCCATTCTGGTTCCCCTCGCCCTCCTCTCCCCTCCACATGCCACTTGCACTCCCCTCCTGATCCTATCCCTCTCCCTCACCCACTCCCTCCCACTCCCACTTCCCGCTCATGCTCTCTCTCTCCCTCTACCACTCCCTTTACCGCTCCCCTCTCCCTCCCACTCCACCTCCCTCCCTCACCTCCCCTTCCCTCCCCCCTCCTCCACCTCGCTCTCACCCTCTCCCTCTCCCTCCCACCCCTCTCCCCTTCCCTCTCTGCTCCCTCTCCCCCTCCCCCCCCTCCCTCTCCCACTCCCACCTCCACCTCCGCTCCCCTCCCACTCCCCCTCTGCTCCCTCCCCCTCCCCCTCTCCCTCCACCTCTCGCTCCATTTCCCTCTCCCTCCAGCTCCACCACTCGCTCCCTCTCCCTCTCCCACTCTTGCTCTCCTCTTCCCCTCCCTCCCCCTCCCACTCCCTCGTGCCCTCCCACTCCCAGATCCCTCCACCTCCTCCTCCCAGATCCCCTCCACCTCCTCCTCCCTCCCTCCCTCTCCCTCTCCCTCCCACTACCCTCTCTCCCCCTTGCCCATGCCCTCCCACTCCATCTCCCCTCTCCATCCCCCTCCCCTCGCCCTCTCCCACTCCCTCTCCCCTCCCTCCTGCTCCTTTTCCCCTCTCCCACTCCCACTTCCCACTCTCGCTCTGCTCCCTCCCTCCCACTCCAAGTCTACCTACCCCTCCACCTCCACCTCTCTCCCTCTCCCTCTCTCCCTCCCCTCCCTCCCTCCCTCTTCCTCTTATAACTCCCATAGCCACTCCCATCCCTCTGCCACTCCACACCGATTCCCATCCCTCGCCCTCGCCTCGCCCTCTCCTTCTCCCTCTCGTTCTCTCTCCTCGTCTCTCTCTCCCTCTCCTTCCCCATCCCTCCCTCGCTCTCTTCCCATCTCTCTCCCTCTCCCCCTCTCCCACCTCATCTCCCTCTCCCTCTCCCTCTCAACCCCCTCTCCCTCTCCCCCTCCCACTGCACCTCCCACTCCACTCCCTCTCTTGTCCCTCTCTCTCTCCTCGCTCCCCTCCCTCAACCTACCCTCTCCACCTCCCCTCTCACTCCCTCTCCACCTCCCTCTCCCCTTATCCTCTCGCTCCCTCTCCCTTTCCCATTGCCCTTGCCCACTCCTCCCTCCTCCATCTCTCTCTCACTTCCTCTCCTCTCCCTCTCCTATGTCTCTAGTTATCCCTTCCCCTCCCACTCCTCACTCTCCTCCCTCCCCTCCCACCCCTCCCCCATCCCTCACCCTCTCTCACTCCACGTCTGCTCCTCGCCCTCTCCCACTCAGGCTCTCCCTCTCCTGCTCTCCTATCCCACCACCTCAGTCTCCCACTCCTCCTCCTCCCATCTCCATTCAGACCCCTCGCCCACTCACTCCACCTCCCACACCATCCCCTCCCCTTGCCCTCTCCCTCTTCCACCTCCACCTCCGCTCTCCTCCCTCTCCTACTCCTCTCCCCTCCCCTCTCCACTCCCCCTCCCCCTCCCTCCCTCTCCCTCTCCCTCTCCCTCCTCCCACTCCCTCCACTCCCAGCTCCGGCTCCCGCTCCCCTCCCTCCTCTCCCCTCTCCCTCTCGCTCTCCCTCTCCCTCTCCCTCTGCTCTCCCTCTCCCCACTCTCCACCTCCAGCTCCTCACTTAACCTCCCTCCCTCTCCCTCTCCCTCTGCCCTCTATCGTCTCCCTCCCTCTCCCCTCCTCACTCCACCTTCCAGTTCGACTTTTGCTCCTCCTCACCCTCTCCCTCTCCCACCCCTCCAAATCACTCACCCTCTTTCCTCCCACTCCCTCTCCCTCTCCCCCCCTCCGACTCCCTCACCATCCTCCCCCTCCCCCCCACTCCTCTCCCTCCCTCTCCCCTAGATCCCTCTCCTCCCCTCCATCCCTCTCCCTCTGCCTCTGCCTCTGCCTCTACCTCCTATCCTCCCTCACTCCTCTCCCACTCCCTCCTCACTCCTCCCCCCACCTGCCTCCACCTCCCATCCCTCTCGCTCTCCCTCTCTCCCCTCCATCCCATTGCCTCATCCCTCTCCCGCTCCCTCCCTCCACCTCCTCCACTCTCTCCCTCTCCCCTCTGTAGCTCCCCTCACCCACTCCCTCTCCACCCCCTCCTGTCCCCATCCCCTCCACCCATTCCTTCCACCTCTCCCTCCCTCCTCTCGTCCTCCTCCCCTCTCCTCTCCCTCTCTCATTCCCACTCCGGCTCATTCCCTCCCCCATCCCTCTCCCTCTAGTCCTTTCTTCTCATGCCCTCCCCCCTCCGCTCCCTCTCCCTCTCTCCTTCCCTCCCCTCACCCTCCTCCCCCCTAACGCTCCCCCTCCCACTCTCCATCCCTCCCCTCCCCCTACTCCGACTCCTCACTCCACCTCCCCTCCTCTCCCTCCCTCCTGACTCCCTCCCGCTCCTCTCCCTCCCCTCCACCTCCACCTATCGCTCCCTCTCACCCTCTCCCCTCCCATCTCTCCACCTCTGTCCACTTCCTCTCCCATCACTCCACTTCCCCTCTTGCCCTCGCTCCCACTCCCCCTCCCTCCCATTCTACCTCCCATCCACCTCCTTCGCCCTCTCCCTCTTCCCTCCCAGCTCCCCCTCCCTCCACCTCCCTCTCCCTCCCTTCCTCCCCTTTCCTCTCCACCTCCCACACCCTCACCCTCACCCTCTCCTCTCCTTCTCCTCCGCTCTCTCCCTCCTCCCTCTCCCTCTCCCTCCCACTCTCCTCTCTCCCTCTCCCTCCCCTCTCCACTCCCTCTCCTTCTCCATCTTCCTCTCTCTCCTCTCTCCCTCTCCTCTCCTTCCCCTCCCCTCCCTCCATCTCTTTTCCCCTCCCTCTCCCTCTCCTCCCCTCCCTCCCATCCTCCACCTCACCTCCCCCTCCTCCCTCTCCCCCCCTCCTCTCCACCTCCTCTCCCTTACTCCTCAAAACCCATCCCTCCTCCTCCCCTCCCTGCCCATTCCCTCTCCCTCTGCATCTCTTTGCTCCTGCTCCCCAGCCCACTCGACTCCATCTCCCTCTACCCTCCCACTCCCCTCTCTTCCTCCCACGCCATCACACTCGCCATCTCCCCTCTCCTCGCTCTCGCTCCTTCGCCCTCTCCTCTCCTCTTCCTCTCTCTCTCTCCCCCTTCTCTCAGTCTCCTTTTCCATCCCTCCCTCGATCTCTCTTCCTCCCCTCCACCTCCCTCTCCTCCCCTCCCCCAGGCTCCTCATTCCTCCCACTCCTCTCACTCACTCCCACTCCCGTCCCCCTCTCCCTCCCCTCCTCTCCCTCTACCACTCCCCTATCCTCCCTCCCCTCCCACTCCACTCCCACTCTCATCCCCTCCACCTCCTGCTCCCTCTCTCCTCCTCCCCTCTCCCACTCCCTCTCCTCTCTCCTCTGCTCCCTCTCCCCCCCTCCATTCTACCTACTCCTCCACCTCCACCTCCCCTCCCCTCTTCTGCTCTCTCTCCTCCCCTACTCCTCCCCCCTCTCCCTTCCGACTCCACCTCCACTCTCCCTCTCCTCTCTCCCCTCCTCTCCCTCTCTGCCTCCCACCTCCTCCCTCCACTCCCTCTTCTCTCCACTACCACTCCCACTCCGCTCCTCTCCCTCCCATCCTCCCTCTCCACCTCCTCTCTACTCACCCTCTCCCCTCTCTCCTCCTCCATCTCCCTCCCCTCTCACTCTCTCTCTCCCTCTCCTCCCTCTCCCTCTCTCTCTCTCTCCTTCCCCATCCCCCTCCTCTCTCTTCCCTCCCTCTCCCTCTCCACTCCTCCTCCCTTTGCACCTCAGGCTCTCTCCTCTCCCTCTCCCACTCTTGCTCCCCCTCCACTTCCACTCCACTCCCCTCCACCTCCTCCTCCCCCTCCTGCTCCTTTATCTCACCCCTTGCCCATTCCTCTCCCTCTCCCTCTCCACTCTGCCCTCTCGCCCTCTCCCACTCCCTCTCCCTCTCCCCTCTCCTCCCCCATGCCATCCCCCAGCCATCTCTGCCCTCCTCAGCTCCTTCTCCCTCTCCTGCTCCTCCCTCTTCCTCTCTCTCCATCTCCCTCTCCCATCCCTCCCTCTCTCTCTCTTCCCCTCCTCTCCACACTCCTCTCCCACTCCCTCCGTCTCCTCCTCCCTCCCTGCTCCCTCGCCACCTCCCTCCTCTCTCCTCTCTCCCTCTCCCTCCGTTGCCCTCCCACTCCTAACTCCACTCCCACTCCCTCCCCTCCTGCTCCGATCTCTCTCTCTCTCCTTAGCTCCCTCGCCTCTCCACCCTACCCACTCCCACTCCTCCTCCCTCTCCGACTCCACCTCCTCCCTAGCCCTGACTCTCCACTCCTTTCCTCTCCTCTCCATCCCTCCCTCCTCCATCTACCCCACCACCCCCCTCCCTCCTCCACTCCTCCTTCCTCCCTCCCTCCCCCTCCCCTCCCTCTCCCTCTCATTCCCCTCCCCTCGCCCCTCTCCCTCCCCTCCCTCCTCTTCTGCCTCCCTCCCCATTGCCCTCTCCTCCACCTTTTGCTCCTCCCACTCCACCTCCCGCTCCACCTCTCCCTCTCCCTCTCCCCTCCCCCTCTCTCTCCCCTCCCCCCTCCCATCCACCTCCCCTTCCCTCCCTCTCCCACTCCACTCCTGCCCTCTCCGTCTCCTCACCTCCACCCCTCTCTCGATCCCACTCCACTCCCTCTGCCCTCCTCTCTCTCCTATCCCTCTCCCTTTGTCCCACTCCCTTCCGCTCCCTCACTCACTCCCACTCTCCTCCCTCCTCTATCTTGCTCCCTCCCTCCACTCCCACTCCCTCTCCCCTTCGCTCCCTCTCCCATCTCCTCTCTCGCTCCCATTACCACTCCCCCTCGCCTCTCTCTCCTCCTCTCCCTCTCCCTCATCCACTCCTCCTCCCCTCCTCCCCTCGATTCTCGCTCCCTCCCCTCCCCTCCCACTCCACCCCTGCCACCTCCCACTCTCGTTCCCTCTCCCTCTCCCTCTTTCGATCCCCCTAACCCACTCCCTCTCCCCTCCATCTCCCTCTCCCTCCACCTCCCTCCTTCCTCTCCCACTCCCCCTCCTATTCCCTCACCCTCTCCACTTTACCTTCCGATCCCTCTTCCTCTCCCACTCCTCACACACACTCTCTCTCTCTTCTCTCGCTCTCTCCCTTCCCCCTCCCACTCCACCTACCCCTCCCTCTCCCTCTCTCACCCATTGTCCTCCCTCTGTCGCCTCCTCCTCGACCACTCCTCACTCCTCTCCCTCTCCTCTCCCATCCTGCTCTCACTTCCCCTCCACCTTCTCCAGCTCCCTCCCCCTCTCCTCCTCTCCCTTTCCCATGATTTCTCCCCCTCCCACTCCCTGCTCAGCCTCCTCTCCCCCCCCTCTCACTCTCCCTCTCTCTCTCTCTCTCTCTCCCTCTCTTGCCTCTTGCCCACTCTCCTCTCCTCTCTCCCTCTCCCTCCCTCTTACTCTCTTTCTCTACCTCTCTCTTGTGCTCTCCTTGTCCCCCTCCCCCTCCCCTCCCCTCTCCTCCCTCTCCCTCTCTCTCCCCCTCGCCCATTCCTACTCCCTCTCGCTCCCTGTCCGTCTCCCCCTCCCCCTCACTCCTCTCCCACTATACATCTTGTTCCCTCGCCCTCTCCCACTCCCACTCCCTCTCACCTCCCGATCCCTCTCCCTCTCCCCCTCCGCCTCACCCTCTCACTCCCAGTCCTCTCTCTCCTCTCTACCTCTGCCTGTCCCTCCACTTCTCCACTCGCCCCTCCCACTCCACCTACACTTCTCCCTTCCCTCTCCCCTCCCCTCTCTTGCTCTCCCTCTCTCTCTACCTCCACTCCATTTGCCTCTCCTCTCTCCACCTCCTACTTCCTCTCTCCTCTCTCTCTCTCGCCCTCCTCTCCATCTCTACTCATCCACTCCCTCTGCTTTTCCCTCTCATCACCTCTCCCTCCTCCCTCCTCTCTCTCCACCTCCTCCTCCTCCCCTCCCACTCCCACTCCCTCTCCTCTTCCTCTTGCTCTCGCTCCCGGTCCCACTCCCCCTCCACTCCTCCCCTCCACCTCCCTCTCCTTCTCCCCCTCCACCTCCCCCCGGTCTCACTCTCACTCCCACTCCAGCTCCCTCGCCTCCTCTCTCCACTCCCACTCCCTTTCATGCTCAAAACCTCTCCCACTCTCCCTCTCCCTCTCCTCTCCCTTTCCCCCTCTCTCCCATTTCCTTCTCCCTTCCCCCTCTCTCTCTCCCATTCCTTCTCGATCCCTCCCTCGCTCTCTCTTCCCTCCCTCTCCCACTTCCCTCTCCACCTCCCCTCCGCCTCTCCCCTCGACTCCCACTCCTCCCCTCCCCCTCTGGCACTCCCACTACCTCTCCCTCGCCCCACTCCCACTTCGCTCCCTCTCCCTCTCCCTCTATTGCTCTCATTACCTCTCCCTCACCCACTCCCACTCCACCTCCCGATTTCACTTCTCCTCCCCCTCCCCCTCACCCTCTCCCACTCCCCCTCCACCTCTCCTTCTAACTCCACCTCATCTCCCTCTCCCCCTCCCTCTCTCCACTACCCTCCTCTCCACTCCCACCCACCCCTCCCTCCCACTCCTGTTCTCTCCTCCTCTTGTGCTACTCTGCTCCTCCCTCTCTCTCTTGCTCCCTCTCCCTCTTCCCCCTCCTCCTCTCCCTCCACTCTCCACCTCCACCTCCTCTCCCTCTCTCTCCTCTTGCTCTTGCTCTCGGTCCCACTCTCACTCCACTCCCCTCCCTCCCTCCCTCTCTCTCTCCCCCTCCCCCTCCACCTCCCTCCATCTCACTCCTCCTCCCCCTCCCTCTCCCCTCCTCTCGCCCCTCCTCCTCCCTCTCCCCTCCTCTCCCCTCCTCTCCCTCCTCTCCATTCCCTCTCTCCTCTGCTTCCTCTCCCTCCTCCCCCCTCCTCTCTCCCTCCCTCCCTCTCCCTCCCTCTCCCTCTCCCTCTCCCACTCCCCTCTCCCTCCCCCTCCCTCTCCCACTCCCTCTCTACCTCCCCCTCCTCCTCTCTCCTCTCCCTCCACCCACTCCCACTCTCCTCTCCCTCTCCCTCTCCCTCCCTCTCTCCTCTCCTCACTCCCTCCTCCCCCTCCCTCCCTCCCTCCCCACTCCCCCTCTCCCTCCCTCTCTCTCCCTCTCTCCTCCTCCTCCCCACTCCTCTCCTCCACTCCTGTCCCTCTCCCCCCCTACTCCCTCTCCCCCCCCCTCTCCCTCCCTCCCTCCCCTCCTCTCCTCCCTCCCTCCTCTCTCACTCCCTCTCTCTCCTCCTCCCTCCCTGACTCCCTCCTCCTCTCCCCTCCTCTCCCCTCCCCTCCCTCCTCCTCCCTCCCTCTCTCCCTCCTCCTCCCTCTCTCCCCCTCCTCTCCCCACTCCCACTCTCTCCCTCTCTCCTTTCTCCCTCCCTCTCCTCCCTCCCCTCTCTCCACCTCCCCCTCCCTCTCCTCCTCCTCCCTCTCCTCTCCCTCCTCCCCCTCCTCCCTCTCTCTCTCTCTCCCATCTCCTTCTCCACTCCTGCTCCCTCTTCCTCTCTCTGCTCTCCCTCCCCTCTCCCTCCCTTCCCATTCCACCTCCCCTCCCTCTCCTCACTCCCTCTCCACATCCACCTCACCTCCCTCCCCTCCTGCCCCTCCTCTCCCCTCCCTCTCCCCTCCTCCCTCCCCTCCTCTCCTCCTCTTCTCCTCTCTCTCTCCCCTCTCCTCTCTCCCTCTCCCCCTCTCCTCTCCCCTCCCTCCCTCTCCCCTCTCCTCCCTCCCTCTCCTTCCCTCTCGATCTCCTTTCCCTCTCTCTCTCTCTCGCTCCCTCTCCCCTCCACTCCACCTTTCCTCCCCCCTCCCCCTCCCTCTCTCTCCCTCCCTCCCCTCCACATCCCCTCCACCTCCTCTCCTCTCTCTCTCCTCTCTCCTCTCTACTCTCCCTCTCCCTCCTCCCACTCCCTCTCTCTCCCTCTCTTCGGTCTCCTCCCCTCCCTCTCTCACTCCACCTCTCTCTCTCCCCCTCTCCCCTCCCCTCCCTCTCCTCTCCCCTCCATCTCCACCTCCTCTCTCCCTCCTCTCTCTCCCTCTCCCTCCCCTCCCTCCCTACTCTCCTCTGCTCTCCCTCTCCCTCTCCTCCCATTCTTACTCCTTCCCTCCCTCCCTACCACTCCCTCTCCTCCTCCCTCCCTCCCTCTCCCCTCCCACTCTCCACTCCCCTCCCTTCTCCCCACTCCCCCTCCCCTCTCCTCCCTCCTCCTCTCCTCCATCTCCTCTCCCCTCTCTCCCTCCCCTCTCCCTCTCCCTCTCTCTCCCACTCTCCCTCCCTCTCTCCTCCCATCCTCCCTCTCCTCTCCCTCCTCTCTCTCTCCCTCCCTCTTTCTCTCTCTCCCCTCTCCCTCTCCCTCCCTCTCCCTCCCCTCTCTCTCTCCTCCACCTCCCTCTCCACCTCTCTCCACTCCACTCATCTCCTCTCTCTCTCCCTCCCTCCCCTCTCCCATCTCTCCCTCTCCACCTACCTCATCCTCCCTCCCCCTCCTCTCCACTCTCCCTCTCCCTCTCTCCTCTCCTCTCCTCTTTCTCTCCCTCTCCTCTCCACTCCCCTCCCTCTCCTCCTCCTCTCCTCTCCACTCCTCTCCCTCTCCATCCTCCTCCTCTCCCCACTCCCTCTCCCTCATGTTTCCTCACCTTCTCCCTCTCCACCTCCCTCTCCTCTTCTCTCCCACTCCCACTCCACCACCTCACTCTCCCTCTCCCCTCTCCCTCCCTCTCCCTCTCTCCTCTCCGCTCTTATTCCCCCTCTCCGCTCTCACTCCCGCTCCTCTCCCCTATCCCACTCCTCTCATCTCCCCCTCGCTCTCTCTCCGCTCCCTCTCTTTCTCCTCTCTCCTCCCTCTCTCCTCCCTCTTCCCTCCCTCTCCTCTAGTCCAACTCCCTCTCTCCTCTCTCTCCCTCCCTCCTCTCTCTTCTCTCCCTCTTTCGTTCCTCCTCCCACTCCCCTCTCTGATTCCCCTCTCTCCTCCTCCTCCCCTCCTCACCTCTCCCACTCCCACTCCCTCTCCTCCCTCTCTCTCTCCCTCTCTCCTCTCTCCTCTCCTCCTCTTCTCTCTCCTCACCCACTCCCTCTCCACCTCCTGCTCCCTCTCTCCCCTCTCCCTCTCTCCTCTCCCCTCCCTCTCCCTCTCCTCCCTCTCCTCTCCCTCCCCTCACTCGCGCTCCCTCTTCCTCCCTCTGCCTCCTCCTCCTCCCCCCTCCCTCTCCCCTCCCTCTCTCCTCTCTCCCTCCCTCTCTCCCTCTCTCTCTCACTCCCTCCTCCCTCTCTCCCTCTCCCTCTCCTCCTCTCCTCTCCCCCCACTCCTCTCCCTCCCCCCCGATCTCACTCCCTCTCCTCCTCCCACTCCCCTCCCTCCCCCTCTCTCTTCTCCCTCACTCCCTCTCTCTCCCTCTCTCCTCTCTCTCCCACTCCCTCCCCTCCTCTTCGCTCCTCTCCCCTCCCTCTCCACCCTCCCAGCTCTCTCCTCTCTCTCCTCTCCTCCACTCCCCTCACCACTCACGCTCTCTCTCCTCTCCCTCCCCCCACCCCTCACGCTCCCTCTCCTCTCTCCCTCCACTCTCCTCTCCCCCTCTCCCTCTCCTCTCCTCCTCTCTCTCACTCTCCTCTCCCTCTCCTCCTCTCCTCCCTCTCCCTCCTCGCCCTCTCCCTCCCTCTCTCCTCCTCCCCCCCTCTCCACCTCTCTCCCTCCCATGCTCCCTCTCTCCCACCTCCCTCTCCTCCCTCCCTCTCCTCCCTCTCCTCTCCACTCTCCCCTCCCCTCCCCTCCTCCCTCTCTCTCTCTCCTCTCCCTCTCCTCCCCTCCATCTCCCTCTCCCCTCCCCTCTCCCACTCTCTCTCTCCCTCTCCCTCTCCCTCCCCTCTCCCCTCTCTCCTCCATCGCCCTCTCCTCTCTCTCTCTCCTCTCCCGCCCTCTCTCCCATCTCTCTCCTCTCTCTCCTCTCCTCCCCTCCCCTCTCCACTCCCACTCTCTTCGCTCCCCCTCGCCCATCCACTCCACCTCTCGCTCACGCCCCCCCTCCCCCTCTCCTCTCCACCTCCTCTCGCTCCTCGCCCTCTCCCCTCCCCTCCCGCTCCTCTTCTCTCCCTCTCCCTCTCTAGTTCTCTCTCCCACTCCCTCCACCTCCTCCCTCTCCCTCCCTCTCTCCCTCTCCCCTCTCTCTCCTCCTCTCCCTCTCCCACTCCCACTCTCCTTCTTCTCTCCCTCCTCCTCTCACTCTTCCTCCCCCCACTCCCACTCTCTCTCTCTCTCTATCTCTCTCTACTCTCCCTCCTCCCTCCTCTCTCCTGCTCTCCCTCCTCTCTCTCCACTCCCCTCCTCTCCTCTCACTCTCTCTCTCTTTCACTCTCTTCCTCTCCCTCTCTTTCCTCTCTCCCTTTCATCATCTCCCTCCTCTCCTCTCCCTCTCTCTCCTCTCCATCATCTCTCTCCTCCTCTATCTCACTCTACTCCTCTCTCTCTCTCCCTCTCCATCTCTCTCTTCCCCCTCCTCATCCCCTTCACCCTCTCTCCCACTCATCCCTCCTTATATTCCTAATAGAAACAATATATTTATTATTATATTTATCTATAATCCTTAATTGACATTCATAATAATATTCTCCTCTATCTAATATTTCTACTATTATATCTTATAATATTTTATACTTTACTATTAATATTTTATATATGACTTATAGTTATTAGTAAAATGTAATATCCTCCATCTTTAAACTATATTTTTAATATAATACATATTTCCACCTCCTGTCTATGTCATTTCTAATAATATTAATATATTATCTAACTCCCACTCCTATGTTATACTATTATATCCTGATATAATTATTTGATCATATAACATATATGTAATATGGTATATTTTCCCACTATTATATATAATACATATTTATAGTATATTAATTATGCATTATTATGTATATATATAATTCTACTAGTAATTATTATCTTATAATATTATTGGAATATATAATAAATAATATTATATTTACTCCCTTAATTATCTCCTATAAATATACTATACTATTATATAATGATATAATTATTTGATCATATATGTTATATGTAATATAGTATATTTTAGTATTATATATACTACATACTACATATTTATAGTATATTAATTATACATTTCTATGTATATATAAGAATAGAATACTAATAATTATTATGAATATTATAATATTATTAGAATATATAAAATAAATAATTATATGTATAATAATATTATATTAATTTGGTTCCTTCTTTTACCTCTAATTTTCTAACTTCCATTTTCGACAAATACATATCCTAATTCACATTAAGTATTATTTAATCATAGAAATAAAATTTATGTCAAACCTTTGTAGTGAAAGAATAAAAGATCAAAACATTACATTACATATTAGGAATAAATAATTAAAAAATAAAAGGACAAAACAAGTCTCAAGGATGTCCATGGCCATTGGCCATCCTCGAGGGTTTTGGAGGGCCTTATCAGCCCCCTAAAAATAATATTTTATTTATTAAAACTATGATAGTATTGTTTACAATATATACAATGATTCCATGTTATTTCAGAACACGGAAAACTGACATAAAAAGATACATTTGTGAATATCTAAACCTACAATGGAATACATAACGAACATAAATACCAAAATGGGTATTGCAATCATTAAATCCTTGTTTCAGCATTTTCATGAATCAATGACAATTTGACATCCAGTTCAAAATGATGGTATTAGCTGGGTGCACCTACACAAATACAAAACAAAATCAATTCAAAATGTCAAAAGAGAATTAAAAAGTACAAAACAACTAAACTAGATACAGTAACTTGTCAAACAAATCATCTTTTAAGATTAAAACAATCACAAGTTAAAATAGAAATGCAAATTACCTTTTACCAATATATCATGTGCCCGAACTAAATTTTGCGTTTTACCAATATATCATGGCCCTCTATTAAATTTTGGCTATATACGAGGATTAACAAAGTGAAATTTTAATTAAAAAAACTAGCTTCTACTACAACTTAAACTTTTGACTCAATCTCTCTCCCTATCTTTGACTTTTTTTTAAAAAAAAGAGTTACGTAAAAAACATATTTGACAAATATGAAATTAAACATAAAATCATGGTTGCTGATTGCACATCTAGAACCCAAGTCAAAAAAAAATAATGTATTCCTTTAATTTAACTAGTATATATTTACAAAATATAATGTGCTCAAGACTAGTGACAAAACAAAGGCTATCGTCAGAATTATAAAATATTTTCTACATCCAGGAGAAATCAATGTCTCTCATATGACCACTATGTCATGCACTCATAACTCCATGTCTACGGTCCATGCATGTCCATTAACTGAAGCATAAACATATGATCAACTTTTCATAGCTTATTAATAATGCTAGCTTGTGATTGATTAGTAATGTTAAGATATCCTGAACTTTTCAGCAGATTATACACATCATAACAATTATACGGTTAAATAGTAAGAGAATCCTAGACATCTCGTGTACAACTAGTAGACAGGCTTCCATTGACAGAAATAGACATTTTTCGACAAGTGGCAAATTTAAATTACAAGGAAATCTTTCCCGACCAATCATCAAAGCTTCTTGGTGTAAATTTTGCTTAAAAATCCAATGGATCTTATTCTAAGATCAAGATTAAATGATCTCAAAATATTGTTTAAAAATAATGCGCTGATTTTTCTGTGTTAATAGAAATTTGAATACAAATGCCAAACACTATAGTTGATGAAACTAAAGAATCAAAGCCATGGCTTAATAACATTTCACTAATAAAGTTGTACAAAAATTGGGAAAAAGTTACAAGCTATTTTTCTTGTGTTAATAGAGAATTTGAATATAACCTAGACACTATAGTTGATGAAACTAAAGAATCAAACCCATGGCCCAATAACATTTCACTAATAAAGTTGTACAAAAAAATGGGAAAAAAGTTACAAGCTATGTGAGGAGCGCACAATAATATGAGTGAGCTAGGATGATGACCAACGCAATACAAGATTATAGTTTTTAGAACTGAACAAGAAGAAATAAAAGTGGTAAAACCTAGTTACACATCAACTTAGCCATGTAATCAAAACCAGCAATAATTAAAAGCACACTTATTGCCTGTTGGTAAATTAATAGTTTAAACCACAATAAGGACTTTTTAATTTGGAAGTTTCAATAACTTTCTCAATCAGCTAGCTACATTGAAATTTGTCATCAGACATCAGACATAGGTACACTGGCAAACTTCATAACAAAACACTTGAGGCTTCAAAGCTTTTAAAAAGGAAATACACAAATACACAACGTTTTTCATGAAATTTGTGAACCCAATTCCTCACAAACCATGTCAGTGCTTTATAAATTTCTAATTCGGTGTTGTCATAAAATCGGTCCCTTAAAAATTACTATGTGATCTGAACACTTACTCTTAAAAGTAACAACCACCATCTATTGCACTGCGCCTAAGCTCGTTACTAAGTGTAAAAACTTCTTATTGAACCTCCTCTGCAATGACCTATAAGCACTTATCGAGAGAGAAAATTGAGCTTTGATGTGAAGCTAATTACCTATCCATAGCTGACGGAAAGAAGATATACTATTAAAGTAGTGGATAAGCACAATCTCAAACAATTTGTGTAGCTATATTTCCTTCAGGAAGGACAACAGATCTAACAAGCATGCAAAACTAAAAGCTAATCAAAACTCCATTTTGCAAAGCAGTGTTCATTTCACCTAAGACAGGCCTGGACTACTTACATATAAAAAAGGAGCACGTCCTTGGTCAAATAATCTCTAATTCTAGTATGCTCGGGTCCATACCATGGTTATGTTTTGGAACAGGAATAGCAATGGGTTATGTTTTATTAAGGATTACACAATGTCCAGCAAATTTGTAAGATACCATTAACTGTGGATTACACAAAAGTAATACATGAACATATTTTATATACATTGACTACATAATACATGTGAGCAGATCTTAAAATTTCTGCAGAAATGCCCATATTGTTTTTAGAATAATGTGTGAAAACAATATAATGTTAATCATGCTTAAGAGCTAAATTTATGACTTTTCCTGCCTATTTCATCATGATAAAACAATTCATTCAAGTTTAATGACATTGTCTATATGGAAAGCAAAATGATCTGGTGCTTTAATAATAATCGGGAAACAATTAAGTGCAAACACAAAATAATACTGATACGAATATTGTCTTGTAATGGATAAGAAAATGAAGAGGAAAACAAAAACCTTGTAAGCTTCATGATTAGCAACGATCCTTTCACTTGCATTCCCAGCAAGTGAAAGGGATTTGAAGCCAGCCTGCTTCAGCTGATCCCTCCAGTTCTCAAACTTGACTTCCCTGTCCTCGCAGGCACACCCACAGAATCAAACAGAGCAGAGTAATGATGAATGGCTTCCACAAACCTCTCGAGGAAGGACAATGGAAGTTGCTCCAGCTTGCCAGAAGGCCAAGGCCATGGGGTGTGATATAACTGACACCCACTGCCAATATATTCTTTATTTCATGGCTGTAACTGACACCCAGAGAATCAAACAAGGAAGAGTAATGATGAATGGCTTCCACAAACCTCTCGAGGAAGGACAATGGCAGTTGCTCCAGCTTGCCAGACTAATGTAGAGAGGGGCTTGAACACAGGCCGCCATCATGGCAGTTACTCCAGCTTGCCACAAGGCCAAGGCCCATGGGGTGTGATATTTCTGTTACAAGTATTACTGAGGTCCATAGATTTTAAAATGACTGGCAGGGACTTTCCCCTTATAGTGTTGTACAGTGTACTGAGTTCAAATCTAATGGAAGACACGTGAAGCGCTCCGAAAGAAGCTGCCAAGATGAGAAATATTGAACATGGTCTCTAGTGTTAAATGCAAACCTGTGATTATTAGGACACCCTAATTTTAGGCTTGACTATAGAGAATTTCAACAACAGCTAGAGAAATCACTCGTTCAAATGGTGGTATATGTGCATACCCAAGAAGAGGTTTGCACTCTGATTTGGGAATAGTTTGCACAATACAGTCCAGTCACCAACAACACACAAACTACAACTTCATAGCCTTCTGTTTTTTAACATAGCTTATATGGCCTGAGTGGGAAACAGAAGGGACAAAAAATAAAATGAAATAAAATTAGGCATTCCAACATTTTAATCATATAAAAATATATAAATATCATTAAAATCCAAGCGGAAAATGCCTGTAAATCGGATTATGGTAAAATGATCAGATTATGGATAGATTATAGATAGGGTACGGTCTGCTCTTCTCTCTCAGACCCAAAACAAAAATTAACACGAAAAATACATAAACCCATTCACAACAATAAATACAGACAAAAATCAAATCAGTTCAAACCAACAAGAGCATGACCGTGCATTAAATTATGAAAAAAAAAAAAAAATTGCAGAGCCAAAAAAACAAAACAAAAAACTGGCAACAATTGATCTCTTCTTCCCATTAGCCCATGCCTAATTCCATATCTGTCGTCAACACTAATAGCAAATCTTATGTCTATCTGTATGTCCCTGTTGTAAACTGACAACAATGGGTTTGGTATTTATATCATACACAGAGCACACCTGTTTCACAGTATTACTTAGATTTAATATGCAGAGCAAAATTTATGAAAATTTCAGTTCAACGTATATAGTACTCAGTATCAGTATCCGTATCCATCCACCCCAGTACTCGGTATTTTACTCCAAACAATACATTATAGAAAAAAATGGGGTTACAAAAAATAAAAAATAGGAGTCATGAAGCAAGAAAAAAAAAAAAGTGTGGCTGCATAATTCTGCAAGTGCCGAAGACAACTTATATTCAGTCAAACGTATTTGAATACTTGAGAGTATTGAAGAGGGCCTTTCTGTTAGGGAGGATCTCCAGGCGGGAAAAATGGTGGATTTTCAAGACATCATCAAAATGGACCACTACCTGCTTCTGCGGCACTTGTTCAGGGCCTTAATCTATTTAAACCCAAGGGAAAAATGCCTGTAAACCCTTACCAGGAGGATGCAGACCACGTTATTACACACAAATATACAGAAAACACAAAAAATACCGTGTGTTCTCTGCTCTTCTCTGCTCGTTCAAACAAAAAGACAAAAATATAGAAAACCACTCAGACCACATTATTACAGACCTCAAAAGAATACCCATTACAGACCAAGATCAAAACGATTCAGACCCAAAAAAGAGAAGCACAACCATCAATAAATTATGAAGCCAGATTAAGATGCAGAGCCACAAAAATAAAATAAAAAGAAACTAAAAAAATAAAATAAAATAAAAGCTTCTATGGAGAAATGAGAATCCAAATTTTCCATTAACCAATTTCCCTGCGGTTTGGGGCTACTAAATATGTTATGATTAAAGTTGCAAAAGGGGCTGCAGCCAGGGTCTTGAACACAGGCCATGGCCACGGCCATGGGGTGTGATATTTGTCATTATAAGTATTACTGAGGTCCATAGATTTCAGAATGACTGGCAGAGACTTTCCCCTTAGGAAGTCACGTATTACCAGAGGGTGATTCAATATGGTTTACTATAAGGTACCAACTGATTTAACAATCGTTTCTGAGCATGAAGACAAGTACCAGATCAGCTAGACAAGACATGCACTTCTCCGAAGAAAATAGAAGGTCAAATTCATTCAATGGTCAAAATTGCCTGTGGGTCAAAGAACCTTACAATCAAACAGTAAAATAATTCATTAATATTAAGATGTTATAAGGTTGAAGTGACATGGGAGGATTAGGATTGTGGCCAATTTTTTTGTATGATTCCTCTAATTAATACCCAGCACGTCTACAGAGAGTCCCAATCAAAATTGAACTAGATTTAAACTCAAATTCCTATTTATGAGAAAGTGTGAGCCCATACTCACTTGACAAGATCAGTGAAGAACAAAGAACAAATTGAATGAAAAGTAAAGATGGTCAATAGTCCCAAATGAAATGGGCTTGTCAGGGAAATTTGATAAAGGACTTTTGGTTAGGGGCAACAGAGAGAATGATGGAATGTTTGCTGCAAAATGTATATTTGGTTTGATTTGAAGTACACTAGTCATATTATAGATCTCTGAAATAATATGTGTTCTCTTCATCCATTTGGTCCTTAAAATTTGACAATTCAAGCACAGCTAATGACTTTGCAGAACTTTCACGGTGGAGATCATGAGCCTCGCTACCTAGTACACATTCAGTATAATTAGATTGTATGCAGCAACTTGCCAGCTCCGTGACTCAATTTTTAACGCACTTTTAAATGTTTAAATGCATATAAATATTGCATGAAAAGATAGGACATCTACTATTCCTGAGTTTTTTCTACTTTGGTTGGATTTTCAATGCCCTGGTTTACTGAACAAGGTGAAGGAATTCATTCAAGTATGCCCAGACAGTACATGTACAGTGTACAGAGTTCAAATCTAATGGAAGGCATGTGAAGCACTTCGGAAAGAAGCTGCCAAGATATTAGGACAAACCTGTGATTAAATGCAAACCTAAGGCTTAAATGAAAACATGTGATTATTAGCACACCCTAATTCAAAGCTTGACTATAGAGAATTTCAACAACAGGAATTAAGCACGCCTGGCTAGAGAAATCACTCGTTCAAATAGGGGGATATGTGCATACCCAAGAAGAGGATTTGCACTCCAATTGGGCAATGGTTTACACAATAAGTCCAGTCACCAACATCACACAAACTACAACTCCATAGCCTTTTGTTCTTTAACATAGCTTATATGGCCTAAGTGGGAAACAAAAGGGACAGGAAATAAGATGAAATAAAAATAGGCATTCCAACATTTTAATCATATAAAAATATATAAATATCATTAAACTCTAAGCGAAAAATGCCTGTAAACTGGATTATGGTAAAATGGTCAGATTATGGATACTTGCGAGGAAGATAATCCCTTGGGTACAGTCTGCTCTGCTCGCTCAGACCCAAAACAGAAATTAACACAAAAATACATAAAATCCACAAATATATCATGCACCAACCACACTTTTTTCACAGTATTACTTAGATTTAATCTGCAGAGCAAAATTTCTTAAAATTTTAGTTCAACCTATATATTATGGATACTCAGTATCAGTATCCATATCCACCCGAGTACTCAGTATTTTACTCCAAATAATACATTATAAAAAAGGGGGTTACAAAAATTAAAAAAAGGAGTAAACAAGCAAGGAAAAAAAGAGTGGTTGCAAAATCCTGTAAGTGCGGAAGACATCATACCTTCAGTCAAACGTATTTGAATGCTTGACAGTATTGAAGAGGGCCTCTCCAGGCGGGAAAAATGAAGGATTTACAAGACGTCATCAAAATGGACCATTACCTGATCCTGCGGCGCTTCTTCAGGGTCTTAATCAAGTCTTCATTTTATTTTTTCTTCTTCAGCTCCTTTCCTGAAACGCATAACTAAAATTAATCAAAAACTAAAAGCTATAAAGCCTCCGATCTATTTAAAACCAAGATAAAATTCCTGTAAACCCTTAACAGGAGGATGGAGACCATATTATTACCCAAACAAAAACACAAAAAACAAATATATAATACACAAAAACCAATATATATATACAAAAAAAACACAAAGTACTGTCTTCTCTGCTTCTCTCTCTGCTCGTTCCAAAAAAAAAACACGAAAATACAGAAAACCACTCAGACCACATTATTACAGACCTTACAAGAATACCCATTACAAGCAAAGATCAAAACCATTCAGACCCCAAAACGAGAAGCACGACCGTGCAATAAATTATGAAACCAAATTAAAATACAGAGCGACAAAAATAAAATAAAAAGAAACCATGAAAATGCAGTCCATTCTCCAAGCAGGCGAAATGGATTTGCAAGATGGCTTGAAATGCACCATTTCCAGATGGCCCACCATTTCCCGAGTTTCAGTGTCTCAGTCGAGGAATTCATCCTCTTTTTCTTCAACTCCTGACCTGAAACACATAACTGATATTAATCAGAACAGAAATAGGAGAAGAACTAAATTCTTATCTTACAAAAAGTAAACAGATATGAAACAGAAATAGGAGAAGAACTAAATACTTGATTCTTACGAGGAAGATGTGTTATCTTCTCTGCTCTGCTTGTTCAAACCAAATATTAAAAAATAACACAAAAGTACAAAATAACTATTCAGACCACATTGTTTCCGAAAATACCAATTAAAAACTGATATCAAAACGATTCGTAACCAAAAAAGAGCACGGCCGTGCAATAAATCATGCTAAAAAACAAAATGCAGAGCTAAAAAATCGAGACAAAAAATAAACAGAAAGAAATGATGGAAATGCAGTCCGTCACAGGGATTTATAGTTTTTTTCCATCAACGGCTCTTTACTTTTTTTTTTCAAACGGCTCCAACCTTCATCCGCTCCCCCTGTTTCTCCATGGATCTTCTAGAATACATTGACCCCCATTTCCACCGCCATGAATTTTTTCTACCTATGTTTCGCCTTAAAAAAGCAAAAGTAAATCTAATTAAAAAAGCGGAACTTACCTTTAATTAAAAGCAAAAACTACCAACAATTAAATATGCACCTTTTAAATGAAAAACAAAAATCAACTTTGTTAGTAAGTGCGGTGGAGTACCTGGCAGTGATTAAATTTGAATTCCCCATATTTTAATTTGAGATGAAACGAGCTCATATATTTTAATAAATGAGATGAAACAACACATTATTTTTGGGATAGAAAACATAAAAATTGTTAATTTCCTTTAATATATATTTGAATATTTTAAATAAATTAAATATGAAAAAAATAAAAATTATTAAATATAAACATCTAATATTAATCTTGACCAATTTTTTAGTTACCCCTTCTAATGAAAATTTATAATATTTTAATACCTTTTATAAATTTAACAAATATTTAATAACCCTTTATAAGTTTGACAAGATAAAACACATTTGAAGGGCATTAGAAAATCTTCAAATTTGATCCTAGTACTTAGTACTAATTTAGTTTTGTACCTTGCTAAAAATTAGTTACACCCATAGGCGTAATCTTTAGTGAGACAATGAGGAATCTCTAAGTTAAAGATTATTGTTCTCAAGATCAATTATATCTTCCTAAGAATTGGAACATTTTTGTAGAATTAAGACCATTCGTCGATTTGTTATAACCGCCATATTTCAAGAAACAAAAATTCATGCTTCCTTTTTATGGTATTCCCCACCATTTTATGGCACTCAATTATTGCCTCATACAAATTCATCGACGGGCATTAATAATGTTTCATTTCCATAAAATTTTGTCGTCGAAGATGTAAGGTAATTAGTTTTTTCTAGATATTTATTAGGTTTGTGATGGGGATCGAGGAAGTGAATGAACATTTATGGTGCATAGAAAACTGCAACCCATGGTCGCCTAAAACCAATTTCATTGTTGGATTAGGAAATTGCTGGAAAATTGTTTTAAAGTTTGGTTTATAACATTTAACTCATGTTCATGTTTGTGGAGATTGACAAGAGAAGAGAGAGGCTTCTCTTCATATCACAAGTATCCTCGAGAATTTGGAGAACTCACTTTATTTCATGTCAAGTTTTAACGTTTTTCCGGATGGCAAGTGTGTTTTGTGGAGTGTATTATATTTTTGGCTCGTAGAATGTTTCCTCTTGTGTGTCCACACATTTTGTCTTTTATTTTACTTCACTTTCTATCCTTGCATTTACATGCAATTTGTATTTTATTTTGCATGGCTTCAATATTTGATCTTGCACGAGTTTATAACCTTGTTTTAGATATGCCTAAACAAAGGGTTTGCCATAGGCATTTTTTTGACAAAATGTGTTCAACCTGGTGGGAATGTGTTTTTTTTTCATCAAATATTAGCCGCATTAATTCCTCTTTCCAAAACAATGCTTCTTATTCCTATTCTCATGTGTTCATTTTATTGCACCATCTAATTAGCCTCCTCGAAAGGTCATAACTTGAGCTCCAAGTGTGTTTGAGTCCACTTTTTAAACCACATGTTTCGATGAGATGATTATTTGCACCGGGGATCGAGGGCCGCTTCATGGTGCAAATTTCACCATGCTCGCCCATCGCCCATACTAAATCCACCATCTTTTGAGGTATGAAAATTAGGATTTAAGTTGTGAAGTTCGTAGTTCGGGTTTTTTTCCTATTTTTGGGCGTTAGTTAATTTTAGTCTATTAGTTGCATTATGAGTTAGAAATTTGGAAATTCCTCTAATTTAGGAATTAGAAGATGCGTGTATTTATTATGCCGTCATGGAAAGTGAGTTTTGCGAACTTATTAGAATAGCAGGTTTTAGTAAACTCAAAAAATGTAATTCCCACCTATGTAGATTTAGTCTTTATTTTAGTTAGAGTTTGCTATCCCCGCAACTTGAGTTGGGAGTTGTTTTCCTATTTAGGAAACATTGTAATTCATTATTCAATAACTAATCAAGGAGATCTTTTTCTTTTTGAGTTCATATTATTTGTCAAATTTTCATCAAGTAGCTAATTCCTCTTTGGCTACATTATGTTCATTTTGCTATGTTGATTGTGTTGGTCCATTTCATCTCATAATAAAATTTTGATATGTACGGTAAATAAAGTCACCTAGGTTCTAGATAAATGTGTTGAAATCATGGAGTATAGTCTAATACAAAATCTACTACTTTCAAGTAATTTACACACATCCCAATAAATTTTCCCAACTCAAGGTTAGAGCACAACTTTGATGGGGAAGACCTAAGTCTAATACTGATAGATTGGATTCAACATCAGTTTAAGGGTCTTGTTTCCATTCCATAAATTCGGATCATCAAACACTCATTCCTAGCATGATGCTAGAGTACCTTTTCCTACATTCTACTTTCAATTTCGACTCAATGTGTAATAGGTTCTCCTTGATGACAATTTAGAAGACCAAGGTAAGTATAATAAGCTTTCCCCTATCCCCTAAACTTGTAGTACAAAATAAACTAGGCCACAATAATTATATCGCAAGACTTTGCAACACCTTAACCAGTTGTGTTCCTATGTTTATTTGTGTGGAGGTCGCATGCAAAGCAAAGGAGGATTCTCTTCAAATCATAGGTATCCCTCGGGAATTCAAAGAACTCACTTTATTTCACATCAGTGTTTCTATGTTTTCTAGATAGCAAGTGTGTTTTGTGGAGTTTATTATCTATTTTTTTGGATCAAAGAATGTTTCCTCCTGCGTTTGCATGCATTTTGTCTTTTATTTTACCTTGTTTTTTATCCCTACATTTTTTTTAATTTGTCTTTTATTTTGCATGGCTTCTTATATGGCTTGCATGGGTTTATAACCTTGTTTTATATATGCCTAAACAAAGGGTTTACGTGGGTCACCAATTATTTGATAAAATGTGTTTAACTTTCCTACCTATGTAAAACTTTTCATCAAACAACAACTAATTCCTCTTTCCAATGAACAACAACTGATTCCTATTTTATGGTCATCCTCTCAGTGATGGCTTAATGCATTCATCTCCTAATGAAATTCTGATATGTACACTAAATGAAGCTACCCGTGTTCGTAATGCCAACCAACTTGACACACAAATACAACAAGAAAAATTATCTCGAATAATTTTTTTGACTTGCATTGCTTGATAAATGACACCGCAAGGGATTGCATTGCTTAACACTCGAGATTCTCGCACAAACATTATCCCACATATATAACATAAAAAATACGTGATACACAACAAGGCCACTTTTTCCCCAAATGCCAAGGCACGACATAATGATTCAACTACAGTATAAACTCCTATATAGGCACCATCCATGACATAAAACTTTCCTAGTTTACATATTTATTACAAATTCGTATTTCGTTATTAACCTTAATCATTTAATAATCACTTGTTATGTAGTCCTTCATTTTTCTTCAAGCTAGACTACACTATCTTTATTTTGCTTAACATTTCGTTGGTGATGATTCCATCTAATTTTTGTTTCCCTTTATCGCAATAGAATGATGTAGCATGTTTTTGGTAGAATCTTATGTGCATACATATGGCTACTAATGTTTGTCCTACAGATTTGTTTTCTAAGTTGTATGCTAGTTTGGTTTTGTAATTTATCTTAGATGCAACTAGGAAGCTTCACATGGAACAAGGGAAGGGTTATTGGTCTAAAATACACCTTTCGATGGATGGCTATCTGACTTTTGACTTCGGTCAATACAATGGGATCCCCTCCAAGTTGTGGGAATCTTAGACTGAGGGGAACCTCCAGAGAGGGATGGCTCCCTTGATGGATCACTAAATTTCTAAATTCTGTGTGGGTTGAGGGTTAGAAGGAATGTAAAACTGAAAACTGGTAAAGGTGATACACTAAAATTTTGTGGGGCTTGGGCTTGCACAAACACACTTATTGAATAGTAAAAGGATTGTTGAAATTCACTACAATAGCTTTCTAATTGATTTACACTCACAAGGCAAAAAATGCACTTTAATGGCTTGCAAAACAATCAAGATTGATTAATAGAGGTGTTGTAAAACTATAAGCATTCAAAGGAATATTAAACTCACTGAAACATGCCTTTAATTGTTTGGAACACGTTGTCAAAAAGCTTACAAATGGAGGATACAATATTTTATTCAACCATCAAGCGGAAAAGTACAACCAATTTTGCAACATAATTGTGCAAAACTTATCCACCCTTGTGCTTTGCAAGAACACACAAGATATAGCAAAAATAGTTACCCCTCAGCCTCCAAAAATAGCCTAAGCTACTACAGTTGAGGTTCCTATACATGCATGCCTTTTACCTTTACAAAAATACAATTTGTTAAAAGCTAATAATAACCTACCACCTCAATTCTCCCTCAGTCAAACTGCCTATTGACTGGCCCACTCCTTTCTATGCACCAAAGAAACCACCTTGTACAGACCTTTTAAGGGAATAAGGTAAAAATCATTTTTTTCCTTTTCCTCATAAAGCTCTATTTTTGGCTTATGTGTACATGCATGGTAATTGGTTAACTTCGGCTTTATTTGAGAGACTAGTTTTGGCAAAAGACACTTTGTGCTTTTTTGCAAAGGTCTATTTTGGCACTCTATATTTTTCCCATTTATATTTAGTTAAGGGATGCATTATGGTCCACGAACACATGCAAATAATAATTAAATTACTTAACCTTATGAATATGGTCACATTAAACTTTCAAATTGTACCCTAACTTTGGTAGGGTTACCCACAAATGACTCTAAACCACGGTTGGGTTGGCTTAGGTTAGGGAAAATGAAACCTAAAACTTGTTTCATTCCATTTGTTCCCTTTTGCTGGTTGGAAGGTTCGAGAATGAAACACATTTAGTTGAGGTATCACTTCATATGGCAAGTATTGTAGGATGGACAATTGAATCTGGAAAAGATTCATACAAGCGAGAACCCCGTGGATATGCTAACAAATCCATTAACAAAGGAAAAGTTGGAGCTACACTCCACTTATGTTGGTCTTTGAGTTTGAGACTCGAAGAGGAAGAAACAAAGCTAAGGAAGGATCCAAGAATAACTAATGTAGCCAAATTATGAACAAACTTGATATACTGCAAATAATATGAACTCCAAAAGAAAATAGATCTCCTTATTTGTTATTGAATAATGAATTAAAATGTTTCCTAAATAGGAAAACAACTCCCAACTCGAGTTGCCAAGAAAACTCTAACTAACTTGACTAAATCTACTCTAGGTGGTGGAAATTACTATTTTTAGTAGTTTACTAGAACTTGTTATTCTTAGTAAGTTCGCATGCTTATTCGTACGGGCACAAAAATTGCCATGCATCTTCTACATTCCTAAATTAGAGGAATTGCCAACTTTTTAACTCATAATGCAACTAATAGACTAAAATTAACTAATGCCCAAAAATAGGAAAAAAAACTACAACTTAAATCCTAATTTTTGGCCTCAAGATGGAGGATTTAGGGCCCGAAAGTGTGTCAAAACTTGCCCCAAATAGTAGGGAAGGTTGTTGCTACATTCTTCTCATCGAAACATGTGGTTTAAAAAAATAGACTCAAACGGACACCCGGAGTTCAAGTTATGACCTTGTCAAGTTCCTGCTAATTTTGGCGCATCATTCTCCCCTGCTTGAAAAAAGGTAGCTCCTACAAGTTGTCTTCTTCAAACTTGCTTCCATTTATCTACATCCAATTTCTTAATCTCCCACTTTATGACCCAAGTATTGTCCTTTTGTTCCAGTCCTTTCCAATGTACCAAATATTTGTTGTATTTCCCATGTCGCGTGTCCATTGTTTTCTTATCTAGAATCTGATCCACTTCTTCTTTCTTCTTCATCGAACCTGTTGCCTCCAATCTACTACTTTATCAATAACATCCCCTTCTACACCATCCCCATGAAAAGAATACAAATCAAACATTAAACACTGGAGAAATATCAAAATTCCCTGCAATTCTACCTCATAAGCATTATCATTTATTTTTTTCACGATTTTGCAAGGACCAATCTTCTTGTACTTCAGCTTATTATAGGTTCCTTTTGGAAACCTTCCACAGATATACCATAAAAAAATCACCAATCAGTAAATACCTTTCTCCATCTTTGCACATCCTCTATTTCCTATACTTATCATTACTATTCTGCAACTTCTTCCGCACTTCTTCCTGTAATTGTTGTACATGTTCGGAAAATGCTTTTGCATCATCACTGACTCTACCATCAATTGGTAGTTTTACCAAATCTAACACCCCATTTGGATTACTCCCATACACAATTGAAAATGGAGACTTTCCTATAGATTTGTTTATGGAACTGTTATATGCAAACTCAGGTTGTGGTAATGCTAAGTCCCATTGTTTCGGATTTTCCCCAACGATGCACCTTAACAGTTTCCCAAACTCCGATTTACCACCTCTGTTTTCCCATCAGTCTGAGGATGATAGGCATTGTTGAACTGTAGTTGAGTTCCCAATTTCTTCCATAAAGTCTCGCTAGAAGTGACTTAAGAACCTTGTGTCCCTATCTGAAGTAATGGTTTTTGGAACACCATGCAAATGAACAACTTCTCTGAAAACTAAATCTGCTATGCCTTTCACATCACTTAGTTTCTTGCAGAAATAAAATGAACCATCTTAGAAAACCTATCAACAACCAAAAAAATTGAGTCATTACCTAGTTGTGTTTTTGGTAATCCCAAAACAAAATCCATACTCGAGATATGTCCACGACCCTTTGGGAATGGGAAACATCATATACAACCCTATATTTTGTGCATGGCCTTTCGAGACTTGGAAAATTTGACATCTCTCCACATATCTTACCACATCTCTTTTCAGCTTTGGATAATAGTATTTCTCTTCTACCAAGGATATCGTCTTATCTTTACCAAAATGCCCAGCCAATCCTCCACTATGCAACTCTTTCACTATATTCTCTCTCATAGACCCAACTAGAATACATAGTTGGAGTCCCTTGAATAGGTATCCATCCTATAAAATGTACTCATCCAAGACATCTCCTGCATTTTCGACACAATGGACGAATTAACCTTTCAACAATATCCTTGAAATCAAAATTAGAAGAATACAAACCCTTTATTGCTTCAAAACCCACCACCTCATTTTCCATAGTGGTAAACAAAGTCACACGCCTACTCAATGCATCTCAGAACTTGATTATGTTTTCCGGATTTATGTATTAGAAAAAGTATAACCCTGCAAAAGTATAACCCTAAGAAAAAGTATAACTTTGCATGCCTACTATTCAACTTCTTTTGGGTATTCACATACTTCAAGGCTATGTGGTCTGTAAATAACACAAACTCCTTAGGCACTAAGTAATGCCTCCAATGCCTTAATGCTTGTACAATTGCATAAAATTCCACATCATAAGTAGAGTATTTCTTTCTTACCTCATTCATTTTCTCACTAAAGAAAGCTACTGGATTTACACCTTGACTTAGAACAACACCAATACCCACATGTGAGGCGTCACAATTAACCTCAAACACTTTATCAAAATCCAAAGTAGTGTCAAAATGGGTGCCTCTGTCACCTTCTTCTTCAAGAACTGAAAACTATCCTCATTGCCTTTTTCCACAAAAACTCCCTTCCTTTTGTGCAATCTGTTATAGGTGTTACAATACTACTGAAATTTTTAATAAATTTTCTGTAAAATGTTGCTAGACCATGAAAGCTTCTTACCTCTGTTATACTTCATGGAGTAGGCCATTCAATAATTACCTTTATCTTTTCTGAGTCCATCTGTACCCCATCTGCACACCATCTGCTGAAATAATAAAGCCCAAGAATACCAAACTCTCTTGCATAAATGTGCACTTCTTCATATTTGCATCGAGTTTCTCTTTCCTTAACACTTCAAATACCACCCTTAGATGCCTCAAATTTTCTTCTTTAGTTTTACTAAAGATCAAGATATTACTCCCGTAGCACGGTGTTCATCAATCTCATTAAAGTACTAGGTGCATTGGATAACCCAAATGGCATCACCAACCACTCATATAATCCATTTCGTGTCTTGAATGTTGTTTTCCACTCATCTCCTGCTCTGATCCGAATATGATAATAACCACTTTGAAGATCAATCTTGGTGAAATACTTAGATCCAGCAAGCACATCCATCATATCACTAAGGCGAGGTATTAGGAACCTATACTTGATTGTAATTTTACTGATTGCTCTGTTATTCATGCACATTCTCCATGTTCCATCCTTCTTTGGTGTTAATAAAGTTGGTGTTACACATGGAATCATTCTCTCCCTTACAACCCCCTTTCGCACGAGCTCTGCCACTTACCTATTCAACTCAGTATGCAACATCGGGCTCATCCTATAAGCCACTTGATTTGGGAGTGAAGACCCTAGAATAAAATCAATATGGTGTTGAATATCTCTTTTGAGTGATTAATAAGATCTGAAAATTCTTCTATTAATTCTCGTTATTTCTCTTTGGTATTTGTGCACTTATAGGCTCATCCTTATTTGCGACTAGTGCATAACAAAAACTGGTTTCCTTTGCCTCCTTCACAAATTCCTTTGCAGAAAGCATATTTTCAGCCTTCTCCTCTTCCTTAAGAGGTAGCAAAACTATTTTTATGCCATCCTTCCATAAAGTATAAGTATTCTTTCCCCGTCATGAATAACTTTTCTATCAAATTGCCATGGTCTTCCTAGCAACATATGACATGCATCCATAGGAATAACATCACACAAAATCTCATCCTTATAATTTTTCCCAATAGAAAAGCTTATTAAACATATCTTATCAACAGTAACTTCATTACCCTTCTTAAACCATGCAATACGGTAAGGGTTAGGATTCTTCTCACAATGCAGACCCCATTTATCGACCATCTCATTTGAAACCATGTTCTCACAACTACCACCATCAATAATAACATTACATACATTTCCTCCTGAAGTGCATCTTGTTATGAAAATATTTGTACATAGCCATGCATCCCCCTTGATCTCCTTTCTTGGAGCAATCATCATCCTCTTGATCATCAAATTTTCTCCAACATCTGGTGGAATTTCTAGGTTCTGTTCATCTTCTACTTGTTCATCTTCAACAAGATTTACTCTTGGAGCATCTCCTTTCCTTTTGTCATGTGTATAAGTATGTGGGAATTCAAAATCCTGATGCCCTTCTTCACCACATCTGTAACAAACAAATGGTCTTCGTGGAGCCTCCCATCCTCTATCACCAACATATCCTCTGCCCCTAGAAAATCCTCTGCCTCTTTGTTGATTCTGGAAATCTTGTCTCGTATCCTCTTGCTTTTCCAATCCACAAGATGATTCTCCCCTACCTTGGATGAAACCAACTCGTCCCCGAAAGGAAGATGAGGCCCCCTATTCATTCCAGGTGATCTCCTAAAACTTTGAATATTTTGTTTTTCCTCGACCTTTAAGGCTAATTGATAGGCATCCTCCATGCTTTAATCCTATGCATACTTATCTCATCTTGAATAGAAAATTTTAATCCATTTACATACCTTGCAGCCATTTTTTCCTCAGTTTCTTCATGCTCTACACAAATGGACAACTTGTAGAACTCATATGTGTATTCTTGCACTATTTGTAAAATCTATCTGAGATTCTGAAACCTCCTGTAAAGGGTTTGTGTATAATCCATAGGGAGAAATTTATCTTTCAGCTTCTTCTCCATCTTACTCCACGTCCTAATTCTTTCTTTCCCCTTTCTTGACCTATCTTTCTGTAGGTGATCCCACCATAACATACCATGACCTTTCAATTTAGTGCATGTAAATTTCACATTCTTTTCTTCTGACATAGCTTTCCACTCAAAAAAATTTCCCATGTTAGTTAGCTTGACTATCATCGCTTCTCTCGGTTTTAAACTACCACCATACTTTGAAACATCAACTCTTATTCCATCATTCTTTCCTTCTAATGCTCAAAGCATCCTTTCTTCAAAAGCTAATGGTGGTGCTTGCGTTTCCTCCTCTTCACAAACTTCTTCTTCATCTGTGTCATCTCCACCTTGATTTCCTCTTTGGGTTATCATTGCAGCAAGCACAACAACTTGTCTCTATAGATCTTGCATATTTCTATTCATCTGGGCAATACCACCTCCTCTTCCTCTTCCTCTTCCTGCCATTTTAAACAAAAAAATACTTCGAACCAGCTCTGATACCAGATAATGTAGCCAAATTATGAACAAACTTGATATACTGCAAATAATATGAACTCCAAAAGAAAATAGATCTCCTTCTTTGTTATTGAATAATGAATTACAATGTTTCCTAAATAGGAAAATAACTCCCAACTCGAGTTGCCAAGAAAACTCTAACTAACTTGACTAAATCTACTCTAGGTGGTGGAAATTACTATTTTTAGCAATTTACTAGAACCTGCTATTCTTAGTAAGTTCACATGCTTATTCGTATGCGGCACAAAAATTGCCACACATCTTATACATTCCTAAATTAGAGGAATTTTCAACTTTCTAACTCATAATGCAACTAATAGACTAAAATTAACTAATGCCCAAAAATAGGAAAAAACCGAACTACAACTTAAATCCTAATTTTCGGCCTCAAGATGGCAGATTTAGGGCCCGAAAATGTGCCGAAACTTGCCCCAACCAATAGGGCGGATTGCCGGTGCATTCGTCTCATCGAAACATGTGGTTTCAAAAAAACAGACTCAAACGGACACCCGAGCTCAAGTTATGACCTTGTCAAGTTCCTACTAATTTTGGCGCATCAATAATGTTGTATGCAGGGTATGGTGCAGTAATTAATCTCCAAGTGGGAGATTGTTGAGTTGTGGAGCTCAATTACTTCAGATTAACATGCAATGTAAAACTTTCTAGAAAACACACGAGAATCTGTCATCGGTTAGGAGGGACCGGCATCGGTCACGTAGAGAGGAACCGACATCAGTTAGGGCTAACCGACATCGGTTACCTATGTGGGAGTGTTTTAATTAAATCTCGGAATTAGATCTATTTTTAGCATAAAAGTATATCTATTGATTGTAATTGCATGGCTAAGTTTCCTAAGTTTATAAACACTTATATAAGCATAAAATATAGGGTTTAGAAAGAAGTATTAACAAGAATTAAGAACTTGCAAAATTTGGTGAGAGAGAGAATTCTTGGTGATAAAGAAAAAGCTTGAGAGAAAGAAAGTATTGTACATCTGAGAGGTGTGGAAGATTGTAAATCTTCAATTGTATATCTTTTCAAAGCTTTGGATAATATATTGGCTTGTTTCTTGGTGGACGTAGCCCACACTGGGTGAACCACGTTAAATATGGTGTTGATTTATATCTCTTGTTTTGTATATTTCTTCTGGTAGAATATCCAATTTTATTTGCATGTATGCTTAGATATGATATATTGTCTACATGCGACCTCTTTGTGTACTAACCCCAACATGCATTATAACAATGAATACCCAGGGTAAGTAAATGAAAATCTATTCTTAACATATTTTCGGTCTTTCCATGTTAGGGATGAAAGTTCTCATATGCATTTTTCCCCTTAATGTTCTTTGTGAGACAAAGCAATGGGCTTTTGACCTCGTGTTGTTGTGTTTCTTGTATTTTTACATCAATAGATTTGGTTGCATCTGCATCATTATCTCATTGAATTTTAGTGGTAATTCTCTAGTGACTTACGCATCCATGTTTAATCCTACAAACAAGGTTATGTTTGTAGTAAGCATTCTCTAGCTATTTGGTGTTTAGTGGATAGTGGTCGGTTTGTTGGTCACGCCACTCCATTGTGTCTGTGGATAAGTTTATTCTTTCCTCTACTTAGAAATTTTGAGTTCATAATTTAAAGATATAAGTGAGAAAACTATCCAAAATTTGATTTTGTAATGCTTAAACCACCAAAAAAGCATCAATTTCATTTTTTTGATTGCATCTTTATATAGAGTCGTTACAATAGCCTAGGGTGGAAGTTTGAATTGGCCTGTTAATTTCTTCAATTAAATCCCCTTACTCTATCTTATCTATGTCAACATGATAAGGTTGTAGCCTTTTATTACCATTTTCAAGCTTCTTTCATATCAAAATAAATAAAACCCTTGTATCTCTATTATTATGTAAATACTTTATTTTTCTAGTTTCATTTGTATCAATTTTTATCCATTGAAGAACTCATAAATCTAGAATGGAAAATGTTAAACACTGAAATATGTTGAATGTAGAATAATGGTTGTTTTACATAATCTAATTTGCACAGTTCATTCTTGTTTTTTTTTCATAGCCTCGTTTACATGGCCCCAAATAACGTCATTCTTAAACATTGTTTTAAACACTTTAAGTGCATCTTTTTGGAAATACATTTTAAATGTATGAAAATTAACGAACCTCATGTAAATGTATTTTCAACTGGTTAACTTGATCTTGTCTGATTTAGATACGTAGTTATGAATATTTTAATCCATTTATGGAACGCTTGGTATTTTTTTGGTAAACTGTCACATTTTGACATGGTTTTTACAAATTTGAACCTAAGGATTTTCCCTGTGCATATAAGATTTTCTTGTTGTGTTTGAAGGAGTAGGAATGACTATAGAATTTTCATTTCTTGTAAATAATGAGAACTATGGTTATTGAACTACTAATGCCACAGTTGTAGTAAGAGTGGGTAGTTTTTGTTGTCACAATTTAATGTCCACATGTCACTTTGGTGTATTCAATCCCCATTGTGGAAGCTTACTGGGGGCTCTTCTTTACAGTAATTACTAGCATAGATCCATAGAGACTTTATTAGAATGGGGAGTTTGCTTAACCAAATCCACTTATCCTAACTTTTCTACATCAACATAATAAGGTTGTAGCCTTTTATCGTCATTTTCTATCTTCTTATATATCAGAATAAATAAACCCCTTACATTTCTATTATTATGTAAATACTAAGTTTTCTGGCTTCATTTGCATCATTTATTGTTTGTTGAAGAACTCAAAAAATTGAATAAAAAAATGTCAAACACTAAAATATGTTAAATGCAGAGTAATACTTGTTTACCATAATTTGATTTACATTGCGCATTGTTGTTTCTTTTCCATAGCCTCGTTTACATGGCCCCAAATAACATCATTGTTAAACATTATTATGATCTACAAAAAGCTAGAAAATGGTGAGAAGCTATAAGGAAGGCATGCCTTTTATTTTTGTGCATTCATTCGTTCACATTAGAAAATTGTAAATCCTAAGCATGACATTCATGATTGCATACCCAAATTGTAGTCCAACCATTGTTGCAAAGGTTTTATTATCCAAAATTCTCCCTCGAGGTAAATTTTGATAACATGCATCAGATTCTTGGGTCTGAGAGCAAGTTGATTGATTCAATGCCCAAAATCATATTTTTGAGGCCCCTTTGGCTTCTCTCTAACTCTCCCATCTAAGAAAAAAATCCCCCAACGAGTTAGAAAAATTAAAAAAATGAAAAAATGAAGTTGTAGGCTTGTTTTAATGCATTGCAGTGTCCAAGGCTATGGGTCGTTCCAGTGCAGGTCGTACCGAGGTTTGTCGTACCAATTTTGGGGCTGAAATACAAAGAAAATGGGCTAAGTCAGACATTTTTGTCCTAGGCGGTCCGCAGGACATCCGAGACAAAAGTACGTGCGGGGGACGTGCAAAGGCGAAAAGGCCGTAAAAGGGGACAAGGAAGCCTAAATTGGCCGATGTGGAAGAATGTGTCTAAGACAGCCGGGACACGCGAACTGATTTTGTCGAAATAGTCAAAAGAAAGAGGAAAAGTCAATGTTTGACCCTTGAACTTCAAACGGCCATAACTTTTGACTCCGAGCTCCGATTTTCACAAAATTGGACTTTCTGAATTTCTTAATTTTAATGAGGGTAGATATATTTAAATAAAAGAAACATATTCATCTCTATTCAGTTAATGCTCATTCCCGTCAAATGACAGAAAAATGCCTGCTAGACCTAAAACAACTGCTCGCACTCAGAAGGTCATAACTTTTGCATTTCTCAACGAAATCACACAAAATTGGTACCGTTGGAATCATGGCTTCAAGACCGATGTATAGAAATCAAGAAATTATATATTTGATGAGAAATAAATGGGAATTTTTCATAAAACGTGGCCAGGTTCATGACAGTGTTTTATTTGGTAGTTGGGAGTGCAATTAAGAGGCATGGTCATCATTCTTTCTCTACTGCAGCACATGGGACAGTATGGGGAGAATTTTTCAAGTAACATACAATCATTTCACTCCATTTAGTGCCTCTTACAAGTGGTTGAAGGATAGATTTTGGGATTTCCATTTTCTACTTCTCTCTCTCTTCTTATTTCCTATAAATTGGAGTGTTGGTCTCATTGTAAAGAGAGGTAGTTTTTGTAGCAAAGCTCTACCAAAATTGCTTTGTGAAGCCAATGCATTGCGCAGGCCCTTGTTGTGGACTCCTTGCATGGTGATCCAGGCCCTTATCTTGTAACAGATTGAACTGTGCATATCATGAAGCAATAAAATATAAGTTTGTGGATGCATCTTCCCCTGTTGTGTTTTCTTGCATTCTTCTTGCCCCTTCAACCTTGATTACAAGTTTATTGTGTCTATCTTTATACTCTTGCAAGGATCCATTATTATTGTGCATGTATGAAACATTGTTGTGAATGCATTTTCAGATTGTGGAGAACTGTTATCACCCCTTCTAGTATGCACTTTACTCCTAGTTTTCACACATTGGAAGACTACTCTCACACCCTCCTTTTTTGGTGTATCACCACTTTAGTGTAGGCTTTCATTTTGTGCATTCTCTCTCCTTGGTCCCTTAGAAAGTTAGAATAGTTAGTTTACCCTG
This sequence comes from Taxus wallichiana var. yunnanensis, assembly GCA_018340775.1. NCBI lineage: Eukaryota > Viridiplantae > Streptophyta > Pinopsida > Cupressales > Taxaceae > Taxus > Taxus wallichiana. The sequence goes on from CM031235.1 coordinate 301,783,043, forward strand.
CATTAGAGTAGATTGTGGCAGGTAGTTTAGGAGAAAGAACCAGCTTTCTTTGGAGGTCTATCTCAAGTAGCAAGTCCCACAACTTGGAGATAGTACCCATGTTATCCAATCACACCGTGAGTTCAAGTATATGCACTTATGTAAACATAGGGGTGTTGTGTTTCGGTGATAACAGTGTTTGAGCCTTTCCCAAGAACCCATTCTTTTCTCCAAAAATAGTGCATGTGTTAACCTAAAAGATTCTATGGAATTATAAACATAATATACTTTTTTGAACAATTTTATGTTATCGGCATTAACAAAATCAATCAAAAAAATGGGTCTCGATTCACATCCCACTCAAAATCCTCCAGGGAAAAAAAGGTGGGAATAGATGATTCCCTTAATTACATGGAAATGAAAGTGTTAGGGGGAAAAATTCCCCTTTGAATTCTATATGAGCTTCCTCATTTTCTTCTAATTATTTTCACTTCAATGCAGAAAAAAAAATCCTTATGTGTCATTGTGTTCTATCAATGACCTACCCATCAATATAGTCATTAGTTAATTTGATTTTATGTCATCTTGTTGTGTTTTGTGTTGTTCATTTTGATCAAATTTGATTGCAACTCGTCTGTGCTTGGATTATAATAAATTATGCTTTATTTTACAGCTTTTGACTTTAATCCTACCTCCGTTGTTGTTGACACCAGGTCCAGATGATGAAAGGTGCATGCAACAATTTTTCCCTGTGCTTTTGGAAATCCTCTATTGCATTTTTCTTGTTGTTCTTTCTTTAAAAAAATAGGTTCCCTTTACATGGATTTTCCATTTTTAAGTTTTTATAATGCATTTCATTCATGTCCATGTGTGTCTTGTTGGTTTCATTGCATTTTTTAAAAGTGGGGGGAGGAATGAAAATGTATCCTTTCCATGGGATTCAACCATTCATATAGTTAGAGCGTGTAAACTTGGTTCAGCTTACATTCTCCACATGTTATTTTATACAATTTTCAACATATCCTTCCTTTTCTTTAGTAACCTTTTCCTAAACTTTTGTTTTTTACAATGTTATAGATGGGTTTAGATTTATCTAAAAACACAATTGAAAGACTCTTAGAGAGCACCAAAACCTTGTTCGTGCCTTCAAGTGCTCTCCTTAGAACCTATCACTCACTTGCAACAGTGCTCCAAACTAAAATCCCAGGTTCACCTTTTTGATGGGGTTCACTCTCACCATGGGCTCCTATCATCTAAATTTAATGACAACATCTAAAAGGGGAGGTGCAACAAGGCTCAATTGTTAAAATGAATTCTTATGCTTACAGTTAGTTAAAAGGATACATGTGTGAGCTTGAGACCCTATAACTTCTTTTTAATATATGTCTCCTCTGAAATGCATAATTCCCATGATTTTCCCTCGCTTAACTACACCTTTTAATGCAAGAATGTGCTGATATTTACAATGGCGACTATTTTCCATAACCTTCAAATCGTTGGTGCTCTAACTCCTTTCTCACTCACAGTGATACATTGTATTGTGCACTCACTCAACCATCAAGTTGTGTTGAATTTATGCAAGGCTCCTTGTGCTTTATAGCTACAATTGTTGTGCCTTCTTCACAAATGCCAATACATGCTCTTAGCCCCTACTTGAAATAGTGGTTAGTGAAAGGTCGGGCTATGCACAAAAGTTTACATAGCCAATACACAAATGTGAAAGGGAAAGTTTGGTTCATTGGATTCAAATTTATAGATGATGATGGTAGAGAGGTCCATGTGATGTGCTTTAATGAGGCATGTGATGAATTTTTCAACAGGATTCACCTTGGAGAGGTGTATATTTTGTCTAATGGGCAAGTTAAAGCACTTAACAATTCTTTCAACCATTTGAATGCCTCGTGTGAAGTTTTCCTTTGCCACATATATGTGGTTATACATTTCCCATCCAATTTCATCTTATATTCCATTGTATCTTTTCCACTTCAAGTCACTAGGGAATATCGTAATTCTTCCCTCCTCCACATTAGATAATGTCACTAGTTTTCCCTTTTTAGTTTCGGGAGTGTCTATCATATGTAAAAAAGATACGATCGAGATAAATAAATGAACTTTCCATCTTTCAGACATGTCAGTGTTGGGATGATAAAATGAATAAGCATTAGAATGGGCATGAATGTAAATGCACACAGAAGTAGAGGTAGCACATGGGAGGATGAGCAGGGTTGCGAATGAGACTACCCATATAGGTAGATTAAGGTCTCAACCATTTTCTGGAAGTAGGATAAAAAAAGACTTGGGCTGCCCATCATGCAAAGGCTACCTTTGGAGAAACTATTCGCTATTTTATGGAGAAAGCACATGCAAACTAAAGATGAAAGCACATACACAAGTTCAACTATTAATAGGATTAAAGCAAGATATTATTAGTAAATCTATTATTAGTAGATGTTTTGTAAAGTATGTATGTAAGTACACATGTCTATTTTGAGCATGCCTATTATTAGGAAGTGCATGGGTGGTGAAGGTCAAGTCCCCACCCCTATAAATACTTGGTTTAAGACTAATTTTGGTAACATTGATATCACCATTGTGTTAGTGTTATGTTGTGCTGATATAGTTGCGCGCATGACTCTGTGAACACATGTTTTGGATGTTAATTATCAACTTCCTATTATGTATATGTTTTTGATGATTAATGGATAATTGTGGTTGGATTGTGATCATTTATGTGTCTAAATATGGAGATGTGATTATTCAATTGGTCTTAACAGTTGTCTAATATGTTTCCTTATTATATGTGTTACCATAACATGATGAATGCAGTAGTTTGTTATGTTGAACATATTCTTGATTGAACATCGTTATAGACATGTATGCTAACATCATGATAAACATGTTCAAAGGAGGGACTTGGTAGCTGTGTGTGCTTCGGGTGGGCATTCGATCTGTCTAAATGAGGTACCAAAGTGCACATAGCATTTAAGTGGGTAAATAAAAGATTACATTTTTGCTCCGTTGTTGGGACCTCTTTTCAAACTATCTGAAAAAATATTACATGCAAATGGTGTATCGATTGAATTTGGAAAAAAATGAAATTTGGGTGGAAGACGGATAGGATAAATTTTATTTGAGGTACAACATTGGACCTTATTTCAATGCGTGGAAGTGGGTGGAAGATAATCTTTATCATAAGCTATATGAGACGTTCTTCAGCTTCTTTCCAGTAGAATTATATGAGTGGTTGGTAGCATACACATCAAAACAAAGTTGGGGACCTAGGCCAAGGATTTGGACACATGAAGATTATGAGACTCTATTTGATGTGGATGAAGATTGGATTAGAGTCGTAGATCATTGGTGGCTTGGTATGTTGCACAATTATACCTTGGAGTACGCTATTTCTACATATTCATGTCCAGAGGTAGCTGATTTTGAGTTTTGACACAAACCTAAATGAACTTATTTGTGTGTTATCCCTTTTGTGATCAATATATTGATGGTAGAATTGAACTTCGAGAGACTACCCATGGCTAGCTAGAGCCCCACCATGCACAGGGATAAGAGCAGGTGTGGCGAAAGATGACAAACCTGGTGGAAACTAGACAAAGAGATGAAAGACAACTCAAGTATAATGAAGTGCGAGAGAGGGAAATTGTAAAATTTTGAGACATTGAGGAGTAACTAGAGTTGCAGAGGATGATGACTTGATAAGTTTTTAAAGATCTCATGGAAGACAAGGAGCCAGAGCATCAAGATCTCATAACTTTAGGAAAGCATGGTGTTGGCCATTGTGTGGTTGTGTTTTCATTGATGTTAACCCCCATTAATGGAAAATGGTGTCATGGTGATGTATGAGTCCCCATATGATGTCAGTCAAGTGTCAAAAATGAAGAATGCATGATTGTGTTAGGATTTCAAGTGTTCTATGGTGTCCTAGTGCATAGTCTAGTGAGTTTAATCACAATATGAGGTGTTTGAAGCTTTTTGGAGTGTGTCATGAGGTCATACATGGTCTATGATGTTTCATGAGTGTATATGGGTCTGGATTGAGTCAACATGGTTAGTTCATGGTTGAGTCAGTTATTCCAGGCATGTTTCTAGCCCTAGAGCAAGCGAATGATGCAAAGATATGAGATTTGGAGCTGATGATTCTTGTTGAAACATGGTATAAACATATTAAAAGTGTACCTTAGGTGTGTGAAGAGTATAAGGTCAGAATTCAAAGGTTTGATGAATTTACAAGGTCCTTGGGAATCTACAGGTGAGAAACAGAAAGTTTAGCATAGGTAAGTCATTTTGGTTAGATAATTTGATTCATTTGGAATATGTGGTGAGTTTTAAATTTTATAGGATGTTGACATGGTACTTCATACCAAGTTTTAGGTCAAAATGCTAAAGAAATTTAAATTTATGCAAGTTTTGGTAAAATCGGGTAAGTTTTAGCGTTGTTTTAAAGCAAAGATGGACATTCTGATGCTCGTTGTGAATTGTATGCTTTTCATGGAGACCTAAGATATTTGGGGTATATTATATGGTCAATTATTAATCTTTCACAAAATAATGAAGTGGTTTGGTCACCACGCTTTATAAATGATCATTAAGAATATAAAGTGGTTTGAAACCCTAGCTAAACCCTAGCTAGGAGTAGTTTGCAGAAAAGTGAGTATATCATCCCTGTTTTGATTAATTATTAAAAATTTATGATTGGATGTTGTAGAGGAAACTTCCATATTTCCATAAAGGTATGTTAGTCCAGGTGATAGTATGTGGGCCGCACCTAAATTTTCTTATTTCTAAAGAGTTACAGTTTGAGGAGAAAGTTTCCAAATGAGGTATGCTATAAATTGAAATTTATAAAGTCCCGGGAATTTTTATATATTTTAATGGATATTTGAGGTCATGGTCATGGTGAAAAATTTCAAGTTGTGCCCTATCTTTGTTGACTGGTTTTTGGGGCAGTTTAGAGCAATTGTCAATAAAATTGAGATTGCAGGAGCTACATGGGGAGTTAGGACTCCATTCAAGTTGTGTTGTAAATATGGTTCAGATATATTTCTAGTTGTATATCAAACTTGAATATTGGATATGGTATGCAGAAGTTATGACCTATTCTTTGAGGGTTAAATCTGGAAGGTGCTCATTGTAGAATGGTACATGTAACTACATGAGGTAAAATGATGTTTTTGATTTGTTCAATATTTTTTAAGGTTGTTTATGGATTATAAATCATGTTTAATTATGTTTCATGATTTTTTTAATCTTGTAATTTTTTTTTATATGATGAAGTAAGTTGGCCTAAGTGTTAGTTCTTGAGTCCAAGTAGGCTTAAAAAATAGTTTGAGATGGACCTATTTGGAGGCCTTCCACTTGGATTTGAAGGATTTATTATATGTTATGGAAAGGTGGATCAAATATATTTCCAATGAGGTATGGCTTGATAATTTTTGAGGTCATTTTATGTGCCTTTTAGGTAGATTTGTGAAAAAAATTGTCATGGAAATTTCAGGACATGGTTGTACTTGTTGAAGTTTTGAGTTGTTTAAGGCATGACATGGATGAGTTGATGTTTGATATCACCTGGAAAGTGAATATAGGTGAATTTTCACACATTGAATCCATTTGTATTTCTTATAAGTGAAATCAAGTATGTTTATCAGTTGAGTTTGGAAAATAGGTCTTTGGGTAGCTTGATTTGGTGAAGATAAAAGTGGTTGTGGTTTGATCCAGGGGTTCTTTCATGAGTTTTAACTCACATATATGTGTTCTACAAGTCTTTAAATTTAAATACAATGGTCACATGCCATATTTGAGTTCATCTTAAGGGTTATTGAGGCCCAAAGTCATATTCAGGTTGTTGTTAACAATTGTTTAGTTAAGGAAATGAGATATTGGGCCGATTAAACAAAGTAATTTGATTGTTCAATGATAATTGTGATCGTTTATGATGTTTAAATGCTATTTTAAACATGTGTGATGATTTTTAGAGCTTGAATAAAAATATTTTGGGATTACAATATTTTTGTCATTGCAATGCAAGGGTTTTGGGGCACTTTGGTGCATGCGAATGTTGTTTTTGGCTAAGCGTACCTACTTGGGTCATATGTGAATATTTTAATGAATTTAATTGAATTTTATAAAGGTTTATGGGTCAAAATTTTCATGAGGGACCCACCTCCTTTTGGTTTTAGAGAAAATTTGGCTATAAAAGTGATGTTTTAGCTCCATTTGTAAGCTAGTCTTGCATGGGGGAGTAGTGCAAAATAAATGTAATGTACCCAATTCCTAGTATATGGCCTAAGATTTTTTTCATTTGTCTTAGTCTTGGACATACTCAAGGGGCTAACGATGTTGGAGGCTATTGGGTATAGATGACTTATTACCACATTACTTTTTGTTATATTTTGTCGTTGACATTAAGTGGGTGACTTGGTGGTAATAATTGTTATATTTTATTGTTGGGGGTCATAGTACTTTATTATTCTATTTCTTCGTTGGGGTCACTTAAGTCACTTTTAGTCCCACATGGAGCTCCCAACTTGGAAAAAGGTAATGAAAAGTTATATAAGGAAATTTGGGGAGTGTTAGAGGGTATTCTTGCATACCTAATTATCTTCTTTCATGTGCAATTGTTGTTTGCAAATCTATAGCTTGTGGAGTGAAATCCCACAAGAACCCTAGCTTCAGTGGTGAGAGATCCATCCCTAGCTAGCAAGGCATTCTTCGGTAGTGAAAGATCTACCCTAGCTTGTCATTTTGGGTCTATTTTCGTGGTTGATTCATAGAGATATTTTCAAAGGTTTTAGAGGAAAGGTTTTGAGGGTTTTGAGACATTTGGGGAAGATAATCGGAGGGTTTTCAAATCAGATTTATGGTAACCATTTGAGCAGGGTTTAGCATCACTTAGAAGGCCTTTTCATCAATTTCCAACCCTTTTTCCAAGTTAGGCAACTTGTTTGGAATATTGCAGCCTTTATTTGGAGGGTTATCCAGGTTGGCCATTTTCAGATCTCAAGGTTGAAATAACATCTCCTATATTTGTAAATGTTATTTTTAAAGTCTCATAATTTTTACACTTGTATTCGGAGAGTTACGAACTTTAGAAGTTTTCCATTGTTGTCTAGGGCACGTTGTAATTTTTGGCAGCATTTTATTATCTAAAAAATTCCAAAAATAGTTTTCTTATGTTCTTTATAATATTAGCAAGCTCTCTTTAAATTTCAAGTAATTCAGTGGATATTTTGGGAGATATTAATTTTCTTTAGTTTGTTGCCCTAACTATTAAAATCTGCAAAAATCAATATTTTATATGGCTGCAACTTTCAATATTTTGTGCATTTTTAATTGATATCCCACAAAGTGGATATTTTAGTGGTATCGAGTTATTGTTCCTCCACTTGTGTGGGTTAAATATGGCAGATTGGAAAGATTTCAATGTGGGTTTTATGAAGAAAATGTTCATCAACATGATGAAACAACACAAAACCACTAACCTTTACTTGAGCCACTCACTCGTAGTTTGAATCAAATAAATTTTGGGGACAATAAGTGTTGGGAATACGCGGATCGTGGAATAGTGCTATGATTTAATAACAAACAAAATCATGCACACAAGATCTAAACAATTCCCCACAAAATCTATAGTAGTGGAAGTATAAACTAGAATAATCCAAATCACACAAAAGTACACACACATAACAAACATGTACCGTGGTTCACCCAATGTGGGCTACGTCCACCAAAGATAGAGATCTCATATATATAATATAACAAGAGATTACAAACTAACTCTTCTGCACAAGAGTACATGTATCTCTACAAGAGTATCTCTTCCTCCCGCATCTCCAACCGGATCTCGCCCGAGTGCACTACAACCGTGCCTCTCAAACACAAACCAGATCTCACATACCTAAAGTTAACTCGCATCTCGCCATCATGCAGCCAAGATCTCACTGTATTGTGAATCTGTAAACAAGACCTCTACAATATCTAGATCTACATGGATCAATAATACAATATGATCTCATGGATCTATAATACAAGACTAGATCTACATAGATCTATAATACAAGATCTCACCAACATGTGGATCTACAAGAAGAAACCCTAAGTGCTTTACATACTATGCAAGCCATTACATGAGACTAAACAATACAAAGGAAATACAGTAGAAGATGTTACCCTCTTCTCACCATTCAGATGTACCTGTTATTTCCTTTTGTCCATCTCCTCTCCATGGAGACTCTGTCTTCATGTAACCTGTTCTTTTATTTTTATTTTTTCTTCTTCATCTTCATCCTCTCAATCTAGGAGAGAATCAAGGATCTAATTCAATCCTTCTCTTCATCATCTAACCCCCTCTAACCCTATTTTTCTAGCTTATATAATCTTAGACAAACTTAGGGCAACATAGCCATGAAATTACATCCAATAGATTTACTTTAAAACAAAAAACAATATTAAAACCCGTGACTTAAAAATAAAGTGCTTCACACAAGTAACCGGCGATGGTTAGACCTAACCGTGGCTGGTTCCCCTTTTTCCGATCGACGCTGGTCTTATCTCGACCAATATCGGCTCGAATTTATTTCTAGCCACTTTCTATTTCATGCTAAATGTGAAGCAATCTAGCTCCACAACCTAACAATCTTCCACTTGGAGATAAATTGTTGAACCTCTGTACCTATACCTGTACATCACTATCCTCTACACACCATGAAGACCATCTATTCTTTCCTTCAACAATTCTCTCAAATAAAAATAAAACCAGGAAGATCAAACCATCTTCTCAAACCAAGAAGATAAAACCATGACTTAACAAACCTGCACGAAGCTACAACTGATCCGTGACACCAAGCCTCAAGATCCCATGAATCGTAATACCATACCAATTGTTGGTATTAGACAAACAAGCCAACCTAGCTCCTCATGCAACAAGCCATCATGACTAACACACTGCAAGAGCTCCCACTCAAACTAAAGTTCTAAGCCTCAATCGCATCCGTAGCCATACCTATAAAACCAACCATGTTCTCCATCCATCTATCCATGTCTCCATGCAACCACCAATGCAACTAACCAAGACAAGTCAAACTGAATATGCGAAAGCAAAACAAGATCCTAGGTAAGGATAGCCCAAATGAGTTCTACCTGCATAGTGGGTGATCAATCCACAAACTTGCATAACTCAAAGAATCCAAACACTGCATTTGCAAATCCAACTATGCATAAACATCTAGCATGTCCAAGACAATCATCTATAGATAACATCTCTCAAGGAGTAACATAGTAATCAAGAGGAAGTACAAACATCCCCTACTCATGCTCAAAGTATCCATGTGTAAATCAAACATCTACATCATCATAGACTCACAAGACTGAATCTATCCAACATGTACAAACTCACCATGTACATCCATCCATATCACCAGCTCTCCAAAAGCTCCAAGTCTGCCACCGACTAACTCCAAAGTTGAATATGAATCTTGTGCTCATCAATGTCAATAAAAAACATCCATGCTAAACCATGCTACTAATACCAAGTGTAAATACCAGCAAACATGTCATCAACATACTCTGCACAGACCGACCTAGATGAAAGCAAAACAAGGGCACCATCTAAAAATGGTAAATAAATACTCATTTATCAAACCTATAACCAAACCGACCACGATTTCCTAACCAACCCCACTATCATTGCTGACCGACCACCAGCATTACTAGATGACCCGACCATGGTTAATCCTAACCAACACCGGTCTCTGTAACTAGCATATTTTCTCTTTTAACCCTTAAAACTCTAAAAAATTGCACTATCATCTTCACCCAGCTGAATCTAACCATCAACTGTAATCCCATAGGGATATCCAGGCACCACAAAATAAACCAAAAGTGACATCACAAAGCAATAAACTCAATATACCTACAAATCCATGACTTGTCCTCCAAAACCAACTAGTGCCTCTGCCACTCTGAATAGTAGCAATCTCCTCTCACTCTACATGTGCATCATGTATCCAATCCTGCAATGCCAACAACCATGGCTTGCTCCCACTGAACACGAAATCCCCTGCACTGCCTCTAACACCAAGCTCAAAAGCTAATATGTCAGTGAGAAATAAAACTAGATGAAAGAAAATATAAAATGATTCCCTTCTTATCAAAGAATACTTCTACATCACAGAAGTTTGGACTTCTTGTGAAGTAGGTGAATCAAATTCTTTTCATCCTGTGTACACAAAATTTTTCGTTACTTTTGCAACTGTGTCTAACCATGACTTTTCATTGAGGATCTCATCCTTAAGACTAGATATCCTTGTCCTCAAGATTCCACACAGCCGAGAAATAAAATTCAAACAACACCCAAAAACATGGTGTAAATCTGTGCACACTATCCAAACATAATATCAGCTACTCTAAATGAAAGAAATAAAACATGAACCATATAGAGATACCTAACTCAAAGTCTCAATGGACTAACCAAGCCAAATCCATCCTCTTTCTGATCCAAACATTGAAGTGATCAACACTATTTTTACATGTACACACTGTGTCAGAAACCAGATCCTCCAAAACAGGACACTGAACCATCCATGCCCTCTCTTGCTGTAAAAAACCTTGTACAGATAAGTTGCCACAAAGACCAACCACGGTCATCCCCTAACCAACCATGGTTAGCTGACCAATATCGGTTCCTCTATGACTGACCTCGGTTCTCAGACCGATGTCAATGTTACTGGAACGAACCCAATACCACATAATTTGGCATAGCACACCACACTAGGTGCCTACTTCGACCAAAGCCGATAGTTGAGTTGAGCCAATCATTTCAAGAAGCACCCAAATCTTACACAAAAACTTAACAAAAATCATGCAATAAATTACATCAAGATGAAATACATCACCTTACCAACACCAAGATACTCAATTGCATCTTCAACTTGAAGAACATGTTTCTTTTATGGAAACCTTGTCTTCATTCTATACCACTATATTCAACTTCTCTAATGAATCCCATGCATCTAACTGCACCAAAGGATGCATAACTACTCCTCTATCTCATTCTCAGATCTAGATCTGTAGTCCCAAACATGCATGTGCAACCAAAATAATATAAGCACAACAATACCAAGGTAAAACCATACCTCAATAACCGGATCTGTAATTTGACCAACATGCTTGTGCCTCCAAGAACTAGGGACACCTCAACAAACAAGATACATTCTATGTATCTTTCCATTTCTTTAGATTTGTGATTTTCTGTTTAAAACTAGGCAGCCCAACACCCGACCACAACCGACCACAGTTACCCTGTGGATGCTGGTTACCACTTAACCAACGTCGGTCACTGTAATTTCCAACAACCTTACCCTTCTAGCTCCCACTTGAGATTAAATATCTTCCTGTGATCTTCTCATCGAAAAAACAAATGTTTCTCTGATACCAGTTGTTGGGAATATGCGGGACTGCAGAATAGTGCTATGATTTAATAGCAAATAAAATCATGCACATAGGATCTAAACAATTCCCCACAAAATCTACAGCAATGGAAGTATAAACTAGAATAATCCAAATCACAAAAAGTACACACACATAACAAGCATGTACCGTGGTTCACCCAATGTGGGCTACGTCCACCAAAGATAGAGATCTCGTATATATAATATAACAAGAGATTACAAACTAACTCTTCTACACAAGAGTACATGTATCTCTACAAGAGTATCTCCTCCTCCCAGATCTCCAACCAGATCTGCCTGAGTGCACTACAACCGTGCCTCTCAAACATAACCAGATCTCACATACCTGAAGCTACCCTGCATCTGCCATTGTGTAACCAAGCTCTCACTGTATTGTGAATCAGAAACAAGACCTCTACAATATCTAGATCTACATGGATCAACAATACAATATGATCTCATGGATCTACAATACAAGACTAGATCTACATAGATCTATAATACAAGATCTCACCAATATGTGGATCTACAAGAAGAAACCCTAAGTGCTTTGCATACTATGCAAACCATTACATGAGACTAAACAATACAAAGGAAATACAGTAGAAGACGTTACCCTCTTCTCACCATTCAGATGTACCTACTATTTCCTTCTGTCCATCTCCTCTCCATGGAGACTTTGTCTTCATGTAACCTGTTCTTTCTTTTTCTTCTTCTTCTTCGTCTTCATCCTCTCAATCTAGGAGAGAATCAAGGATCTATTTCAATCCTTCTCTTCTTCATCTAACCCTCTCTAACCCTAGTTTTCTAGCTTATATAAGCTTAGACAAACTTAGGACAACATAGCCATAAAATTACATCCAATGTATTTCCTTTAAAACAAAAACAATATTAAAACCCGTGACTTAAAAATAAAGTGCTTCACATAGGTAATTGGTGCCGGTTAAACCTTACCGCTACCGGTTCCCCTTTTACCTAACTAACGTTGGTCCTACTCGATCGATGCTGGTTCCACTTTATTTCTATTCACTTTCCATTTCATGCTAACTGTGAAGCAATCTAGCTCCAAAACCTAACAATAAGGATAAAGGTGAGAATAATGATAAAGGGAAGCCAAAAGAGGTGATTGATGAGGATTCTTTTTGGAGTAAATACCAATATTTGAGTAAGGGTTTCAGAGATAATTTGTCATTTCTAGATTATTGCATGATGAAGATTGGTAGCAAGCCCAAGCGAGATCATCATATTCTCACTACCTGAATTACAAAATAACTCATTTGAACAACCAATAACAACACCACATGAGGTAATTTCAGATGATGGAGATAATGTTGATCCAAAGATGATTGAATACCAAGTGAAAGAAGAAGAAGCTTCTAGAGAAAAAGGTATGACTTTTAATGAGAAAAATATTTGTGGCAAGAAGGAACAAACATGGTTGGTTGGTTGCAAAATTGAAAAATATATTTCAATCCAAAAGGTACCTATCAATCCTCCAAAGAATAATTCATTATCATATGGGATGGATTTACCAAGCAGTAATGAGCATAAATTTGTGAAAGGTGTTGATTCTTGTTCCACTTATTCTCCATCTAAAATCATGAATCACAATAGGGATGGTGTTGTTTTGGAGGTTTCTAAATCAGAAATAGAAGGTGAACCTTTTGATGATATTATTTATAAGGAGGTTAGTAGTAGCATGGATTTATTTCATCATCTTCATCCTATATCATTACAATAGTTTTATCATGATGGTATTCAACCTATTGTCGATAATAATGCTAAGAATTTGGTACATCAAAGTCAAGTCATCATGGAGACAAAGAGTGATGATCTTCTTTATGAGGAGATACAAGAGAAGCAAATATGGAAGAACTTACATGATACAAGGGTTCATGGGCATTACAAGGTATGGGATCCTAGTAATATGTTGCAATTATCCAAAACTATCAATTCTGATTTTGAAAACTTTGTGACTGATTTCATAAGAAAAAGAAGGAATTCAAATGTGTCTTTTGGGATTACAAGTGTTGGCAAGCATGATTTCTTCATTGGAGACTCCAGTGAAAGAAGGAGATTACCTCTCAAGGTGCTAGCATTGGTTTTCTCTGATTGCAAAAAATGGTAAGAGAATATTTTTAACCATCTCCAGCTTGTTGGACTATGTATAACAACAATCATAAAGAGAGGAGAGAATTCTTTATTAATAGAGCCATGATTGATTTTTATACCAGCTACATGGTGGAACCCTTGGAAGGGTTAGTGGGGGCATTTGGTCCTCAAAGTGCTCAAAGAATCAAGGTGTAATTTGCTATTAAAAAAGAAGATTTGAATTCAAGGTGCATTCATGACTTTAACATCCTAAGGTATGAGAATGGTTACCATTTTCCTAGCTTGTTGAGTTCTCTTATGTTGTTGCCATGTTTCTATTATTTGGGACAACATTTACATGCTTGGATGATTGAGGAAGACTATTTCATAATCACGTCTCAAGGTATGCTAGATGGGATAAACATATTCTCCATTCACATTGCTCTTGATTCAGCTAATAAGCATATGGTGGCAAAGAAAATAATGTAAGAGCCCATGATATTGAAAGGACATGAGGTATGTGGTATATTTATTATGGTTGAATTTTCTAGAGGTAAGACTATTTTTGGGATGTAATGGTTGCATTATGTTAAGGAATATGATGATGCATGGGTTGAAAAATCAAAGGGGAATGAAGATGTTGATCCTATATGAGAAATTCTGAGTTGCAAAGGTATGATGAGCAGCCCCAATTATGTTATTTCAGATGTGTTATCTTCTCTCACGATGAGAATCAATGGGTACAACAAAAGGTATGAAGTTCCTTATGATAAATTTTATGGATGCATGAGTTCTAATGTTGATTTCCCTTTCTCTTGCATTTACGATGAAATGAAAATATGGGGAAAGAGAATAAAGTATGATGAGGAGCAGCCATGTGTATTCCCAACATAGAAGGAATTGATGAGTTATGCCCATGGAAAGATATGTCTTACACAAAGAAGGTAACTCATTTCTGTATTTTCATTAAGAGATGTGAAGTACTTGAATGTGTTTGTACATTTGGGTTACTTGAAGTTGGAATCATTCATTGGACATAAATTGGCTTCCATCTTTTGGGAAATTTGCATTCATCCCTCATGTGGATAAACTAAATATTTTCAAGGAAAATAAAGAAATCAGATTTCATGGTATACAAAGGCATATTGCAAAAGATGTGATTGGTGAAGAAATAAGCATGCCATTGCGGCGGTTGAATTGTGAAGGAACTCACCTCTTGTGGATCATGGTGAGATCACAAGGTATGCGACAAGTGGGATATTTAATGACTCCTATTCTAACGGATTGTTTGCTACATGATACAAAGCACACCATGATAACTTATGTGGAGAGTGAGTTAGATATGATGGAGACTTTGACTCTAGATGGGGTGATTGGAGTCATGGATGTGGGTGTAACTAGTAGTGTTACACAAGAGACGATTACAAAGATTGGGATTACAGGTTCAAATCATCTTAGTTTATCATTATGTTGGTTATGTGAGGTTTCAATAGACTGAGATCTCATTTTCTTGTTGAGTACTCTAAGAACTCGACACACTTGTGAGATTTTGGATGGTCACATACAAGATGAAAACTACAAATTGGGGGATGAGAAGATCTTTTATCGGGGTAGATTGTACCTTGTGTCAGATTCATGGTTGAGGATGGAGATATTGTGACATGTGCATTGTTCTTCCATGACTTGGCACTTGAGCTTCGATGAGACCTATAGGTTCATGTCAGAGAGGTTCATATGGCATAGGTTAAGGGAGGATATCCTCAATTTTATACAGGCATGTATGGTTTGTCACTATGAAAAGTCAGAGCTTACGGGTTCATCATTTTTTGAGTCAACATGGGATAACACTCCTATGTATTTTACTGCTTCTATGCCCAGTGAGCACTTCTCCCACGTGTTAGTCAGTGGAGAGATGAAATTGACTCATGGTTATTCAGTAGGTTCACATTCAATGTAGAAGGTGGACTATGTGGAGCTGATATTGTCGGTTGACTGCCTATTGAGTCTTAGGACTTTTCCCCATGAGACACATTGAGATACATTATGAGGAGCCTTTCTCTCACATGAGTGTAGGTCATGTGGGAGAGTTAACACCATTTTTACATATACAGGTTGTTTCACAGGTTGATTCAGGGATTCTACAGGATTCAAAGTGGAATTTCATACCCAGGAGTTGATTGGAGAGGTAGTGAGTGATCACATGATGACAACCTTGCATTGGCAGGGATTGGATAGATTGGCAATTTTGGTGTGGGTACTAGTGGAGAGTCAGTGTGGGCATCATACTACTTCAGGAGCAACATTGTTCTCTACATGACATGGAGAGCATGATGACTACATGGGGTGTCTTGGTTACTTTGCATCACACCGATCATTAGTTGACTGCAGGGTGAGGTGGAGAAACTTACTCTGTGGTATTCAGTTTCTACATCATGGCAGGATAATGCTTGGGGTCAAGCATTTCTTGGGAGGGGAGGACTGTAATGTCCCCAATCCGAGTAGATGGCCTAGGTATTTTTTTCATTCGTCTTAGCCTTGGACATACCCAAGGGGCTAACAACGCTAGAGGCTATTGGGTATAGATGACTTATTACCACATTAATTTTTGTTATATTTTGTCATTGACATTAAGTGGTCAACTTGGTGGTAATAATTGTTATATTTTGTCGTTAGGGGCTCATAGTACTTTATTATTCTATTTCTTTGTTGGGGTAACTTATGGTACTTTATTATTCTATTTCTTCGTTGGGGTCACTTAAGTCACTTTTAGTCCCACATGGAGCTCCCAACTTGGAAAAAGGTAATGAAAAGTTATATAAGGAGATTTGGGGAGTGTTAGAGGGTATTATTGTATACCTAATTATCTTCTTTCATGTGCGATTATTGTCTGCAAATCTATAGCTTGTGGAGTGAAATCCCACAGGAACCCTAGCTTCGGTGGTGAGATATCCATCCCTAGCTAGCAAGGCATTCTTTGGTAGTGAGAGATCTACCCTAACTTGTCATTTTGGATCTATTTTCAAGGTTGATTCACAGAGATATTTTCAGAGGTTTCAGAGGAAGGGTTTTGAAGACATTTGGGGAAGATAATCAAAGGGTTTTTAGATCATATTTATGGCAGCCATTTGAGCAGGGTTTAACATCACTTAGAAGGCCTTTTCATCAATTTCCAACCCTTTTTCCAAGCTAGGTGACTTGTTTGGAATATTTCAGCCTTTATCCGGAGGGTTTTCTAGTTGGCCATTTTCAGATCTGAAGGTTGAAATAACATCTCCTATATTTGTAAATGTTATTTCCAAAGTCTCATAATTTTTGCACTTGTATTTAGAGAGTTACTGAATTTTAGAAGTCTTCCATTGTCTAGGGCACGTTGTAATTTTTGGCAGCATTTTATTATCTAAAAATTCCAAAAATAGTTTTCTTATGTTCTTTATAATATTAGCAAGCTCTCTTTAAATTTTCAAGTAATTCGGGTGGATATTTTGGGAGATATTAATTTTCTTTAGTTTGTTTCCTAATCATAAAATCTGCAAAAATCGGTATTTTTTTGCTACAACTTTTCAATATTTTGTGCATTTTTAAGTGATATCCCACAAGGGATATTTCACTAGAGTAGATTTGTTTGCAGGTATGAAGGAATAATTTGAAGAAAGATAAGTTTTGTTTCAAATTGAGGAATATTTTATATCATGGGATCAATAGTTTAGAGGCAAGATAAGTTGAGAAAGAAGAATATTGTGCAAGATTGAAGACCTAGGGTTTTTCCTTGGGTTTTTGAGCTGAATAAGTGATCTCCATCAATTTTGGAAACAAAAATATCTGAGATAAAACATATACAGGAGGCAGAATTTGTGCTTAATCATCCTAAGGGGTTGTATCATCCTTCTGGAGTTTTTGTTTCACTAAATTAGGGGTTGGTCCTCCTTGTAGGGTTGGTGTTCTCCTAAACTACGGGTAGATGCTCCTTGTGAAGTTGGTGCTTCACTAAATCTCTTAACTTTGTGTAATATAAGTAGAGTTTCAGTGGATTTTATTCCCCACGAGGGTTTCCCACTTATATCTTGTGTCTATGTGCCTCTTCTCATGTGTTATGGTTGTGTGAATGTATTATGCACACTAGATAAGTAATGGTTGAATGTATGTGATTGGTTAAATGTTAATGATGAAATGGAATGAGAAATTTGTATGAATGATTTACACCCCCCAAGTCCATTTTTCTTCCTATAATTAGTATAAGAGCATGTCCTTGAGAAGCAATTATAACATCTTGGAGAAGATTCTAGAGGAACAAATGGTAAAGTAAATCGAGAATTAAAATCCATGGCCAATAAGTATGAAGAAACCATAAAATATCTCAAGAGTCAGTTGGAGAAGGCCATTTAAGATCTTAGAACAAAGGAAGAGGAATGTGAAAGACTGAGAAAAAAGCCTTGTGATGTGTGTGTGCATGGAAAAGTTGAATTCAAAGAGGTAGTGTTTAATCTACAAGCATATTTAGCATTCCATAGAATGGAGAACATCATATTGAAGACTAAAGTCAAATATAAGTCTACAACATTCAAGTCCAAAGAAGAAGAATCTGACAAGCTTTTAGAAGAGATTAAAACCCTAAAGATCAAGGAATCCAAGAGGCTTGTTCTTGCAGATCCAACAACTAGTCCTAGTTCCAAAGGAAGTGAAGGTGATGGTACTCATGAAAGAAGGCATATTTAAGGCCTAATCCTATTAGAAAAAAAATTTAATGGGCTATACAAAATTTCATGGTTATTATTATGCTTGCAATGGTTATGGTCATATAGAAAGGGATTTTTGAAAGTTTTTTAGTTGTGTGTACGCTTGGAGCAATGGAAAAGATCATAAGAGTGGTCAGGAAATGAAAGGCAAGAGGTTGTTTGTCATAGGTTCCTTCACAAGGGTCATATTGAAGGGTTTGCTCTCATGACTCATCTAGACAAGTGAATAAGGTTGTGTCTCCCAAAGTGAAAGAAGTGTGGATGTAAAAATAATTCAAAGGAGAATTTTTTTGAGTCAATAAAAAAGGCATCCAAGGAGAATTCAATCCCAAACGAAGATGACAAGAGGCCTAGTCATGCAAAAGTCAAGGAGTTTGAGTCAAAGGTTCAAAAGATGCAATTATCTATGTAAGATAAGTTGAAGAAATTTGGTCTATGGGACATCAAAGGTTATAAGTTATATCAAGTGACCTATCCATGTGATTTTGAGTCCTAGTCATTGCATCTGAGTGTCTAGTCACAAAATTGAGTTGAGGTTCATATATGTATGTAAGGAAGGTTAATATTATCATGTTGTGAAGTGTGTCTAAATAGTAAATGTTTTTAAGTCCTAAGAATTAGAATTTGATTTAAGGAAGAATTTCCATAAAAAGATGGTTTAGATGGTATAAGTATGTGTTAGACTATTTTTTCATTATGGGTGCTCCAAAGTCTATGTTGTATTGTGTCTTCCTTTTGGGCGCTCCAAAGTCTAAGTCAATATAAGTGCTCAAATGTATACCTACAAGTGTTTTGATGTCAAAAAATGTATTCAATGGGCTTGCATCACCTAGATGAAAGTATTCATAGTTTTGTAGAAGTGATCAAAGCTTCAAGGTTATAACAAATTGAAGATATATATTACAAGGTCATCTCATATATGTATCAAGAAGATCAAGGAGCTCTAAGTGTTTATAGGTGTTCAAAGGTTGAAAAGGAATCTTCAGGGATGTGTCACTTCATTGAATTCTGAACTCTCTAGCAGGATAGTAAAATTATGAAGTTATTGTGAATCATATGTCTAAAGTGATCCTTAAGGTATTGATTGATGTATATATAGATAAATAAAGTTGTGTATTGCATCAAAAAAAGAGTTATAAAAATGCAAGGTAACAAAGCATAAGGTGTTGGGTTTGATCTTATAACACCTTAGTTGAAGTTTTTGACTCAGGTGACCTATGATTTATATGTTTGTACCTTGAGATTAGTATGTTGATTGATCTTTTAACTTAGTTCTGAAGAAGAAAAGCTTGATTCTTGACAGTATGAGTGTACAACATGTATGAAATATCTAAATATTGTACATAATGTTTGTATTATGTGATAAGGGAAGTTAGATAGAGTTTAGGTGGTGACAATGTAGTGATATGACAAAAAATTGTATGTTTAAGGAGTTTGAAAGCATGTGTGCGGTGAGGTTCAGGTGAAAATTCTGATATGACAGGAAGTTTCAAAGGATGAGTTGTGTGATAATGTATATGAAGGATTTGCATATAAGATATCATCTCAGTTCATATACAAACTATCAAAGATGGTCCTAAGTCAACATTAAACACCATCAAGTTGTGACTATATTCTTGCAAAGGAAGGTACATGTATTTTTGTCTATCTACACCTCATTCCATACTTGTGCACAATACTCAGAAGCATGTATAAGTATCTCCTGAAATTATGTGATGAAGGTTAGTCCTCAATGCTTTTAGTACTATGATGAATAACTACAAGTCTTTGTGTCAATATTGGAAGGTTGTCAAGGTTTGAGCAACTGAAACCCTAGTATTTACTCCATGTTTCTTAGTGTAAGTCAAGTTATAAATGAATAAGTTGCATAATCTCAATCCAATATAATGAATTAAAGCATAACTCATCAGGGTACAAGGAATTTAGGCAAGTTTGGCTAATATGATACTAGAGTGTAGAGAATTAAGACTATAGAATGCCATCTACAATGATATACAAAGTCATCTCAAAGTATTGTAAGAGACCTGTACAGGGATGTATGAAGGAAAACTTTATGTATGATCCTTGGAAAAAATGGTCATTATGTTATATATTTCATCATCTCAAACAAAGAAATGGAGTGAAAGTGTCTATGGTCATTAAGTTGATTATTCTGGAGTCATCTCATCATCTCAAATAAATTAATACAATGTAAGGAATATTAGTGAGAGATAGTTAAGGTACAATATGTATATTGTCATGGTGTAAAAAGTTTCAGGGTATAGGACTGCAAATATGATAAAAGAAGGACCTAGATTGGAGAAAAGTATGTAAGGGTAGAGTATGGTCAGAGTCTTTGTAACCTCTTCAGGTATGTTTCCATGTCTGAGATCAGTGAAAGCAATCTACAGGACCCTGAGTGCTTGAATGATCATACAAGGTGCTCATGAAGTGTCAAGTGGTTAGGTGATGTTGTGTAGATCTCTAATGTTTGTCACAAGTGTTCAAGACAGTGAAAATTGTAAAAGTAGAGGATTTTTTTGTTTTGACTCCATTCTAGCTACTCAGAATGTTCTTTGTGATAGAGGTAGAAGTATAAAGTATGTTGTTACATGTCTGAAGAAGTAAATTAGTGCAAGGGAGTTATCTTTTACTCCTTTATAAGATTAAAAAAATTGACTAGAAGGCCTTGCTAGGAAAATGATGAATATTAGTTGATAATAACTCATGGAGGACTAAATTGATTTCCAAATAATACTAAAAAGTACTAAATTAAGGTTTCAGGGAAGTGAAAAAGTAATTATGACTCTTTCATTGCATGGAAACAAGGTAAGTAGCCAAATGTGTATGTTTTAAGTTTTATAATGATGATATGCTTCTAGGAGAGCCATTAGGCTATGTATTATGGTGTGTTTTGGCTTCTAGAGCTATGAAAAAGTTGTTTCAAAGGCACTAAAAGTCTCATTTAGGGAAATCAGCCTAATTGTGGTTTTGATAGAGTTAGAGGTAAATGTAGTGTTCTTATGCATTAGTTAGACCTAGATGAAGATGTTCTACAATGATTGAAGACAAAATGGGAGTATCATGCTTAGAGGGATATTTTTCAGGTCTAAGAGGACCTTCATTTGTTGTTGAAGGAGTTAAATAAGAGAGTTAATAGTCCCAAGGGGATCATTTGGGTCAAGTAAGTCATGATTTTGCATTGTGTTCATTGTATTGAGTCATGTGTTGTCATTTTTCATGTAGTAGAGATATTATATCCTTTTTCATAGATGTAAAAGGGGGAGAGAAACATCAAAAACATTATTTTGTTGTTATATGTGTGTTTGTCTTGTTGATTGCCATCAATGTTTTTGACTATGGTTGCCATCAATGACAAAAGGGGAGATTGTTGGCTATTGTGTGGTTGTGTTATCATTTATTTAAACCTACATTGATGTAAAATGGTGTCATGGTGCTATATGATTCCCCATATGATGTCAGTCAAGTGTCAAGCATGAAGAATGAGTGGTTGTGTGAGGATTTGGAGTGTTTTAGGGTGTTTTGGTGCATGATCTAGTGAGCTGAGTCACAATATGAGGTCTACCAAGCTGGTTAGAATGTGTCATGAGGTCATACATGGTACATATGATGTTTCATGAGTGTACATGGGTTTGTATTGAGTCATCATGGTTAGTTCATGGTTGAGTCAGCTCACTCCAGATATATTTATAGCCTTGGAGCAAGCCGAATGATGTAGATATATTAGATTTGGAGATGATAATTCTTGTTTAAACATGGCATAAACATATTGAAAATTTACTTAAGGTGTGTGAAGAGTTTCAGGTTAGAATTTAGAGGTTTGATTCATTTACAAGGTCCTTAGGAAGCTATAGGTGAGAAACCAAAAAGTTTAACATAGGTAAGTCACTATGGCTAGAGAGTGTGAGATGTATTTGGGATATGTGGTGAGTTTGAGAAGTCATATTATGTTGAAATTGTGCTTCATACCATGTTTTAGGTCAAAATGGTGAAGAAATTTAAAGTTATGCAAGTTTTGGTAAAATTGGGTAAGTTTTAGTGTTAGTTTAAAGCAAAGCTGGACCTTCTGATGCTTGTTGTGAGTTTTGAACTTTGCATGGGGACCTGAGATATTTATGGTAGATTCTATGGTCAGTATAAAACTTTCACAAAAATAATGAGGTGGTTTGATAGTCACATTTTTATGAATGATTGTTAAGAAGGTAAAGTGATTTGAAACCCTAGCTAAACCATAACTAGGAGCATCTTGAAATAATGAGTATATCAGCCATGTTTTGATTGATTATTCAAAATTTATTATTAGATTTTGTAGAGGAATCTTCTAGCTTTACATAAAGGTATGTTAGTGTATGTGACAGTATGTGGGGCCCACCTAAATTTTCTTGTTTATGAAGAGTTGTAGTTTGAGGAGAAAGTTACCAAATGAGGTATGATCTAAATTAAAATTTATGAAATAATGGGAGGTTTTATATATTTTCATGGAGGTTTTAGTTCATGGTCACAGTGAAAACATGCAATTTGTGCCCTATCTTTGTTGACTGGTTTTTGGTGTAGTTTGAAACAACTGTCAATAAAATTAAGATTGCAGGAGCTACAAAGGGAGTTAAGACTCCATTCAAGTTATGATATGAATATGGTTCAGAGATATTTCTAGTGGTACATCAAACTTGAATATTGGATATGACAAAATTTATGACCTATTCTTTGAGGGTCAAATCTAGAAGGTTCTCATTCTAGCAGGGTGCATATAACTACATGAGGTAAAATGATGTTTATGATTTCTAAAGATTTGAGAAGGTTTTTTATGGCTCATAAATCATGTTTAATTATGTTCCATGCTTTGTTTAATCTTGGAAGTGTTTTTTTATGTGTTGGAGCAAGTTGGGCTAAGTGTCAGTTCTTGAGTCTAAGTAGGCTTAAAAGCAATTTACAAAGTTGGACCTATTTGGAGACCTTCCACTTGGATTTGGAAATATTTCTTATATTTATGGAAATTTAATTCATATATATTTCCAATGAGGTATGGATTGAGTATTTTTTAGGTCATTTGATATGTCTTTTAGGATGATTTATGAAGAATTTTGTAGTGGCAGTTTCAAGATATGGTTATAC
This sequence comes from Taxus wallichiana var. yunnanensis, assembly GCA_018340775.1. Lineage (NCBI taxonomy): Eukaryota > Viridiplantae > Streptophyta > Pinopsida > Cupressales > Taxaceae > Taxus > Taxus wallichiana. The sequence goes on from CM031235.1 coordinate 301,806,417, forward strand.
TTGCTGAAGTTTTGAGTTATTAGAGGCATGAGATGGATTATTTTAAGATTTACATCACATATAAATTGAATAGGGGTGAATTTTATACCTATATAATCCATTTTAAGGTCTTAGAAGTGATAATAAGTATGTTTATCAACTGAGTATGGAAAACATGTTTTTGGGCAGCTTGATTTGGTGAAAACAAAAGTGGTTGTGGTTTGAACCAGGGGCTGTTTTATGAGTTATAACATTCATATATGTGTTTTAAAGGTCTCAACATTTCCATAGAGTGGTCACATGCCATATTTGAGTTCATCTTGAGGGGCATTGAGGCCCAAAGTTAGATTCAGTTGTTTGTTAAAGAATTGTTTAGTGAAGGAAATGAGCTATTGGGCCCATTAAACAAAATAATTTGATTGGTCCATGATAATTGTGACCACATATGATGTGTATTTTTATTTTAAAATGTGTGATTATTGTTAGATATTGAATTAAAATAATTTTGTGATTAGGATGTTTTTTCATCGGAATACTAGGGTTTTGAGGCACTTTGGTGCATGGAATGTTGTATTTGGCTAGGCAAACCTATTTGGGTCATATGTGACTATTTTAATGAATGTAATTAAATTTTATAAAGGTGTATGGGTCAAATTTTTCATAAGGTACTGACCTCCTTTGGGTTTGAGAGAATATTTGGCTATAAAAGTGATGTTTTAGCTTCATTTGTAAGTTAGTCTTGCATGGGGGAGTAGTGTGACCTAGAGGAGAGTTGTTTGCAGGTATAAATGCATGATTTGAATGAAATTAAGTTATGTTTAATATTGATAATGGTTTTATAGTATGAGAGAAATATTTTAGAGGCAAGACAAGTTGAGAAGGATGAAGATTGTGCAAGATTGAAGACCTAGGGTTTGTCTAAGGTTTGTTAGTTGAATAAGTGATCTCCATTAGTTGTGGCAGAAAAATTATTAGATATAAAAAATATACATGAGGCTGAGTTGGTGCTTAGTCATCCTAGGGGGTTGTAGCCTCCTTTTGGAGTTGGTGCTTTTAAATTAGGTGTTGGTTCTCTTTATAGGGTTGGTGCTCATTGTGAAGTTGATGCTTCACTAAATCTATTTTCTTTGTGTAATATAAGTACATTTTCAGTGACTTTTCTTCCCCATGAGGGTTTCCAACTTATATATTGTGTCTATGTGTATCTTCTCATGTGTTATGGTTGTTTGAATGCATAGTACACACTAAATAAGTAATGGTTGAATGTATGTGACTGGTTAAATGTTAATGGCTACTTGTAATTAATGGTTAATGGAATGAGAAATTTGGAGAGATGATTCAACCATAGTCAACTGTGCTTCCAAAACATATTAGAGAGTCCCATTTGGATTTGGATGAGAGCACGTCAGAAGAAATATTCAGGACAATGGGCACACATTTGATCCCACCTAACCACCCACCCTTGCGCATGGTGTTCTGGTCAAGAAGTAGTCACCGAGAAGTAATATAGTGTAGGTAATAAAGCATAGATGGGTAGATACCATTTTTTTATTCATAAGTGCATTATACAACAAATATACTTATGGCAATACAACAAGTGTTACTATTTATAAGTTCGATTGCATGGTTATTTTCAGAGCATCATCAGGGACATAATGTTGGCGTGAAGAATGTCAAAATAATTTCTCTAGGTGTTGCAACTACGTAGAATGTGGGTGTATAGTTCAAGTACTACAAGTGGAACATAAGGGAGTACACCAACTCAGCTATAACCCGCAATGGGGGCATACGAGGATCGGGAGGAAATACTTTGGTGGAAGTTTTGGTTCATGATCTAGAGGACATGGTCCACATCCACAAAAACCACCTAATAAACCTCTTCAACCAAAATATACCTCTTAGGTTTGTTATGAGATGTCTCTTCATTTACCGGAATATAGAGGTATTAAATATGTAAGCAAAAAAGAGGTGTTAGTATGCAAAATAAGAAATTAACCAAACTAATTCTTAAACTAACACTTCTAATTGCTACATCAGATATAACAAGATAGAATGGAAGGAGAATAATACCTAAAAGATTGCACAACTCCTTTATTTATTTTAGATGTGATCTTGATTGCTTGATTATGCTTTAAATTAGTGGGATAATTTGGGCATCACCTCCCCTTTGATGAATGATGATTTGCTTGATCAAGATAATGATAGATTGATTGTAAATGTATAAAGATGAATGATATATTGATTGAGTGATAAAAATGGAATAGATTTGATATGAATTTGTGACTTGATTTAAGTTATCTCTCATAGAGGAGGAGAGATCAACTTATATTTTTGGGTGGATTATTCAATGGCTAAGCTGAAGTCATGTTGGATTGAGATAAAGGGTGGGGGATTTATGTGAGGATGGAGGATTCTACAGTTAGAGGATTATAGAATTTGAAAGAATATTCAATAGAGGGTGAGAGGTTTATTTGAATTTTTTAATGGAGGGAAGTTTAGAGAGGACTTAGAAATAGAAGCCTCTAGATTTAGAGGTGTGATGATGTGATTAGATTAGAGTTATATTAGGTTAAATAAATATGATTAGGTATGTGAATTATGGAAAAGATAGGTGTATGGATGTGTAGGGTAGGTGTTAGGTGAGATATAGGACTATTAAATTCCTATAAAATGTTAATGGGATTAAAATAAGATTATATTATATAATAATGGATTAAAATGAGATTAATGATAAAATGGGATGTAAGATGAATTTAAAGGATTAATGATAAATGATAAATGATGATAACATGATAGAGGGATTAATGATATATTCATGTGATAAAATGGATTAAATAATAATAATTAATATTATGATTAATTTAGATAGATGATGTTGGGATAGATTAATTGTGATTAAGCATGTCTACATTTTATTTTGCCTCTTTAAAGTGTTATTGTGGAAAAGTGACAGTTCAAAGAAGAGAAGATATTAGGATAGTGATATGATACCCCCTCAAGGGGTTAGGCGGGGAGGGAACGAGTCGGGTAATTGTTATCCCATTTTTCCCTCTGGTGAAATTGGATGAATGATAAGCTTGCATGAGGAACGTTTCTCCAACATTCTAAAAATTCTTTAATGCACCTCAGAAACCCAAAGGATTGACAAAATTTGGACCAAATTAGAAGGAATCCTTTAAAAAGTATGCATTAGGTTGTAGAGCTAGCACTAAGGTAAATGTTTGGAACCGAGCTACTTTTAGCTCCCTAGTTTTTCAATAATAGGTCAGGCTATTCCTTCTAAGGGAACAAGTTGTTTTCATATGCTCAGTGGTGTCTCACTTAAGTAATCAAATTACATGCCTTATAGTCACCGAGTTATATGAGAATTAGCACCGAATTGTTTTGAATTGGGACCGAGTTCTTTTCATTACGCACCAAGATGACCAAGTGGGTTGCAAGCTATGCATACACTAAGAAATCAAGAAACTTGAGTTGTTGAATGTAAAACAACACAGACCAGGTTATTAAAGACACCAAACATGGAGAAACCGAGTTTCTTTCTGTAGAGTGAGCCAAGATCAATGACCAAGATGGAGAACACAACAAGAACTCAGGTGAAATGGGAACTCGATGAGTTGAAAATTAGGGACCGAGCCCATGCGTTTGAGGAAAGCTCAAAAAAACCAAACAATTCACGAGGCTCACATTTGGGTGATGAACCCACAATTTTCTCAACATGCAGGGAATTCAATGAAGTGATGCCATGGCACAGGAGAACCAAGCTCATGCAAATAACAAGGAGTCGAGTCATGTGCTAAAAGAGAGGTGAGTCTTTTTCCACCAAGCAAGTGAGCTACATATTTTCCACATGGATTAAGTTGTTGAATGGACAAGACACTGACAGGGGCCAAGCTACCTAGCCCCATCGAGTTGAATCCACCACAAATGCTACATGCACTGAGAAAGGGACTTAGCTGAGTTTGGTGAACAAATGGGGTAGTCTCATTGCATGAAGGACCAAAATGCATCGACCCAACTCTCCCAAGGATCGAACCTCTCACAAAAATTTAAATCATGAACCAAGGCCGAGTCATTTTGAAGGGTCACATAAGTGAGTTGAAGAGAAATCGATGAGATCATGGTCCCAGGAGCTCAATAAGCCCATTGCTGGTGAAGAGGGGAACACAGAGGTCACCACGTGTCTTTGTGATGCACTTCCAAAAGGTGCAAGAAAGGTGGAGACCCTAGAGATGCACTAGGCCTCCATGTGGAGCTCGGTGCGAATGGGGAACCAACCCGAAGCAAGTTGAAAAGGTCAGGTGTTGTTGAAAGTGGAGTCCAAGGCAATAGACAACTCAATGCGTATGAGGGTAACTCAACATAGCCAAGGTGGGCAATTGGTCTGATTCATGAGGGGATCCATTTAATAATGCCCACCGAGTCAACATTGGGAGTTGGGTCAAAAATACATAAGGTGTTAGGTCCAAAGAGGTAGTCACCAAACTAAATGCATAGGGCGAGATGGTAACATATGATCTAATTCAAGGCAAATAACTCGACATTTGAGGAAGTAGCTCATGGCACATTTAGCATGAATGAGGGTGATTCAAGTGGTCAGAACCAAAGGAAGGGAGTTGAGCCCAAAATGGTTTGTGAAAAGTTGGAAATTAAGTCGAGACCCGATGCTAATAGGAGGACTTGCCGCATGGGGAAATAAGTCAACAACAAATAACAAAGAGCCAGCTTTCTCGCCTAGCTAGATGAGATGGCAAAGTTACAAAATAGTAAAAAACCCCCTCCAACTATTGAATGAAGCAATCAATAAATCATAAATGAGCCCCACCATATTAAATGCAAAATCATTTTAAAGATATGCAAAACATTGGAGGGAGAAATAAAATTTAATAAATTGTGATTCTCAATCAAGATTTAATTATTTGGTCCCGTGTATTGCAAGCAAACCTATGAAAACCAAAAAGGGCTGCAGTCACTCAGAAATCCATAACTGGGAATTTCTTAACAAAATTACACAAAATTGGTGTCATTAGAATCATGGCTTTGAGCCCGATGCACAACAATCAAAAAATTTAGAGATTGATAAATATTTGAGGATGTATTTCTAAAAAAATGAGCCCAGTTCAGAGAGGCAGTTGGAAAGTGGTTGGGAATGCAATTAATAAGTATGGCCATCATTTTCTCCAATTGCAAGTTATGGGATAGTGTGAGGGAGATTATGCAAATCTATTTCCATCATTTCACCTCATTTATTGCAACCCGTAAGTGGTTGAAGGAGTAATTTCAGGTGCTTAGATTCATTAGTAGGGGAAAGCTTCCACAAAAATATCGGTGCTTATCAATGGCTATACATCTACAACCAACTTGACCACGACATAAAATTTAACACAGAAGAAAATAACAGGTAATCTTGGCTTTGGTCTCTCGGGAAGACAACTTTCTCAAATGTTTTCTCAAGAATTCATACTCCAACCATTTACAAGAGTATTCTCATTGCATTTATACATTTGGCCCAATCAATTTCCCCCAAAATAGAAGAATATTTGAGGGACCTTTTCTTGTTACCGATTTGTTTCAGATAGCGATGTTTAACAAATTCAGATCTGAAATTTGCCAAGTGGATCAGCTGTGAACAAATCATGTTTCTTGGGCCCTCGACTAATGACTAGGATGCCATGCCAAAACTTTTGGGAGTCCCTTTAATCATTCTGATTCTATCATGTGAGAAATCCCCCTTTTAATCATTTTTCAGAGCCTCTGCATAGCTGGACTTGACAGGTCATCCCTTTTTACTCTTGAGGCAACACCTTTTCACCTTTTGCTGCACTTTCATCATTTCATCTTTTTCCCTCATTTTCCTCTGAAATTTTACTCTGTAACTTCTGGATCTAGCATTTTGCATTTTCACATGAGCCCGAGAAAAATCCACTTCAAAAGTACTTCAGATTTACAAATTGAGCTCCCAAATTGATTCAATTGAACTTTACAGACCAAAATGACACAAATTTGCCAAAAAAATTGATGAAGAATGATGTAAAAATGCATCTCCAAACATCCTGGAGCTTCAATGGTGGAAAAATCAAATGAAATGCACAACTACCATTGATCTTGCCTTTCAAATTTTAATCTGATCCCTCCACATGGAAAAATGTGATTGGAAATGGGCCTAGGAGCACTTTTTGACATTTTATAACTTTTGGAAAAAGGAAAATTTTCCAAATTTTCCCTACAGCTCTCGCCCTTCCACCTTTAGCTTCTGATGTGGGTCCCAACGGACATGCACTTCATTTTTTCACTTTATACTTATTTTCCAAAAAGGAAAAAGTTTCAGATTTTCCCCGTGGCACCAACATGGGAAGGTAAAAAACATGAGAGAGGCCCCAAACTGAGGAAATTCAATGACAAACGGGGAAAGACTAATTTGAGCACCAACATATAGGATGAGAAGATGGAGGATTTAGAGGATTAGAAGATTGAGGATTAAGGAGTGAAGATTAGAGGATTAGGAGAGAGGGTTAGAAGATTAGGACACATTGTATTTTGGATGAGAGGATGCCCTAGTCAATGATGTATGATGAGGGTGAAGATTTAGGATGTTGGATTATAGGATGTTGGATTTGAAGATGTTATATTTTGATATGCCCCAGTCAAGGGGGTAGGATTTGAAGATGTTGGATGTTTAGATGTTGGATTTGAAGATGTTAGATGTTGAGATGCCCCATTCAAGGGGGTAGGATTTGAGGATCAGAGGATGTTATAATTTTAGATGTTGGATTTGAGGATGTTATATGTTGAGATGCCCCAATCAATAGGGTATTATTTGAGTATTTGGGGAAGTTGGATTTTTAGATTTTGGATTTGAGGATGTTAGATGTCGAGATTCCCCAGTCATGGGGTGAAGATATTACATGTTGGATGCGAGATGATAATATTTTGATATGGAAATTGATTGATTGATGAAAGGATCAATTGGACAGGGGATGAGGAGGTTAGATAGTAGTTAGATGACGATGAGGATTAGGTGTGGATGATGATATGAGTAAATGATGATGATATAAGGGGTGTGCTACCATAAATTTCCAACTTTTATCATTATTAGTAGTGTTATGAATGTGGCATAGAGAAAAGTGCATCAAGGTATAAATACCTTGATGATTAAATTGCTAAATTCCCATGTCCTCATATCATTGGGTAGATTACTAAAAAAAAATGATCCTCATATCATCAGCCTAAATGTAAATGTAGACAAGCAAACAAACAAAAACACACACATGTTGTGTGTGTGTGTGTGTGTGTGTGTGTGTGTGTGTGTGTGTGTGTGTGTGTGTGTGTATGTATATGTATATATATATATATATATATGTATGGAATGTTTAATTTTTTAAATGTTTGGATTCTTTGATATAGTGATTTTTTGATGTTGGATTCAAGAAACTCTTTAATATTTGTCTTTTCTTGGAATATTTGTTTCCTTGTGTTGTCTTGTAATAGTTAGACAATGTCGTAAACATTGAGCTTAGCGGCCTCTAGTCTTGGAATATGTTATTTTAGAATTTAAAAATTGTTACTTTGTATTGGCTCATTTATCAAGTAAGTCGTTACTAACTGTAAATGAAATATATGTTTGTAAATAAAATGATGAACATTTATATTTAATAATATTTAAAGGAACATATAATGTGCTTAATTTTTTTAACATAAAAATTTTGTAAAGACAAGGTGCATTTAATTATTTCTACGTGGAAAATCAAATATTAAAAACTATGTATATTAACGCGGAAATCAAGTGAGAATCGAATATTGAATAATTAGTCATGACTATTTATTCCATGTTAAAAAAATCATTAAAGGAAGTCAAAATGATTACCTAAACTATACAAAAGAAAACCATTATGATTTATAAAAAAGAATATGCGACTCATGTTTTGCTGCTAGAGATAGATGCCAACACTTACAGGAAAAAATAAATAGATAAAGAAGAACAAAAATCAACAAAAAAAAACCAGAGAGACATATATAAGGGTTGAAAAGGGAACCCGTTTAATAGACATGACTATTTGAGCTATGGTGAACATAAAAAATGGGTTTTCAGAAGGAATAAATATTTTAAAAGGGATTACAAAATATTCAGTTGTAGGCAGACAAAAATGAGGTTTCAGATAGAGCAACGCGTTTTGACAAGAATATGGAACATAACTGCAAAGGTGCTAAAGGGAAAGACAGGCACAAGTTGCGGTGTAAAACACAAGAACTAGGCAAATACAGAGTTGTTGCAAGTGCTCGCCATCAACTATGGTACACATACAATAACATAGATGATTTTGATAAATACATTTTTAGTTGTATATGATATTTTAACGTGATTGATAATGTCTGTTAAAGCTCTGTATTCTCTCTAAAACACAATATTAATGAGATTCTATATACAACCTATTTTTCTTATCTCTTTTGATTATGTCCATTGCAGACCTCCTGATATGCACTCACACCCATGATCTATCCACTATCACTATTTTATGTCTTGTTTGTGCACCCCCAAACATGATTATGATCGCTGCCTCAGCTTATCGTTCAAAAAAACCTCTAGGAATCGAGCACTTGGACCAGTAAATTAGTGTCTGCACATTTTGTATTCTAATTTCAAGAGATCCTTTTCTACGCTTACAAAATAAAAAATAAACCCTAATATATATTTCTTCAGATTTATTTAGTTTTTTCCAAATGCATTCAATGAAATAAATTCTTAAAACTGAAAAAAGTGGGAATAGGAAATTTCAAATTTTGAATTTCCCTTCTTAAAGCGAAAGTGTGGGATTTTGATATTTCAAATATTAGCATTCAATGCGAGGGATTTCACATATCTTACTTTGAATTAATCCGTCATTAATATTTGCATTTAATTCGGGGCATATGGTGGGATACAGGGAAATCAAATTGATTAATTTTACCTACTTTAGAAACAAGTGGGACAATGACAACAATTTCTTTGTGATCACTCGGGAAAAACACAAATATTAATTTAAGCATAGTAAAAATCATTTAGAAAACAAAAGTGAACATTAGGAAACAAAAAATAAAATTTTAATAGAGCAATATACGCCTCGTTAATTATTAATTTTTATCTAGTGCGAATTCGGTATTTTATAAATATAATGCATGTTAATTCGGGGGATAACGTGGGATTCAGGGAAATCAAATTTATTAATACTACCTACTTTAGAAACAAGTGGGACATCGACAAAAGTTTCTTTGTGGACTCGTGACAAAATGACAATTGTTAATTTTAGCATAATAAAAAACCATTTAGAAAACATAAGTGAACATTAGGAAACAAAAAATTTAAATTTTAAGAGAGCGATATACGCCTAGTTAATTATTAATTTTTATCTAGTGCAAATTTGGTATTTAATAAATATAATTCGCGTTAATTTGGGGAATAGCGTGGGATACAAGGAAATCAATCTTATTAATACTACTTACTTTATAAATTGTTGGGAGAACGTCAAAAGTTTCTTTGTGAACTCACGGGAAAATGACAAATATTAATTTAAGCATAGTAAAAAACAATTTAGAAAATAGAAGTGAACGTTACAAATAAAAAAATTAAATTTTAAGAGAGTGACTTACATCTCGTTTATTATTAATTTTATTAAGTGTGAATTTTATATTTTTTAGCTATCATCCGCGTTAATTAAAAAAAATCCAATAAAATGTTGCATCTTGCAAGTTTAAACTAGTTAATTCCGCAATTATTTAATTGACACATTTATTAAGAAATTTTTAATTAGCGATAGAGTTACCAAATATTTTTACCTATAAAAATATGAATTATTAAGTTAGAATCGTAATCCATTAAAATGTTTCCACGTGGCATGAAATTCCTAATATATCTTGTGATCGCGATATTTTGGAGTTATTAACGCTTTACTCTAGAAAAACTAAAACATAATTTTACGCTTCACCAAAATTTGAGAGTACCTTATGGACAGAAATAAAATAGTAGATCGCTAAGCTCCATTAGAATGATATTTTTGCAACACCAAATTTAAAATAATAAATACTTACATTTTATAAGGGATCGGGGTAATTTTATGCTTCACCAAAATTTGAGAGTACCTGATGCTGTATGTTTTCTGTCTATTTGTTGAGCGAAGCCTAGTGGTCGCCAGCTCTACAACTCCTAGGTTTCGTTTCTAGTAATGTAAATAAACATCTTTACAATTATCGATCACTAGTATTTTCATTAACTATAATATTATCTTATTGACTATACATTCCTTCCGCAACCAAATGTGGCACTACATACCATTCAAGGATTTCTCAACTTATAAATTACTCACAAGTTCTTTTGTGTCTAACACATAATTTATATTGGTTCGTATCAAGTAAAATACTTAGTGACTGCTAAGCTCCATTACTTGAACATGATCAATCAAACAATGGGTGTGAAATAAAATTCTTAGTGGCCACTAAGCTTCAATACTTACCAAAAGGAATGATTATGCGGAAAATAGGCTAAACAATTTCTTGATAACATAGATGCTTTATGAACAAATCATACTAATAGATATTAGCAGTCGCTAGGCATTTTCCATAATATATTTTGATGGCGATAATTGAGATATGGACAATTTTTAATGTCGAAAGATATGGAGGTCTTTGCATAGTCGGGAAGAAAGATGATTACTAAAAATGTTTTTAGGGTGCTCATATAACACCATAGGGACTGCTAGGTACACACCTTTCCATCTTTTCTTTTTAACACATTGGTGTGTATCAATGAAACTGATTAGTGACCACTAAGATCCACTATTTGTCGTGGGATTAGATTAATGACCATTGGCTCAACTGATTTTTTATTTTGAATATAGAGATCAAACAATAGTTCATATTTAAACAAATTCTTAACGACCACTAAGCTCAATTAATTTTAGGAAGGAATGATTTTTTGCCATTTCGCTAAACAAAATCTTATTTCGAACATAACACTCTAATAATAGATGATAGTAATATATATTATTGAGCGCTAGGCATTTTTGTGAAATTTTTAGATGTAAAATATGTGAGATATAAAAATTGTTTACTATCGAAAGCTATGGAGGTCTTTTGAGAAAGTAATAGATTAATGACCTCAAGGCTAAACTTTTTATTAATTTCAAAAATAGAGATAAAAATAGCTCATATAAAATAAATGCCTAGTGACAACTAAGCTCAAATACTTATAGAACATAACACTCTACACTTATTGTTTATTGTTAAATGAGAAAGGAATAAATTGGTTGCCTCTAGGCTAAGTTATTTCTTAATTAAGAAAATATAAATAAAAAAGTTCATATTACAAAAAATGCTTAGCGACCGCTAAGCTATGATACTTACAGAACATAGCGCTTGGATAACAAATCATATAAATGAATGAAATGGCGTTGCAAGGAATTTTTCATGTTGGTTCGTATCAAAGAAAATGCATAAAGAATCGGTAAGCTACCTTACTTAATGAAAGGAATGGCTTGGTGCTCATTAGACTCTACTATTTCTATTTTTAAAAAATATCAAGCTAATAAAATTCATTATTTGTCTTTGACGAAAGATAAGAGTTAGAGCATAATAATATAAGTACATATTTTAAACATGAAGATGTATCCTGATCATCTTGGCCCTGCATATTTCCAGAAATAACTCATTAAACAAAATAGTCCTAAATATTTTACTAAAAATTTAAGGCAAAGATGAACATGAGTCTTGCTCAAGAATGATTGATTCAAGTCTGTGAAGAGCAATGCATGTTTTATGTTGTCAATTATTCGTTGATGAGAAGGTTATCGACCATTATCCTATATATTGTCGATGAATCTATTTTAACCATGCAAAAAAACAATCTCAATAGGTTTGAAGTCATTATTTGTAATTATATTATATTCGATGGACTATTCTTGGCAAAGCCAAGTCCTTGAATACAAACCTTCATAGAATATATACCTAAAGGATCAACCACGTCCATAGGGCAAAGGCCAACAAGATTTTGGTGTAGTATTAAATGGCATACTTCTATTGCATTGATCAAATATTTTTGATATAATATGCCTAATGATGTATTTGATAAAATAAAAAAATTTATAGGCCAAGGAAAATTAAAAACTAAGCCTAAGCGCTATATGAGCGTGTCGACTCTCTCTAATCCTCGAAGCTATTTTGGAAAGATAACCGTAAACAAAAAAGGATGATTATTATCCTAAGTTTCCCCTTGGGAAAATTAGGATCAAACGTGACCATGCACAAGAGGAAATCTAAGGGTCATTTCTGTCGAACAAGCCCATATTCCAAATCCAACAATCAAAGTTGTAGGTGGACTCAAAAATGGAGGAGCAGGGTTGGCGAAGGAGGTAAACAACGTCAAAGAAACCAGAGGCTCTCAGGAGAGAAATGAGGAAAGGCTCAAAGTCTTCAGGCTTAAAAATGATTCAGAGCGAGCTTAAATCGACTAAGTATGGAAGAGACCATGGAAGGTGAAATGTGTCTCATCGACACATCTCGAAGGGTTAATCCCAAAAGGTAGTCCCCAAACAAGCGCCAAGCCTCCATGTGTCTAGAGCCCCAAAATTTATACCATCTGTTGAAAAGTATATGAGCCAGTGGAATATGCCACGTGTCTCTTCCGCATAATTTCAAAAGTAAATCCAAAAGCAGTCTCCTGACAAGCACTAGCATTCCACGTGTCCCGGTCCGAAAAGAGACAGAGTTGATTGATTGAAAATTCAATATGAGGTAGAGTCGGGAGAGGGTGCCAAAGGGTGGCCCAAGGGCGATGATCAAGCAAGCGCGAGCTTCCACATGTCCAAAAGTCAAAAAGGGGGACATATCCAACCACTTAAATTGACTAAGTATGGAAGGAAGGCCGAAGCCTCCACGTGTCATCTCCGTGAAAATTCAAAAAGTAAAATTTGGAAGTAGGTTCTAAATGCATGCCGACCATCCACGTGTCTCGGGTCATATGTATGCCGCTGCCAAACAAAAGGGACTTAGCCAAAACACAAAGGAACAGAGCAAGCATGGAAGGCGCCATGTGTCTCTTCGGTGCAACTTCAAAAGAAAAATCCAAAATCGATACCCAAAATAGTACCAACTCTACACGTGGCCAGGTTCCAAGTCAAAGCGGAAGGTGGGTCGTCGGAGGTAGTTTGAACTTTTGGCCCGAGAAGGCGTAAAGTGTAAAAATAAGCCACACCTCTGCTGACGCCCAGAGGAGCCATGTGTCAAGCCTAAATTACATGTAGGAAGGCGGGCCTTGGAGTGATTTTTTTCCAGAGTAGGTCAGCGGGCACTGGGGATACTTTTCACCCAAGGGCCCAAAGAAGGTTTTTTTGGCAAAAGTGAATCGCAGCTTGACAGATGCGGTGTGTTTTTTTGCATTTTTTTAATTTTTATGCTAAAAGGTGCAAAGTGAATTTTGGGCCCGCACCCGTTACGCTAAACCGGTTTTTGCCATTTTTGTACATACCCGACTCAAACATTCAAATGGACATATATTTCGATCTAGTGCCCGAAATCCAACAAATTTGGTATCTTTGGAAAGGTCTCGACCTCGTTTATGCCATAGAATCCTGAAAATTTAATTTTACTGAGGTTAGGTTGGTAAAAAATAGGAAAACACCTTCATGTCATTAATATGTGATTCGATTGCTTCAACAACCAGATCAGATTCGATTTGATCCACCGTTCTTCCTTCTTCAATATGCCGAATAGACATAGAGCGGTAGACTCGACAAATTGTGGGTGGATTTGTAGGGGCATTGATGGCTAGTAGCTGAGCTCCAAATCAGGTTTCCTTCCTCTTTTCTTCTCCTCTCATCACTTTGCATCTATAAAGGTAAGAGCTTGGCTCATTGTAAAGGGTTAGACATTTTGTTTCACAACCTCCCTTCTTCCCTTGTCTGTAAGTGAATTTTTGGAGTTTTCCAAACCTCTCATTCAAGTTGTAATATAAAGTTTTTCCTCTTGGCTACTGTAATGTACTGTATCAACTCTGAAGTAATAATATATGTATGTGGATGATTCTCAACCCTCTCATGTGTTCATTGTTGTCTTTTGATATCTCATTACAGCTTGGTTATCTCAGGCATGGTGGTCAGATTGCATTTCTATGTTCTATGTTAAATTGCAAAACAGGTGTTTAACATTCCTTTGGTGCATCACCTTGTTAGCTTAGGTTTATTTTATCGCATCTTCTTAACCCTGTCTCCTTGGCAAGATAGAGTAGGTTTTAGAGTAGATCCTCTACAATTTATTTGTGTGCACTTGAACAAAGGAATAGGAATCGACCTTCATCCAGAGAGCTCTCTCGATTTCAAAGTCCCACACTTTGAGAGATGCTCCATGTTATGCAATCACACTGAGAGTCTTAACCCATCAAGTTGTAGACATTCAGGGGTGCTGTGATTTTACACTAACAAACCTTCTTCCGATGTTAATCGCATAATTAATAACATGAGAAAAGAATATAGTTTTTATTGGAATGTGTTTTTGGATTGATAAAAGTTGATAATGTTGATTGATGTAAGAGAAGTGTGGTTATGCAGATATGTAGTAAATTTTGAGAAGTCATTTCACAAATGTGGAAGGTGTTATTACAAGATAATGTTGAAGAGGGTATTGAGAAAATAATGTTAGTGGAAAGTATGTTGTGTATAATTTGTGTAGAAGGAATTTTCTTTAACCAACCTTGTCGATACAATATTGTATCGATCAATTTTTTTCCAATATACTGGTTCATATTGCCCAGACATATGATTTGTATCATGAAATAAGATGAAGTATGGAAGTTTTAGACCATTTTCATTAAATTTAAAGTAATGGGTTTTTTTTTTTTCAAGACCACACCGATATTTTTTATTTCAAGAAAAGAAACAAAAGGTAATTGTCTATCCTTGAGAATTCTCTCACTCTTGATGGATGATCAAGATCTCGCACACCGTGGTTAGTAATTCATAGTCGATGCTTAATTTTTTTACTTTTCTGTCTTGTGATGTTTTGTAATCGATGTACTCCTAGGATTTTTGTCTGCCTAGTTTGAACTTGTGGCTTTGGGGCGTGCTTCCATACCGCCAAATTTTTTGGTGAATATTCTTATATCATTTTACTTGTTAATAGAATATAAGATGTTATTCATAAATAAAACACACCATCAATCCCAAATTAGTAAATTAAAAGTACCAAATATAGAATATTTAATTTTTGATGATTATTAATAGTTTGAAGATTAAATTGTGCAGTATCATGATATTGATTACTGGGGTTGTCCCCGACTGTAGATTATGGACCCTAATGCCACCCAATGTAAATTAATAAATGTATGAATCAATAAATTAAAGTGTTGGAACATTGTTGGTCCGTTGCTATTGAATTGAATAGTAATGAATTAATTATTGGAGGCGACTCTCATATTATTGCTAATGTCACCATAAAAAAACTTGTGTGAATAAAAATCCTTTTGTACTCTTTCATTAATTACAGATTGGACCTTAAATTTTATATATGGGAGGCTACTAAAAAGGTGGATTTTATAGAAAATCACGTGATAAGATTGGAAATAAATATGTTGATCACCCAAACTCATCACCTTTTCCAATAAAGGTCGATATTAATGTTAGGAAATATATCTTAGTGCTCCATTTGTGATGGGTGAATAATAATTACATGTGTAATTATTATTATCACAAATTAGTGAAAGTACATTTACTATGTAAATATAAATAGTAAATGTAAAATGTGGTTAGTATGTGGTAAGTTAGTAAGTTAATGCAATTTTCCACGAATAATAAAACAATTAGTATTGTTTTATTATTATATTTGAGAGGTTGAAACCATATGGTCAGATGGTTGTACATGAAGACAAATGTTGTTGTAAGGATTGTTATTTTACATCTCCTATATAATGGAGTGTAATGAAATAGTGAATGTATAATAAAAATATAATATAGAGTTGTTGATTTCAATTATTGTCTGTGTAGCTATTTCATGGATTCTTTGTATTAGATCAGATTAATTTCTACATTTGGTACCAGAGCAGGTTAAATCTGTCTCAAAGAAGATCTCGTAACTTTTGTTTCGCGATCTGGGTTTCTCCAAAAAAATTGCATGGAACGATCTGTTATACAAGAAGCTACAGTAAAAATTTCAGCAAAACCCAGTTCGTAGTTTGGGAGAAACGTGCAATTTACTATACAACACATTGATCACTGTTGTTTTTGAAGAAATCGGAGAATCGAGGTAATTCAAATCTTCGCATTCAATTTTTTTTGGATATTTAGATTCAGCAAAATGGATACACCATTAGATAAATTTAATGGGTTGAAATTCCATACATGGAGAGTAAAAATTCAGATGCAGTTAATGAATAAAAATCTATGGAGGATAGTAGATGGAAACGAAAAAGCACCTACAGATGTAAGTAAAATTGTAGAATGGGAAACTAGAGATGAACAAATAACAAATGAAATTGACTATAATTATGAAGAATTTCTATACTAAGTGAATTTCTTGGAGGAAGGAGGCACAAGAGGTTGGAGGTCATTCAACGACCTCTCGTCAGTCACCAACAACGGGGCCGTATCAGCTATGGTGATTTTTTTATACAGTGCGTTCTTGTTGTTTCTTTGTATTTCTGGCAGAGTGTTTGGTTGCAGTGTTCCTATTGTGGTTTGCAGAATAAAGGAAATTTCACATTGAGGGGGGAACATGATCTCAATGTTCCATTTCTAGTTTTCTACATTTCTGGTATTTTCTATATATGCAGCAGATTTCAACAGAATTTCCTATGTTATTCCCTGCAGTGAGATGTGATGAGGGCTAAGAATAATACTTGGCATATCATGATGTGGTTGTAGGTAAACCACTTGAAAACCTTCATTTTTGGTTTGTGGTACACCACTTGTAAAACCACCATTTTCGGTTGTTGGTAAACCCTATGCAAAACCATCACCCTTTTTGGTTTATGGTAAACCAATTGCAAAACCATCATTTTTGGTTTATGGTCAACCCTATGAAAAACCATCCATTAGGTTTATGATCATCCTGTAAAATCATCAGATCATGAGCAGGTGCAAGTATAAGGCAGGTTTTCCCCATGTTCGCACTAAGGGGGGGAATGTTAGGAAATATATCTTAGTGCTCCATTTGTATGGGTGAATAATAATTACATGTGTAATTATTATTATGGTAAATTAGTGAAAGTACATTTACTATGTAAATGTAAATAGTAAATGTAAAATGTGGTTAGTATGTGGTAAGTTAGTAAGTTAGAATAATAAAACAATTAGTATTGTTTTATTATTATATTGGTGAGAGGTTGAAACCATATGGGTGTATGGTTGTACATGAAGACAAATGTTGTTGTAAGGATTGTTATTTTACATATCCTATATAATGGAGTGTAATGAAATAGTGAATGTATAATAAAAATATAATATAGAGTTGTTGATTTCAATTATTATGCTTGTAAGCTATTTCATGGATTCTTTGTATTAGATCGATTAATTTCTACAATTAAAGCCCCTAAAAGCTTGTATTAATTACAAGCATACGATGATAGAGTCACTCCACATATTTATTGATCCTCTCATCCTTATTTTCACACATTTCATCTTTATTTCACTTGGCTTGCATTTTTTCCTCTCATGGCCTTTCGAATGTTTCCTTTTATGAAATTTTCCACGTTGGTACGTGAAATGGAATTTTATACCAAAATTTTGCGTCACCATTTGAAATCCATTTTTTGAATTGAAAACAAAGTAGGACCAAGTTGCTCTTGGAGATGATTATCTTTCTCTAGAGGGATGTACAATGGTAAATGCAGAATTTACTTCGACGTTCATTTGTCATCTTCTTATCATACACCGACAAAGGATTGGGCTTTGAAGATGGGTCGTCACTAGATCAAGCCAGTATAGGGTTGGCATGGAAGTGGAAATGGATAAAACCACAGTGTGTCAATGTGGCCCTTTGCTATCTATGGTTTGTTATAAACCAAAAGGTTTTTTTGGACGTGGCCATTTTTTTAGAGTTGTACAAATGGTTTGACGTCCTAATACGATTCTGTATGTATGTGTGTCTAAATGCGGTGAGACACCGATGGCGGGAGATAGTTCACTCCCATTTCTGACTTTGGATGATATGTTTTCTCTCATTGTAAGAGGAACTGACATGTTGTGATCTTATTCATCAGGGAAGGTCGCGAGGCATATGATTGGTTAAAGAGTCGGGCTACTATTGGAAAATAACATCTTTTTCTAGAACCGCTTGCAAAAACCATTTTCAGGCTCGTTAAGGTGGAGGTTATGGAGGTGTCATTTGATTCAAATAAATAAGTGCTTCTAAAATCCATCAGGTTGTAACTTTATTTTGGTTGTTATATAGCCTTTCCAGTTGCATTGTTACCAAATCATCTTGTATATCTTATTGGTTTGTTTTTTTTTGTATTCCCAATCACTTGTGTTTTTGGCATAGGCCCTTAAGCATTTTTTCACCAAAGTATTGCTGGATCGTTTGGGTTTTTTTACATTGATCCTCTCATTGTATCTGTAATGTAAAGGGAAAGGGACCCTTTAACCCTCCTTTAGTTATAAAAATCAAGAAATCATTAATAAATGTTTTTGTTGTGCGTTGCACTATGTAATTTTAACAATTAATCACTATTAAATTTGGTTTGTTTGAAGATGTCAATTCATTGCTAGAAGTGAAGACTAGCGACCGCTAGCATCAATATATTATAGAATATCTTTCCATCAATGTAAAAAAATAATTTGTACAACTTTAGGATAGAGGAGCTAATAGTGGATTGATGGCTATCTTCCCATCACTTTAAAAAAAATTGAGTTACACTACATCATTGTGGAAACCTAGAGGTCTTCACTTTCAAAAGCTATGGAGGTCTTTGAGAAAGGAATAAATTTAATTCTCTTGCAATAATAATAGAAGATACTGTAAATGGATCTATTTATTTTATAGAAACCTCTCCTACAACAATTTGTCTAGGGAAATTCCTGTCATTAATAATTTTTCATGTTTTCCTCCATATAGTAGTAGATATAAACAAAAATTTCTCTACATACCAATTTAGTTTTGTTTCTTATGGTTTTGGATATCACCAATTAACTGATGCAAGAAATAGTAGTTGTCTTTTAAATAGCTCGAGTTCCAAAGACATTCTTCTATTGTTATCGAAAATTTGGCAAAATTGGATATGTATGATGTTGTCTAACAAAATTGTGGCCCAATGTAATGAACAAAATCCATCTCAAAACTAGAATTTAATTGCATCTATTAGGGTTCAGTATACTACTATTGTGCATAATTATAGCTCTGTACCATTCAAATCATCCAAATGTATTTACAAAAGGCTTTGCAAATTACATGGAGCAAGGTGTTAAAACTAACATGGGAAGACATGATTTCATATTGTATAGATTATCAACCGATGAATCGAAAAAGAAAATATATCATATTACAATTTCTTTATTAACACATCTATTTGTTACATTTAGGTTCTCCAATGTTGGTCATACTTATTCACATGAACATGGCTCTTTACATGTATAAAAACATAATGATAATCACAAAAAAATCTTAAAGAGAAATATGTAATTGGCTATGGTGCTACAAGAAATCTTTATAAATTTTATCTAAAGGATTCTAAGAAAATTTCTATAAAGATAATGTATAATCATTACCCACTAAGCTTTCTTACATTTGAAATTGATGTGGAAACAATTAGAAGCATCATGCATCAAATCTTGAGAGTGCATGGATGTTCACTTTCTCCACTTAGAAATATGATGTTTTATGATTACATAGTAAGCATAAGTCTTTGAGACATCCTACATGGTGAGTAAAATGATTATGTTATGAAGAAAAATGAATCTATACATTGTAGATTAATTTTTTTGAAATAGAAGTGTCTAAACAACCTCTAACCTTCATGGTAAAATGGATATTTGGAAAATATAATAAGTGTTTTATTAATTTTTATTTTCATATAGGATCATCAAAGAATATTAAGCTAGACTAGAATGATCAGGCTAAATATTACTCATGTGTTGAAGAAGGATAGCCATATCTTCATTATGATTGTAACCCACACATTGTTTATAGGGATGTGAAGACTTATAACATTCTTTTGGATTATAATTTTGATGCAAATTTTTCATACTTTGGCATTTCCAATTACATTTCCTCGGCCAAACACCACACCTCTACCTATGTTATGGGTACCATTTGTTACATTGACCCATAATATGCAAGAACATCAAGGCTGAATAAGAAATCATGTAGTACACTCTTCTTTGCTTCTTGCTCGTAAATACTAGTCTCTACTTTGATAACACCTCCAATGTTACTTTACTCAACACTACTTGTATCCAAACCGGCAGTCCCATTCTAGAGGCAACAAATGTATTCATGTTTTGTGTAAATAAAATTGTCCATAAAAGGCGATGACTCCTCATATAAGATTTACAATTGTATATGTATGAATTTGTAACAAATTTAAAATGTATAGATAGAACCTTTCAATGTAAAGATGATGATAGATCAATTTTCTTATTTCTTGACTCAAAAAAATAAAATTGTGGCACAATGAGTGCTTTGATTGATGTAAACTATAAAATAATGTTCAATGTATCTCCAAGGGCATAAGATAACATTTCTCACAAACACTTTGTTTACATTGTGTCAAGGATTATTTCATTTTCTTGCTCACGAAAGTGACTCATTGTTTATACGGAGAATGGAACAATTTACAAGCATAAATTCTACTATCTTTCAGAGTAATAGAATTTGTGATATACATAAACTCCCAAATTAATGATTTAATTTTAATGATTACTTATAGATATAGTTTATAATAATAAACACTAGTGAACTTGTACAATCTAAAAAAATAATACTTGAGTTGTTACAAGGTATATTTTGGGGTGAGAACGTAATTTTATTGTGAGTTCCACTAGAAGTCAAAAATATCACCACTAGCATTTATGACCCATGTCAAATTTAAGGATATGTACATAGTAAACATTGAAGGTGTGTGCCTCACACTTTCAAAGTTTGAGATTCCCACTTTGAAAGTGTGAGTGTGAGACTTTGCACTTCACTTTCAAGGTGTGAATCTAAAACTTTGAAAGTGTGGGGCTCACACTTTCAGAGGGTGAGGATCACACTTTTAGATGGTGAGGCTTGGATTATTTAGAGTGCGGGGATATCACTTCAAAAGTGCAAGGCTTGGAATTTTCATAGTGTGGGCTCACACTTAGAAAGTTGAGGGGCTCTCAAACTTTTAAGAGTATGGGGATCACACTTCAAAACTGCAAGGCTCTCGGACTTTATAAGTATGAGCCCCACACTTTCAGAGTGTGAGGCTCACACTTTTAGAGTGCAAGGATCACACTTAAATACAACGGGATCATGACTTATAATAGTTACTGACAACTAACCTTATATCGAGGCTTTTTCACTTTCATTTAATACAACAAGCTCATGAATTATAAGATTTAGTGACCGCTCACCTTAGATCAATGTTCATGACTTATAAGAGTTACGACCACTCACCTTACATCGAGGCTCATGACTTATAAGAGTTAGCAACCGCTCACCTTACATCAAGGCTCATGACTTATAATAGTTAGTGACCACTCACCTTAATACAATGGGCTCAACAAATAATAGTTAGCATCCACTCATGACTTTGAACTGGATTTTGCAGAAGTTATTGTTAATTTTTTATTTTTATTAATCCAATGGGCTCATGCCTTATAATAGTTAGCAATTGCTAGCCTTACATACTCTCAACATTGAAAATATAAAAATGGTGAAATTGGAATCCAATAATAGCCAAATTGGAATCCAATAATAATGATATTGGAATCCAATAATAATGATATTGGAATCCAATAATAGTGATATTGGAATCCAATAATAGTGAAATTGGAACTAGAATAATTCCAATAATGACAATATTAGAATCCAATATTGCTACTATTGGATTCTAATAATAGTAATAATGGAATCCAATATAGAAAAAAATAGAATCCAATATACGTAAAAATGGAGATGGATTTCTTCCAATACTTGAAATACTGGAGTCTCAATTCACTGGAATATGTCCTAATTTAGTGAAATAAGTGTTTACATAATAAGAAGCTGATAATTAACATCCAAAACATGTGTTCACAGAGTCATGCAAGAAACTATATCAGAGTAGCATAACAATAACACAATGGTGATATCAATGGTACCAAAACCAGTCTTAAACAAAGTATTTATAGGGGTGGGGACTTTCCCTTCACCACCCATGCACTTCCTAATAATAGGTGTGCTCAAAATAGCCATGTGTACTTACATGCATGCTTTACAAAACATTTGATAATAATAGATTTCCTAATAATATCCTACTTTAATCCTATTAATAGTTAAACTCATGCATGTGCTTTCTCTAAAAATAGCCAATACTTGCTCACAAAGGTAACCTTTGCGTGATGGGCACTCCAAGTCTTTTTTTTGCCTCGCCTTAAAATGGTTGTGTCCTTAATTGTATTATATCTACAGTCCCTCATGTAACCCTTCTCATCCTCCCATGTGATACCTTTGCTTCCATGTGTATGTGCGTGTGCATTCCTGCCCATTCTAATACTTATTCATTTTCTCATCCAACACTTACATGTCCGAAAGTTGGCAAGTTCGTTTATTTATCTTGATCGTATATGTTTTACATGTGACAAACACTCCCAAGACCAAAGAGGGAAAATTAATGAAATGTGGAGGAGGGAAGACTTGTAATCTCCCCTAGTTGCTTGAAGTGGAAAAGCTACCAAGATAAATCAGATGGGAAATGTGTAACCACGATGTTTGGCACAAGAAAACTTCATACAAGGATTTCAAATGGTTGAAATACTTGTTAGGTACTTTGATTTTCCCATTAGACATGAATGTACACCTATCCAACGTGAATCCTATCAAAACATTCCTCACAGGCCTCATTAAAGCACGTCACATGGACCTTTCTATAATCACCGACTATAAATTTGAACCCAAAGAACCAACCTTTCTATTTCACATTTATGTATTCACTAAGCAAAACTCTCTACACAACCCGACCTTTCATAGACCATTGTTTCAAGTCGGGGCTAAGAGCATGTATTGGCATCTATGAGGAAGGCACAATAGTTCTAGCTATAGAGCATAAGGCTCCTTCTATAGATGCAACACGACTTGATGGTTGAGTGAGTGCACAACACAACGTATCACGTGTGAGCGAGAAAGGAGTTGGAGCAACAACAGCTTTAAGGTAATGGAATTTAATCTCCATTCTAAATATTATCACATTCCTGCATTAAAAGGTGTAGTCAAGTGGGGTAAATCATGGGAATTATACTTTAATTCAGAGGATACATAGATAAAAAAGAAGCTACAGGGTCTCAAGCTCGCACATGTATCCTTTTACCGGCTTGCAACAATAATAATTTAATTTAACAATCAAGACTTGTTGTACCTCCCATTTTTAGATGTTTTCATTACATTTAGATGACAGAGAGCTGATGGTGAGAGTGAACCCCATCAGAAAGGAAAACCTCGTATTTTAGTTTGGAGCACTGCAAGCGAGCGATATGTTCTAAGGAGAGCACTTGAAGGCATAAAGCAAGGTGTGTGGTTCCCTCTAAGAGTATTTTGATTGTATTTTTAGAAAAATGCAATCCCATGAATTGTAAAAAAATTTAGGAAAAGGTTACCAAAGGAAAGGAAGGATATGTCTAAAATTGTATAAAATAGCATGCGGACAACGTAAGTTTTGTACCAAGTTTACATGTTCTAACTATATGAATGGTTGAAGCCCATGGAAAGGATACATTTGCATTCCCCATCCCCCCACTTTTAAAAAATGAAAAAAACCCAACAAGCCACACATGGACATGAATGAAATACATTAGAAAACCTTAAAAATAGAAAATTTATGTAAAGGGAACCTATTTTTTAAAGAAATAACAACAATAAAGATGCAATAGAGGATTTCCAAAAGCACAGGGAAAAATTGTTGCATGCACCTTTTATTTTCTAGACCAGGTGTCAACAACAACAGAGGTAGGATGAAAGTCAAAACTACAAAACAAAGCATAATTTATTATAAGCTAAGCACAAATGAGTTGCAATTAAATTTGATCAAAGTGAACAACACAAAACACAACAAGATGACATTAAATCAAATTAACTAATGTCTATATTAATGGGCATGTCATCGATGGAACACAATGACACATAAGGATATTTGTTTTTCCTGCATTGAAGTGAAAATAATTAAAGGAAAATGAGGAAGCTCATATAGAATTCAAAGGGGAATTTGTCACCCCCTAACCTTTTCATTTCCATGTGATTAAGGGAATCATCTATTCCCACATTTTTTTCCTTAGAGGATTTTGAGTGGGATATGAATCAAACCTGTTGTTTTTAGAGCTAATTTTGTTAATGCCAAACAACATCAAATTATTCAACAATGTATATTATGTTTAAAATTCCATAAAATTTTGTAGGTTGGCACATACACTATTTTTGGAGCGAAGAATGGGTTTTTAGGAAAGGCTCAAACCTGTTGCAATAGTGGTTGGACCGTAATTTGGGTATTTAAGCATGAACATCGTGCTTAGGATTTACAAGTTTATAATATGAATGAATGAATGCACAAAAATAAAAGGCATTCTTTCCTTCTAGATTCTCATCATTTTCTAGCTTCTTGTAGGTCGTAATAATGTTAAAAACCGATGTTATTTGGGCCCATGTAAATGAGGATATGGAAAACAAATAACAATTCACAAAGCAAATTAGACTATGGTAAACACGTATTACTCTACCTTTTACATATTTCAATGTTTGATGTATTTTTTTATTCAATTTTTTGAGTTCAACGGGAAATAAATGATGCAAATGAGGCTAGGAAAACATAACATTTAAACAATAATAGAAATGCAAGGGGTTTATTTATTTTGATATATAAGAAGATAGAAAATGGCAATAAAAGGCTACGACCTTATTATGTTGACGTAGAAAATTTAGGATAAGTGGATTTGGTTCAGAAAATTCCCCATTCTAAGAAAGTCTCTATAGACATATACTAGCAATTACTATAAAGAAGAACCCCCCAGTAAGCCTCCACAATGGGGATTACATACACCAAAATGGTGGGTGGACATTAAATTGTGATGGCAAAAACTACCCACTTTCACTACAACTATGGCATTAGTATTCAATAACCATGGTTCTCATTCCTTACAAAAAATAAAAATTCTATAGTCATTCTTACTCCTTCAAACGCAACAAGAAAATATTATATGCATGGGAAAATTCCTAGGATCAAATCTGTAAAAACCATGTAAAAAATGTGGTAGTTTACCAAAAAAACCAAGCGGTCCATAAACAAATAAAAATATTCATAGAGACCTATCTAAATCTGACAAGGTCAATTCAAAAGTTGAAAATACATTCGCGATAGGTTAGTTAATTTCTATGCATTCAAAATGCATTTCCAAAAAGATGCACTCAAAGTGTTTAAAAAATGTTCAAGAATGACATTATTTGGGGCCATGTAAATGAGGCTATGGAAAAAAATGAACCATGCAAATTAGATTATGGAAAACAACCATTATTTTGCATTCAACATATTTTAGTGTTTAACATTTTCCATTCCAGATTTATTAGTTCTTCAATGGATAACAAATTATACAAACAAAACCAGGAAAACAATATATTTACATAATAATAGAGATACAAGGGTTTTATTTATTTTGATATGCAAGAAGCTTGAAAATGGAAATAAAGGCTATAACCTTATCATGTTAACATAAAAAAGAAAGAGTAAGGGGATTTAATTCAATAAATTAACATGCCAATTCAAACTTCCACCCCAAGCTAGTGTAATCGAATCTATATAAAGATGCAATCATCAAAATGAAATCGATGTTGTTTTGGAGATAAAGAATTACAAAATCAAATTTGGGATAGTTTGATTTCTTGTATCTTTAAAGCATGAACTCAAATTTTTTGAGTAGAGGCAAGAATAAACTTATCCACGAGCAAATGGAGAAACACAAACAACAAACCACCACCATCCATCGAACACCCAATTACTAGAGGTTGCTCACTCCAAACATAACCCCGTTTATAGGATTAAACATGGATGCGTAAGTCATTAGAGAAGTACCACTAAAATTCAATGAGATAATGATGCAAATGCAACCAAATCTCTTGATGTAAAAAAACAAGAAAAACAACAACATGAGGTCAAAATCCCACTGCTTTATCTCACAAAGAACATAAGGGGGAAAATGCATATGAGAACTTTCATCCCTGACATGGAAAGACTAAAAATATGTTAAGAATAGATTTACATTTTACTACCTTGGGTATGCATTGTTACAATCCAATGGTGCTTACACAATCATTGCCATAAGTTTCTTTATCTTATAGAAGCCATTAAAGCATGACAACTTTTTTCAATAATCACCGGGTTTTTTCTCAAATATCTACACCTATATCCTCACTGTCTCTGTCTCCCATCTTTCAATCCCAATAGGCTGGAGAAACAACTGCTCTGATACCACTGAAATATCCCTTGTGGGATACCACTTAAAAATGCACAAAATATTGAAAATTTGCAGCCAAATAAAATACTAATTTTTGCAGATTTTTACAGTTAGGGCAGCGAACTAAAGAAAATTAATATCTCCCAAAATATCCACCTGAATTACTTGAAAATTTAAAGAGAGATTGCTAATATTATAAAGAACATAAGAAAACTATTTTTGGAATTTTTTAAATAATAAAATGCTGCCAAAAATTACAACGTGCCTAGACAGCTGGAAAACTTCTAAAATTCATAACTCTCCAAATACAAGTGTAAAAATTATGAGACTTTGGAAATAACATTTACAAATATAGGAGATGATATTTCAACCTTCAAATCTGAAAATGGCCAACTGGAAACCCTCTAAATAAAGGCTGCAATATTCCAAACAAGTCGCCTAGCTTGGAAAAGGGTTGGAAATTGATGAAGAGACCTTCAAAGTGATGCTAGGCCCTACCCAAATTTCTGCCATAAATCTGATCTAAAAACCCTCTAATTATCTTCCCCAAATGCCCCCAAAACCCTCAAAACCCTTCCTCTAAAACCTCTGAAAATATCTCTGTAAAACAACCCTGAAAAAAGCTCTAAAATGACAAGCTAGGGTAGATCTTTCGCTACTGAAGAATGCCCTGCTAGCTAGGGAGGGATATCTCACCACCAAAGCTAGGGTTCCTATGGGATTTCACTCCACAAGTTGTATATTTGTAAACAACAATTGCACGTGAAGAAAAATAATTATGTATGCCAAAAATTCCTTTTCCTTTTTCCCCAACTCCTTATATAACTTCTCCAAGGCAGAAGAGCCCCAATAAACCCTAGTCACATTTTTCCTTGGAAGGGCCAATAAAATAAAAGTAACTTAAGTACTTATCCATTTTTAAGTCACCATGGTCCAAAAGTAACCCCCAACACAAAATTAAAACATTAGTACCATGTGGCCCCTTCCTAACGACAAAAAATAACATCTAGTCCCTCCAAAACACCTTTTTTTGCTTATGTCAATGAAGAATGATAACAAAATGGACTAGATATTCATACCCAATAGCTCCCAAAGGTCCAAAGCCCTTGGGTATGACCAAGGCTTGACTCGAATTGGCCCTTAGGCCTTAGGCGTAGGAAAGGGGACATTACATTTTCCTATGTGGGAACATGGAAATAAATTGTTTGGATGGCTCCCTTTTGTGTCAATTAATTAGTGAGACACATAGTCTTGTGCTACATTTTAGTTCAGAGTCTATTTGATTTTCAAAATAAATATTTTCTTGCCCCCTAGGGTTGGATGGAAAGAAATCACTCATTGTTTATGTAAGAATGTGTGTTTGTACCTTTAGTGCATTCTTTATATTGGTTAGGAATAATAACTTATCACAACATGAATATTTACTTATATTATAAAGTTATGAATTTATCTACGTGATTGGACCGGAAAGTGTGTGACCGTACTTTCATTAAGATTAATGAGTTGTAAAGTATTGCGGTAGAATTAGCGTGGCTTGGGTTATTGTATACTGCAAGTTTAAGGGCTAAGGGAAATATTATTGCATTTACCTTGGTCTTCTAAATTACATTAAGGATAACCTACTCCACTAATTACTAAAACTGAAAGTAGAAATTAGGATTGATACTCTAGCATCATGTTAGGAATGAGTTCTTGGTGGTATCAATTGTATGGAATGGAATCAAGACCCTTAAATGGATGTTTAATCCAATTAATCATTAGTAGACTTAGGTCTTCCCCATCAAAGTCGTTATCTAACCTTGAGTTGGTAAAATTTATCGCGATGTGTGCAAATAACTTGAAAAACAGTAGATTTTTGTATTGGACTATGCTCCATGATTTCAACACATCTATCTATAACCTGGGTGGCTTCATATAATGTACATATCAAAATGTCATTAAGAGATGAATGGCTTCATCCATCACAACAGACAACTATAAAAATAGGAATTAATTGTTGGTCATTGGAAAGAGAAATTAGTTGTTGTTTGATGAAAATTCTAACGTAGGTAAGGAAGTTAACACATTTTGTCAAATAATTGGTGACCCAAGAAAACCCTTTGTTTAGGCATATCTAAAACAAGGTTATAAACCCATACAAGCCACATACGAAGCCATGCAAAATAAAAGAAAAATTACATGAAAATGTAGGGATAAAAAGTGGAGTAAAATAAAAGACAAAATGTGTGCACATGTAGGAGGACACATTCTCCGAATAAAAAAATAGATAATACACTCCAAATAACAAACTTACCATTTAGAAAACATAGAAATAATGATGAGAAATAAAGTGAGTTCTCTGAATTCCCGAGGGATACCGACGATCTGAATAGAATACTCCTTTGCTTTCACATGATGTCCACACAAATAAACATGGGAACATGACTAGTTAAAGCATTGCAAAGTCTTGTGGTAGAATTATTATGGCTTAGTTTATTATGTATTGCAAGTTTAAAGGATAGGGGAAATCTTATTGTACTTACCTTGGTTCTAAATTGCATCAAGGAGAACCTACCACACTGAGTACTGAAATTGAAAGTAAAATGTAGGGAATGGTACTCTAGCATCATGCTAGGAATTAGTGTTTGGTGGTTTGAATTATATGGAATGGAAACGAGACCCTTAAACTGATGTTGGATCCAATCTATCATTAGCAAACTTAGGTCTTCCCCATCAGATTTGTGCTCCAACCTTGAGTTGGGAAAATTTATCGAGATGTGTGCAAATTACTTGAAAAGTAGTAGATTTTTTTATTGGACTATGTTCCACGATTTCAACACAGCTGTCTAGAACTTAGGTAACTTTATTTACTTGTACATATCAAAATGTCATTATGAGATGAATGGCTTCAACCAACGCAGTGGATGACAACAAAATAATAATCAATTGTTGTTCGTCGGAAAGGGGAATTAGCTACTATTTGATGAAAATTCTGAACACATTTTGTCAAAAAATTAGTGAACCGAGAAACTCCTTTGTTTAGTCATATCTAAAACAAGGTTATAAACCCCTGCAAGCCATATAGGAAGCCATGCAAAATAAAAGACAAATTGCATGCAAATGTAGGGATAGAAAGCAAAGTAAAATAAAAGACAAAATGCATTCACACACAGGAGGAAACATTCTTTGAGCTAAAAATAGATAATACACTCCACAAAACACACTTTCCATCTGGAAAACAAATAAACATTGGTGTGAAATAAAGTGAGTTCTCCAAATTCTCAAGGGATACCTGCGATTTGAAGAGAAGCCTCCTTTGCTCCGCGTGTGACCGCCACACAAATGAACACGGGAACATGACTGGTCAAGGTGTAAAACCAAACTTTAAAACAATTTTCCATGATAAGTTGCAATTACAACATTGAATCTGGTATGGGCGAGCATGGGGTGAAGTTATTTGGCACCATGCTTGTCGACCCTCAATCCCCTTCACAAACCCAATATCTCGATCGACACATCCTCGACAACAGAAAACGACAAAAAAACATCAATTAATGCCTCGTCGATGACCTTCGAGGAGGCAATGATAGATTAGCACAATAAAATGGCAGGGACTACAATAAAGGAGAGAAGCATTGTTTCATAATTGATGGTTCTAATGTGACAAATGGTCTTGCAAAAAAAAAAACATTTCCTGTCATTGATCTTAACACTCACTAAAATAAACGCCTATGGGTGTAACTAAAGTTTTTAGCAAGGTACAAAACCAAATTAGTACTAGGTACCAAGGATCAAATTTGAAGTTGTCAATGCCCTTCAAATGTCTTTTATCTTGTCATAAAACGGTGATTAAAAATTTACACTTCAAAACAAAATTACATTTAAAATTACACTTCAATACTAAAAGACATTAAAATATTATAAATTTTTATTAGAATGGCTAACTAAAAAAATCACTTGTCATGTAAATTGTATGCTAAGTTAAATTTTATAATTTGTTAAATTTATTTTAATAAATAAAATATTAAATAATAATTAGAGAAACAAAATTCATGCTTGTTAGCTTTCTATTTTCTATGTAAAATAAATCTTCATTCACTTCACAAAATCATGCACAAAATCACTAGGAAAAAGGATAAATCTCTAGAAAATAACTAATTACCTTACTCTTTCTATTTCAAAATAGCAATATTCTCTTTTATCTTTTGCTAGGTTTGGAGTTTGGTGGTTTATTTTCAATATCCTTATTTATTTTGTAAACAGTCATTTAAATATTACTTGTTTCATAAATGTTTGATTACCAAATCCACAACCTTATGCATGAGTGAGAATTTGTACAAGAAATAAGTGAAGTCAAATCCTAGTGAGTTTTGTTGCTCAAAATAGTATCAATGTAAATGTGTTGGTCACGCTTGTTTGATAAAATACCGAATGCATTTTGAATTTTGGAACAATTTCCTATGTAATGTATAATTTGTTTAAATACATGTCTATTTTACACATTAGCACTACAATTATGTCATTTTTTATTTCTCAATAGTAAATTGTTATTTCTCTACAATATTTCAAGTGTGATAATATATTACTTGATATGTTTATTAAGAAGGTATTATTAATTCAATGTATAACATTCTATTATATTTATTAAAAAATCTTTTCAATAACCTTGTACTTCTTGAATTATAGGTTATAACAAATATATGAGAGGCATGTCCCTACACAAATGTTCTATTTGTTTCCTTAGGAAGATATAATCTAGTTTGAGAACAATAATCTTTAACTTAGAGATTCCTCATTTTCTCCTCCATACACATATTTTCTATGGTTAAGACAACTTTACTGGGAATGAAATTATTTCAAAGATGTGGCACTACAATTACCTAAGTTAGTGAGCATAAGATTCATGTCCGATGCTAAAATTTTGTTTTTCCTACTACAAACTTATCCTTGATTATTTAGTTTAAATAAATTTCAAGATTAATATTAGATGTTCTATATTTAATAATTTTTATTTTTTTCACAAATTTCATGAAAAAGTTGTGAATTTGTGTCTTTCCTTTGTAAAAACTTTGAAGCCTTAAAAGGTTTGTTATGAAGTTTGCAAAGGCACCTATGTTTAATGTCTAATGACAAATTTCAATGTAGTTAGTTGATTGAGAAAGTTATTGAAAATTCCAAACCCACGTCAAAAAAATGGGTTTTAAGTCCTTATTGTGGTTTAAACTATTAATTTACCAACAGGCAATAAGTGTGCTTTTAATTATTACTGGTTTTGATTACATGGCTAAGTTGATGTGTAACTAGGTTTTACCACTTTTATTTCTTCTTGTTCAGTTCTAAAAACTATAATCTTGTATTGTGTTGGTAATCATCCTAGCTCACTCATATTATTGTGCGCTCCTCGCATAGCTTGTATCTTTTTGCCCATTTTTGTACAACTTTATTAGTGAAATGTTATTGGGTCATGACTTTGATTCTTTAGTTTCATCAACTATAGTGTCTAGGTTATATTCAAATTCTCTATTAACACAGAAAAATCGGTAGTTATTTTTTACACAATTTTTGAGATCTTTTAATCTTGATCTTGAAGAAGCTCCACGTGTTTTTAAGCATTGGAGCTTGTGATTGGTTAGTTCTGATTTCCTTGTAATTTAAATTTGCCACTGGTCGAAAAATGTCTATTTCTCACAATGGAAGCCTATCTACTAGTTGTACACAAGATGTCTAGGATTCTCTTGCTATTTAACCGTATAATTGTTATGATGTGTATAATCATTGAAAAGTTCAGATATCTTAACATTACTGATCAATCACAAAGCATTATTAATAAGCTACGACAAGTTGATCATATGTTTATGCTTCAGTTAATGTACATGCATGGACCAGACATGGAGTTACGGTGCATGACATAGTGGTCAGTAGAGACATTGATTTGTCCTGGATGTAGAAAATATTTTTAATTATGAAAATAGCCTTTGTTTTGTCACTAGACTCGAGCACATCATATTTTGTAAATATATGCTAGTTAAATTAAAGGAATACATTAATTTTTTTTTCTAACTTGGGTTCTAGACGCAATCATCAACCATGATTTTATGTTTAATTTCATATTTGTCAAATATGTTTTTTACGTAACTATTTTTAAAAATAAAAGTCAAAGATAGGAGAGAGATTGAGTCAGAAGGTTAAGTTGTAGTAGTAACTAGTTTTTTTAATTAAAATTTCACTTTTAATCCTCGTATATAGCTAGAATTTAGTTCGGGCACATGATATATTAGTAAAAGGTAATTTGCATTTCTATTTTAACTTGTGATTGTTTTATATCTTAAAAGATGATTTGTTTGACAAGTTAGTGTATCTAGTTTAGTTGTTTTGTACTTTTTAATTCTCTTTTGACATTTTGAATTGATTTTGTTTTGTATTTGTGTAGGTACATCCAGCTAATACCATCATTTTGAACTGGATGTCAAATTGTCATTGATTCATGAAAATGCTAAAACAAGGATTTAATGATCATAATACCCATTTTGGTATTTGTGTTCATTATGTATTCCATCAGAGGTTTAGACATTCACAAATGTATCTTTTATGTCAGTTTTTGTGTTATGAAATAACATGAAATCATCAGATATATTGTAAACAATATTATCATAGTTTTAATAAATAAAATATTGTTTTTAGGGGGCTGATCAGTTCTCCAAAACCCTCGAGGATGGCCGATGGCAATGGAAATCCTTGAAGCTCTTTTTGTCTTTTTACTTTTTAATTATTTATTCCTAATATGCAATGCAATGTTTTGATATTTTATTCTTTCACTACAAAGGTTTGAAATAAATTTTATTTCTATGATTAAATAATACTTGATGTGAATTACGATATGTATTTGTTAAAATACAAGTTAGAAAATTAGAGGTAAAAGAAGGAACCAAATTAATATAATATTATTATACATATAATTTTTTATTTTATATATTCTAATAATATTATAATATTGATAATAATTACTAGTATTCTATTCTTATATATACATAGAAATGCATAATTAATATACTATAAATATGTAGTATATATAATACTAAAATATACTATATTAAATATAACATATATGATCAAATAATTATATCATTATATAATAGTATAGCATATTTATTTAAATTAATATAATATTATTATACATATGATTATTTATTTTATATATTCTAATAATATTATAATATTGATAATAATTACTAGTATTCTATTCTTATATATACATAGAAATGCATAATTAAGATAATATAAGTATGCATTATATATAATACTAAAATATACTACATTACATATAACATATATGATCAAATAATTATATCATTATATAATAGTATAGCATATTTATTTAAACTAATATAATATTATTATACATATGATTATTTATTTTATATATTCTAATAATATTATAATATTGATAATAATTACTAGTATTCTATTCTTATATGTACATAGAAATGCATAATTAATATACTATAAATATGTATTATATATAATACTAAAATATACTATATTACATATTAACATATATGATCAAATAATTATATCATTATATAATAGTATAGCGTATTTATTTAATAATATATTAATATTATTAGAAATGACATATATATTATATTAATATGTATTATATTAAAAATATAGATTCATGGTATGGATTAATATTACATTTTATTAATAACTATAAGTCATATATAAAATATTAATAGTAAAGTATAAATATTATAAGATATTAATATGTAAAATATTAGATAGTTAATATTATTATGAATGATAATTAATATTATATATAAATATAATAATAAATATATTGTTTCTATTACAATATATTATTATGAGATAAAAAGAGGGTGAAAATGAAAAGGGGAATGAGAGATAGAGAGGGAGAGAGAGCGCGATAATGAGAAGAATAGAGTGAGATAGAGGATTGAGGGAGAACGAGAGAGAGGGAGAGGAGAAAGAGTGCGTGAAAGAGATCAAAACCGAAAGAGATAAGGTGGGAATGAGTGAAAGTGATAGAGGAGAGAGGCAGAGAGAAAGAGAGAAGAGATTTTGAGAGATATAGAGTGAGAGAATGAGAAGAAGATGGTGAGAGCTAGAGAGAGAGAGAAGAGAGTTTGAGAGAGATAGAGTGAGAGAGAGAATAGAATAAGAGGGTAAGAGCTAGAGAAATAGTTTGAGAGATATAGAGTGGGAGGGAGACGAGTGAGAAAATGAGAAGAAAGTGAGAGGGATAGGGGAGGGAGAGGGAGAGGGAGGGGTAGGTGGAGTGGGAGTGGAGCTGGAGGGGAAGCGAGAGAGTGATAGTGAGAGTGGGAGTGGGAGTAAGAGAGGAAGAGGAAGAGGGAGTAGGAGGTGGAGTGGGAGGGGGAGGTGGAGGTGGAGAGGAGTGGGCGAGGGAGCGAGAGCTTATGAGAGGGAGAGGGAGAGGGAGAGGGAGAGTGAGTGGGCGAGGGATCGAGAGCGGCACAGGGGAGAGGGAGAGGAGAGGGAGGGTAAGAGAGAGTGAGCGAGGGATGTGGAAGGAGAGGGAGAGAGAGAGGGGGGAGAGAGATGATCGAGGAGAGGGAGAAGGAGAGGGAGCAAGAGTGGGAAGGAGAGGGAGAGGGAGAGCGAGAGGGAGAGGAAGAGGGAGAGGGAAAGGGGAGAAGGAGAGGGAGCCGGAGGGAGAGGTCTAGTGCGAGGGTGTGGGAGGTGGAGTGGGAGGTGGAGGGGGAGAGAGGGAGGGGAGGTGGAGGGGGAGGTGGAGGGGGAGAGGGAGAGGGAGGGGGAGGTGGAGGGTAGGTGGAGGGAGCGGGAGGGGAGCGGGAGTGGGAGTGTGAATGGGAGAGGGAGTGGGAGAGGGAGAGGGAGTGGGAGAGGGAGAGGGCGAGGGAGTGAGAGAGGGAGTGGGAGAGGGAGTGGGTGAGGTGGAATGAGAGAGGGCAAGGGGGAGGGAGAGGGAGAGGGAGGTTCAGATTGGAGGTTGGAGAGGGCTAGGGGGAGTGGGAGTGGGAGTGGGAGTGGGATGTGGAGGTGGAGTGGGAGTGGGTGAGGGGAACGAGAGTGGGAGTGAGAGTGAGAGGGGGGGGGGAGGGGAGAGGGAGAGGGAGGTTGACCGAGAGTGGGAGAGGACGAGGAGTGGGAGGTGGAGTGAGAGAGGGTGAGGAGGGGAGAGGGAGAGAAGGAGAAGGAGGTGGAGTGGGAGTGGGAGTGGGAGGTGGAGTGGGAGTGGGAGAGGGAGAAGGAGGTGGAGTGGGAGTGGGAGTGGGAGAGGGAGAGGGAGTGGGAGGTTGAGTGGGAGGGAGATGAAGGTGGAGGGGAGGGCAAGGGTAAGGGAGAGGGAGCGGAAGAGGAAGAGGGAGAGGGAGCGGGAGGGGGAGTGGGAGCGGAGCAAAAGAGGAAGGAGAGGGAGGGGGAGGTGGAGGGGCAGGTGGAGTGGTAGTGGGAGAGGGAGAGGGAGAGGGAGAGGGAGCAGGAGAGGAGTGGGAGTGGGAGTGGGAGTGAGAGAGGAGTGGGAGGTGGAGGAGAGAGGAAAGAGTAAGGGTGAGGGGGAGGGGGAGCGGGAGGTGGAGTGGTAGTCAAAGAGGAGCGGTAAATCACGAGAGAAAAGAGGAGAGGGAGAGGGAGTGGAAGTGGGAGGGAGTGGAGGGAGGGAAGAGGGAGAAGGAGGGAGCAGGAGGAGTGGGAGTGGGCATGGGGAGTGGCAGAGGGAGCAGGAGTGGGAGGTGGAGGTGGATGTGGACTGGAGGAGAGGAGAGGGAGAGGGAGAGGGAGAGGGAGGTGGAGGGAGAGGGAGGGGAGAGACGGAGCTTGAGCAGGAGGGAGAGAGGAAGAGGGAGTAGAGGTGGAGTGGGAGTGGGAGAGGGGAGGGAGCTGGAGGTGGAGTGGGAGAGGGAAAGGGGAGGGGAGCGGAGGTGGAGGTGGAGTGTGAGTGGGCGAGGGAGCAGAGGGGATTGGCAAAGGGAGAGGGAGAGGGAGATGGAGTAGGAGGAGGGGGAGTGTGAGGGGCAGGAGTGAGAGTGGGAGAGGGAGAGGGAGAGGGAGCAGAGCATTGAGTTGAGTGGGAGTGGGAGTGGAGAGGGTGAGGGAGTGAGAGGTGAAGTGGGAGAGGGCGAGTGGGAGTGGCAACGTGAGGTTGATTGGGAGTGGAAAGGGAATGGTAGAGGGAGAGAGGGAGAGGGAGTGGGAGTTGGAATGGGAGTGGGAGTGGAAGTGTGAGGGTAGGGGGAGGGGGAGGGAGAGCAGGAGGATGGGCGGAAGTGGGAGTGAGAGCAAGAGCGGGAGAGGGGTCGGAGTGGGAGTGGAGAGGGAGAGGGAGCGGGAGGTGGAGTGGAAGTGGGAGAGGACAAGGGAGTAGGAGGTGGAGTGGGAGAGGTGGAGCGGAGAAGGAGGTAGAGTGGGAGTGGGCAAGGGGAGAGAAAGAGGGAGAGGGAGAGGGAGCAGGAGTGGGAGTGGGAGTGGGTAGTGGAGGGAGGGAGGAGGGGAAAGAGAGCGGAGAGAGGGAGTGGGAGTGGGAGTGTGAGTAGAAGGTGGGATGGGAATGGAGCGGGAGCGGAGTGGGAGGGAGTGAGAGTGGGAGAGGGAGTAGGAGTGGGAGAGGGAGAGGGAGAGGGAACAAGAGGTGGAGGGGGAGTGGGAGAGGGTACGAGAGCATGGGAGGTGGAGGTGGAGGGAGGGGGTGAGGGAGTAGTAGCGGAGTGGGAGAGGGAGATGGAGCAGAGCAGGAGGGGGAGGGGGAACCAGGGATGGAGGGGGAGGTCGAGGGGTAGGTGGAGCGGGAGTGGGAGTGGGAGTGGGAGAGGGAGAGGGAGAGGGAGTGGGAGTGGGAGAGGGTGAGGGAGCGGGAGGTGGAGTGGGAGAGGGCGAGGGCTAGGGGTAGGGGGAACAGGAGGTTTTAGTGGCAACAAGTGAGGGAGTGGTAATGGGAGAGGTAATGGGAGTGGCAGAGGGAGAGGGAGCGGAGCGAAATGGGAGTGAGAGTGGGAGTGGGTGAGGGAGATGTAGAGGGAGAGGGAGAGGGAGTGGGAGTGGGAGTGGGAGGTGGAGTGGGAGTGGGCGAGAGAGCTAAAATTTCTTGTCGGCGAGGGGAGCAGCAGAGGAACATGAGTGGTAGTTGGAGGTGGAGTGGGAGGTGGAGGTGGATGTGGAGGTGGAGTGAGAGGGAGAGGGAGAGGGAGAGGGGGGAGGAGGAGGGGTACATGGAGTGGGAGTGGGAGGGAGAGTGTGAGTGAGAGCGAGAGCGAGAGTGGGAGTGGGAGACGAAGAGTGAACAGAGGGTGGAGTTAGTGGGAGAGGGGTAGGGAGCTGGAGGTGGAGTGGGGGAGGGGAGGGAAGGGAGAGGGGAGGGGAGTGGGAGGTGGAGGTGGAATGGGAGTGGGTGAGGGAGTAGTAATGGAGGATGCAGACAGAGAGGTGTTAGGAAATAAGGGATAAAATATGTGGAATAATCCCTCACGTAATCAGTAATAAGTAGAAACTAATATGCAAATTATTACAGATCTCAAATAAAATTACGTAATAAAATAACACAACAAAAGAGAGACAAAGATTTAACGTGGTTCACCCAATTTGGGCTACGTCCACCAAGAATCACTTGCTCAGATTTTATTACAAGCCACCGCTCTCTTAATACAATACCTAGATCCATTTGGAGCTATGCTCAACAAACTCTACAGAATTCACAGCCGAATTCAAAGCACATCTACAATGTTCTTCATCCCTCTATCATATGCATAAAACCATATAAATAGACAACTGCTTAAGCAGTTTTACAAAACCGTGGGTATCAAAACCATGGGAAAAACCCGTCCCATAAACCTATGGGTCAAAAATCTCACCCATATGAGAAGAGCACATTTCCCGATATGTCGGGTGCATTTTTTTAAGGCCAAAAAAATTTATGCCTAAAAAAACTAAACCCCACAATACTCTTAAGTGTACATAGTTTAGTGTACAACACTTTCACACATGAAAATAGGCTCCACAACCTAACAATCTCCCACTTGGAGACTAGTTTTCCTCTGAGCAAGCTTCTCAACCCTTCACTAGTTT
This sequence comes from Taxus wallichiana var. yunnanensis, assembly GCA_018340775.1. Classification (NCBI taxonomy): domain Eukaryota; kingdom Viridiplantae; phylum Streptophyta; class Pinopsida; order Cupressales; family Taxaceae; genus Taxus; species Taxus wallichiana. The sequence goes on from CM031235.1 coordinate 301,845,044, forward strand.
CTATGAAGACCAACCAAAGCTGAACACAACTTCAGTTTTTCCCTTGTGACCACCTTGGTCATCATGTCTCAAAGGATTCTGACTGGTATGAATCTTCTCCAACTTCAACTTCTCTTCCTCCAAAGCTGTCCTGATGAAATGGTACCTTAACTGTATATGCTTTGTCCTAGAGTGGAAAGCAGAGTTCTTAGCTAGGTGTATAACACTCTGACTATCACTATGCAACTTTCCTTCCTCTTGCTTATGCCCCAACTCCTCAAGTAATTGTTGTAACCAAATCATTTCTTGCTTGCCTCTCTGTGGCAGCAACATACTCAAATTCCGTGGTTGACAAAGCCACCAACTTCTCGTAGTCGTGAAATCCAGCTCACTTCATTGTCCCACCTACAGTGTAAACATAACCTGTCATGCTCCTCCTGCTGTCTACATCTCCAGCCATATCTGAATCTACATAACCACACAAAATGGTGTTTGATCCACTGTAGCACAAAACTATCCCCATGGTCCCTCTCAAATACCAAAGGATCCACTTTATTGCTTGCTAGTGATCTCTACCTAGATCACTCATAAATCTACTCACCACTCCCACTGCATGGGCAATATCAGGCCTAGTGCACACCATGGCATACATCAAACTGCCAACCACTGATGAGTAAGGTACCTTGGACATTTGGTTTCTCTCTGTGCTCGGTCTGGGACACTGCTCCTTTGATAACTTGAAATGGCCTGCCAAAGGAGTCCCAACCGGTTTAGCATCCTGCATATTAAACCTCTCCAAGACTTTCTTAATGTACTCTTCCTGAGATAAAGTCAGCTTTCATTCCTTCCTATCCCAAGATATCCTCATACCAAGGATTTGTTTGGCTACCCCCAAATCCTTCATAGCAAAGGATTCACTTAGCTGCTTCTTGAGTACTTTTATTTCTTGCATGTTTTTACCTGCAACCAACATGTCATCCACATACAGATAAAGGATAATATAACTTCCATCCTCAAATTTCTTTGTATACACGCAATGGTCAGAATGACATCTAATATAACCTTGCTCCATCATGAAGCTATCAAATTTCTTATACCATTGACATGGAGCTTGTTTCAAGCCATACAAGCTCTTCTTCAGCCAGACACACCATCTCCTCTTACCTTTGACCTCATAGCCCTCTGGTTACTGCATATATAGTTCCTCCTCCAAATCACCATGGAGAAATGCAGTCTTTACATCAAGTTGTTCTAAGTGCAAGTCTTCTGCTGCAACTATTCCTAGAACAGTTCTAATAGAAGTCATTTTTACTATAGGAGAAAATATCTCATCAAAATCTATACCTTTTTCTATGCAAACCCCTCACCACCAACCGGCCTTATATCTTTCTTTCCTCCTTCTTCATCTTTAACTCTCAGTACACCCACTTGTTCTCGCAATGCTCTTTTTCCTTCGGTAGCTTTACCAAATCCCATGTCCGGTTCTCCATGAGAGCCTCGATGCTCCTCATCCATGGCTTGCTCCCACTTCTTCCCGGCATCTACCTATTGTTGCTTCATCAAAGCTCTCTGGTTCTCCACTATCAAGCTGAGTAATAAATAATAAAGAGAAGGAGAAAACGTTCATGTTCTCTTCTTACCCTAGAAGACCTCCTCAATATAGGAGTTTGGGGTTCTGTTGAGGGGTTCTGAATTGATTCATGTGTCACTTTCCCATCCGGAAGATCCTCTACCACTGCATATTCTTTCTTGGATTCTTCCATGTTTTCCTGCAACTGCTGCTTATACATGACTTTCTCATTAAAGACCACATCCCTAGATCGAATGATTTTCTTGTCCTTAATACTCCAACATTTATATCCAAAGTCATCACCACCATAACCAATGAAAGTACATTTTTTGATTTAGCCTCTAGCTTAGTCCTATCATCCTTGTCTATATGAACAAACACCTCACATCCAAAGACTCTAAGAAATGAATAATCAACTTTCTTACCATACCAAGCCTCCTCAGGTATGCCTCCATCCAAGGCACTTGAGGGTCCTCTGTTTATCAAGTACACAGCTGTGCTCACCGCTTCTACCCAAAAAGAAAGAGGCAGTCCTGCATGTAACCTCATGCTCCTAACATGTTCCATTATTGTTTTATTCATCCTTTCTGATACCCCATTCTACTATGGAGTTCCCGAACCGCCTTTTGCCTCGTGATTCCATTCTTAGAATAGTAATCATCAAATTCATTCTGCAATACTCCCCTCCATTATCTAACCTAAGACATTTTAGCTTAAGACCTGTTTCATTCTCTACCAAGGCTTTCCATTTAACAAAAGTGTCAAATACATCAGATTTGTTTCTAATACAATAAACCCAAACTTTCCTTGTTGCATCATCAATAAAAGTAACATAATAACTTGAACCCCCAAGAGATGATACCTGAGCCGTCCCCACACATCAGAATGCACCAACTCTAACTTACTCTCTTTCTTTGTAGGTCCAACCTTGAGAAACCTTACTCGCTTTATGTTTCCCATATATGCAGTCCTCACAAAACTCCAAACCTATTTCTGTATATCCGGCAAATCCTTCTTTATGATCTCCATGCCCTTATGGCTCATATGACCGAGCCTATAGTGCCACAATGTTGTATCTACTTCTGAAGCCACAAGATTACAAACATTAGTGCTATAAGTGGTTAAATACAAGGTTCCAACCTTCTTACCTCTTGCCACCACAAGAGCACCCTTGGTAACCTTCCAAGAGTCCGCTGTAAATATCACAATATAACCATCACTTCCCAACTGCCCCGCCGATATCAAATTTCATCTTAATGTAGGCACATGTCTGACATCCTTCAATAGCCAAGTATTCCCATTCTGCATCTTAACCTGAATAGAACCTTTTCCAACTATGCTGCAAGGCTCATCATCACCAAGAAAAACATGCCCAAAATCTCCTTGAACATAATCAACAAAATAATGCCTATGTGGAGAAGCATGGAAAGAAGCCCCCGAATCTAAAACCCAAGATTCAATAATATTGTGCAAAGAAAGAATCAAAGCATCCTGACATACATTACCCGTTGCCACATTTTCCTCCTTGTTTTCTTCCTATTGTTTCTTCTTATCCCGAAGCTCCCAACAATCCTTCTTTGCATGCCCAGGCTTTCCACAATTCTAGATACAATCTTGTTCTTGATTTTGACCTTGCCCAATCTTTTGATTTTCCACGGCTTTCCTCTATTCTTCTCGTCTCCCTCTAGTTTCCATCACAAAGCATTCCTCAAGTAGAAGATTCCCAGAGCTTTTTCTTCACATTTCCTCACTTAGAATCACCCCTACAACATCCTCAAACTTCAACTTCGAGTTAGCTGAACCGAGTTACTTACCACCATTACTGTGCTATTCCAACTCTCGTAAAGAGCACAGAATTAATAAAGCCCTAACTTCTTCATCAAATTCTATCAGAATCAAGCTAGCATATTCACAACCAGTATTGAAATCATTTAAATGATCTCACATAAACTATTCTCGACATCTTCATATTAAACAAATTTTTCATTAAAAATATCTTGTTAGAGGTAGAGGGTTTTTCATACAACTTCCCTAATGCATCCATTAGATCTTTTGTAGTCTTTTCCTTTGAAACATTAAATAATACCGAAGATGCAAGACACAAATGGATCATTCCAAGTGCCTTCCATCCAACAAATCCCATTCCACATCTATCATACTCGAGGGTTTGTTCACCTTCTCAGAAAACGGAGTATAAAGATCCTTCTGATAAAGGTAATCTTCCATCTACATCTTCCAAAGACTGAAATTCTACCCATTGAATTTATCAACCCTAGATCTTCCATCATCTACCATAGCTCCCACTCAAGCTAAAAAAATTTCCTCGCGATTCAACACTTCAAAGAAACCAAACCAGTTCGATACCAATTGTTAGGAAATAAGGGATAAAATATGCAGAATAATCCTCACAGAATCGCAACAAGAGAGAAACTAATATGTAGAAATTATTACAAATCTCAAATAAAATTACATAATAAAATAACACAACACAAAGAGACAATATTTAACATGGTTCACCCAATTTTGGCTACGTCCACCAAGATTCACTTCCTCAAATTTTATTACAAGCCACCGCTCTCTTAATACAATACCCGATCCGTTTGGAGCTATGCTCAACAAACTCTACAGAATTCACAAACAATTCAAAGCACATCTTCAATGTTCTTCATCCCTCTATCATATGCATAAAACCATATAAATAGTATACAACGCTAAGCAGTTTTACAAAACGTGGGTATCAAAACCATGGACAAAACCCGTCCCATAAACCTATGGGTCAAAATCTCGCCCATATGAGAAGAGCACGTTTCCCGATATGTCGGTGCAATTTTTGAGGCAAAAAAATTTACGCCTAAATAAAAGTGTACAAAGACTTTAGTGTGTAGTCTTAACACTTTCACACATGAAAATAGGCTCCACAACCTAACAAGGAGTGGCAGAGGGAGAGGGAGAGGGAGTTGAATGGGAGTGGGAGTGGGAGGTGAGGAGTGTGAGGGGGAAGGGGAGCCGGAGCGAAGCTGGGAGCAAGAGAGGGGCGGGAGTGGAGTGAGAGAGGAGAGGGAGCGGAGGTGGAGTGGAAGTGGAAGAGACGAGGCAAGGTGAGGAGGTGGAGTGAGGGAGGAAGCGAGGTGGAGTGGGATGAGGAGAGCACTAGGAGTAGGAGGTAGAGTGGAAGGTGGAGTGGGAGTGGGCGAGGGGTGTGGTAGAAATAAGGAGCCAGAGAGGAAAGGGAGAGGGAGCGGGGAGGAAGGAGGGGACGTAGAGCAGAAGGGAGGGGATGTGGTGGGGTAGGTGGAGTGGGAGAGGTCGAGGAGCAGGAGGTGGAGTGGGAGAGGGCAAGGGGAGGGGAGGAGAGGAAGAGCAAGAGAGGAGAGAGGGAGACGGTGAAAGAGTGGAGAGGGAAAGGAGCAGGAGAGGTTGAGTGGTAGAGGAAAGGGGAGGGAGAGGGAGAGGGATAGGGAGAGGGAGAGGGAGAGGGAGGTTCAAAGGAGTGGGAGTGGTGGAGGGGGAGGGGAGGGGAGCCTGGAGCCGGAGGTGGAGTGGGAGTGGGCTAGGGGAGTGGTAGTGGGGTGGCAGAGGGAGAGGGAGTGGGAAAGGGGTGGGAGGGGGAGGGGGATTGGGAGCGGAGTGGAGTGGGAGAGGGAGATCAAGAGGAGGCTGAGTGGGAGTGGGAGTGGGAGAGGAAAAGGGAGCGGGAGGTGGATTGGGAGAGAGCAAGGGCGAGGGAAAGGGCGAGGGAGGGGAGGTGGAGGAAGAGGGGGTGGGGGGAGAGGGAGCTGGAGGTGGAGTGGGAGTGGGCGAGGGAGCTAAGATGGAAAGTTCAAGGAGCAGAGAAAGAGTGGTAATGGTAGTGGGAGGTGGAGTGGGAGAGGGAGTGAGAGCAGGAGAGGAAGCGAGAGCGGAGAGGGAGTAAGATTGAGAGTGGAGAGGGACCGGGTGGTGGAGTGGGAGAAGGTGAGGGAGAAAGAGGTGGAGTGGGAGAGAGTGAGGGGGAGCTGAGGTGGAGGTGGTGTGGGAGGCGATGGAGGGGAGCGAGAGAGGCAGCGAGAGAGGGAGCGAAAAGGGGAGCTAGAGCCGAGTAGGAGGGGGAGGGGAGGGGCAGGTGGAGCAGGAGGGAGTGGAGAGGGAGAGGGAGAGGGAGAGGGAGGGGAGGGGAGAGGGAGAGGGAGAGGGAATGGGAGAGGAGCGGAGCGGAGTCGAGGAGTGGGAGTGGGAGTGGGAGAGGGTGATGGAGCAGTAGGTGGAGTGGGAGAGGGTGAGGGGGAGGGGAGCAGGAGGTGGAGTGGTAGGGGATGAGGGATCTGCAGAATGTGAGCAGAGAGGGAGAGGGAGAGGGAACAGAACGGAAGTGGGAGTGGGAGGGGTGAGGGAGTAGTAGAGGGAGTGGATCAGAGTGTGAGGAGGGAGGTGGAGGGAGGGCGAGGGAGTAGTAATGGGAGTGGCAGAGGGAGATGGAGAGGGAGTGGGAGTGGGAGTGGGTGATGGAATGGTAGAGGGAGTGGGAGTGGCAAAAGTGAGCTGGAGTGGGAGGTGAAGGTGGATGTGGAGGTGGAGATACAGTGAGATGGAGAGGGAGGGGGGGGAGGTGAAAGGGTAGTTAGAGTTGAGTGGAGGGAGAGAGGGAGTGGGAGAGAGCGAGAGTAGGAGCGAGAGATAGAGCGAGAGCAGTGAGTAGGAGAGGAAGAGGGAGCAAGATGTGGAGTGGGAGAGGGAGAGGGAAGGAAGGTGGAGTGGAGGAGGGAAGCAGGGAGGTGGAGGTGGATGAGCTGAGAGAGGGAGAGGAGCGGGAGGTGGAGATGGGAGAGGAGAGCAGGAGTGGATGTGGAGAGGGGAGCGAGCGGAGGTGGAGTGGGAGTGGACTAGGAAGCCAAGAGGGAGACAAAGAGGGAGAGGGAGTGAGTCGGAGGTCGAGTGGGAGGGGACCAGAGAGGGAGTGGAGTGGAAATTGGAGTGGAGGGGGAGCAGAAGTAGGAGAGGGTGAGAGAGGGAAAGGAGTAGAAGAGGGAGAGGGAGCAGGAGGTGGAGTGGGAGTGGGAGAGGGTGAGAGAGTGGGATGTTGAGTTGAGAGGACGAGGTGATGGGAGTGGCGAGGGAGTGATAGTGGAAGCGGAAAAGGGAGAGGGAGAGGGAGTGGTAATGGGTGTTGGATTAGGAGAGGGGGAGGGAGAGGAGGTGGAGTGGGAAGGGAAAGGGTGAGGGAGGGGTAGGGGGAGGATGGAGTGACAGTAAGGTGAGGAGTGGTAACTTGCCAGAGAGAGGGAGTGGGAGTGGAAGTGGAGGAGGAGTGGGAGTGGGATTGGGAGGTGGTGGTAGGGGTGAGGGGAGTGGTAGTGGAGTGACAGAGGCAGAGGGAGGGAGTGGGTGAGGGGAGCGCCAGAGGAGCTGAAGGGTAGGGAGATGGAGTGGGAGGTGGAGGTGGAGTTAGAGGGATAGGGATAGGAGAGGGAGAGGAAGGGAGGGGGAGGTGGAGTCAGAGGTGGAGTGGGAGTGGAGGGAGCGGGAGAAAGAGCAAGAGTGAGAGTGAGAGCAAAGTGGAGAGAGGAAGAGGGATCAGAGTGGTGGAGTGGGAGTGGAGAGAGCGAGGGAGCGAGAGGTGGATAGGAGTAGGCTAGGGAGCAGAGCAAATTGGAAGAGGGAGAGGAGCGGGAGTGGTGTGGGGGGAGGAGGGAGTGGAGCGAGGAGGAGTGGAGGAGGAGAGGACAAGGAGTGGGAGGTGGATCGGGAGAGGGCCAGGAGAGGGAGAGGTCTGAGGGTGAGGTGAGGGGGAGGTGGAGGGGGAGGGGGTGGGGGAGAGGGAGCTCTGAGGTGGAGCGGAGTGGTGAGGAGAGCGAAAGAGGGAAAGGGCAAGGGAGCTTGAGAAAGAGTGGTAATCATAGTGGAGGTGGAGGGAGGGGAACTGGAGCGAGAGCGAGAGCAGGAGAGGGAGTAAGATCGAGATGGAGAGGGAGTGGAGGTGGAGTGAGAAGGTGAGGGAGCAGAGGTGGGGTGGAGAGAGTGAGGGGGAGCCAGGAGGTGGAGGTGGAGTGGAGGCGAGGGAGCTGGAGCAGCAGCGCAGAGAGGATTTGAGCTAAAAGGAGGAGGAGAAGCATGGAGGGAGAGATGGAGGTAGGTGGAGGAGGATGTAGGAGTGAGGAGAGGGAGAGGGAGAGGGAGAGGAGAGGGAATGAGAAGAGGGGAGAGGGAGAGGGAGAGGGAGAGGGAGGGAGTGGAGGATGAGAGGAGGGAGTGGTAGGTGGAGTGGAGAGGGTGAAGGAGGGGGAAGGGGAGTGAGTGGAGTCGAGTGGTGAAGGTGAGGGAGGGTAATATGAGAGAGCAGAGGAGAGGGAGAGGAGAGCAGAATCTTGAAGTGGGAGTGGAGTGGATGAGGGAGGTAATGGGAGCAAAAGAGGATGAGGAGGAGTGGAGATGGGAGGAGGCTACAGGAGTGACAGAGGAGCAGGAGCAGTGGGAGGTGGAGTGAGGTGGAGGAATGTGGAGGTGAGATAGAGGGAGAGGAGAGGTAGTGGCAGGGATTAAGGGTAGCTGAGACTGATGGAGGAGAGCGGGAGAGTGAGAATGAGTGAGAGTGAGAGTAGAGAAGGAGAGGAAGAGGGAGCAGGAGGTGGAGGATGGAGAGGGCGAGGAGATGCAGGGATGGAGGTGAATGTGGAGGTGAGATAGAGGAGGAGAGAGAGAGGTGCAGAGACAGGAGAGAGGTTAAGGGTAGTTGAGTCTGGAGTGGGAGGGAAGTGGGAGCGAGAGGGATTTAGATGAGAGCAGGAGCAGGAGAGAAGAGGAGTGAGGAGGTGAGGTGAGTGGGAGAGGGCGAGGGAGCAGAGTTGAGTGGAGAGGGCAAGGGGAGAGGTGGAGTGGGGAGGGGAAGTGGGAGGTGGAGGTGGAGTGGGAGCGAGAGAGGAGAGGGAGAAGGAGGTGGAGTGGGAGAGGGGGAGTGGGAGCGGAGGTGGAGTGGAGTGGACGAGGGGAGCGAAGAGGTATACAAAGGGAGAGGGAGTGGGAGCTCGAGGTGGACCGGAGGGGACTCGGGAGAGGGAGTGGGAGGAAATTGGAGTGGGAGGTGGAGCGAAGACGGAGAGGGAGCTTAGAGAGGAGAGGGAGCCGGAGGTGGAGTGAGTGGGAGAGGGTGAGATAGCGGAAGGTGGAGTGGGAGAGGATGAGGGGAGTGGCCGAGGGGAGCGATAATGGAGCGGCAGTGAGAGAGAGAGAGGAGAGGAGCGTGAGCCAGTGGGGAGGGGGAGCGGAGCGGGAGTGGGTCAGAGAAGGGCAGGTGGAGTGGGAGCGGAGTGGTAGTGTTAGTGGAGAGGGAGAGGGAGCAGAGTGGGAGTGGACTGAGAGAGGGGTGAGGGAGAGGGGAGGTGGAATGAGGAGAGAAAGGTGAGCTGGAGGGTAGGGGAGAGTGGATGTATAGTGGAGGTGATGGGAGGGTAACGAGAGCAGATAGAGGGAGAGGGCCAAGGAGTGAAGTGGAGGAGGAGGGAGTAGGAGTAGCAGTGGGGTGACTGAGTGGTAGAGAGAGGAGTGGGAGTGAAATTAGGAGGAGGTGGTAGTGGGTGAGGGGAGTGGTAAGTGTGGAGGAAGCAGAGGAGAGCAAAGTGGGAGTGGTGAGGGAGGCTACAGAGGAGTCAAGTGGTAGTGGGAGGTGGAGTGGGAGGTGGAGGAGGTGGATGTGGAGGTGGAGTGAGAGGGAGAGGGAGAGGGAGAGGGAGGGGAGTGGGAGGAGCTGGAGGGTAGGTGGAGTGGGAGGGAGGAGGGAGAGCGGGAGAAAGAGGGAGTGGGAGTGGGAGGATAGTGAGAGCAGGGAGTGAGAGAGGAGAAGAGGAGTAGGAGGTGGGAGTGATAGTGGGAAGAGCGTAGGGAGCAAGAGGGCAGGAAGGAGTGGGAGAGGAGGAGTGGGAGGTGGAGGTGGATGTGGAGTAGCAAAGGGAGAGGAGAGGAGCA